>OW240913.1:360242785-360349544 GCA_933207985.1 Pelobates cultripes
GCCCAACACATACATCCATGCGCACATACTGCCCAACACATACATCCATGCGCACATACTGCCCAACACATACATCCATACGTACATACTGCCCAACACATACATCCATGCGCACATACTGCCCAACACATATATCCATACGTACATACTGCCCAACACATACATCCATGCGCACATACTGCCCAACACATACATCCATACGCACATACTGCCCAACACACACATCCATATGCACATACTGCCTAATACATATACATTTTACATTGTATACATTTATGGTTGTTATAACAAATGTATTCAATTCATTTGGTGGGATTTAACTTATACTATTGTGCATTTAGTTTATGATAATGGTGGTATTTAATGTGTGCAACAGGGAACTTGTCTGAAAGGCACACTGTAAGTAAAAAAATTTTTTTAAATATATATAATTATATTAATGTATTAGAAATATAACTGGTCACACACTCACTGGCACACACACACACACACACACACACACACACCATCTCTCTCACACACACACACACACACTCTTACTGACAAACACACACATACACACAAACAAACACTATGTCACATTCTCACTAACACACACACACACACACACACTCTCACTGAAATACACACACACAATGTCACTCACACCAGTTTACATATAGTCAGTTTATTAAAACACACACCCACAAACAAACTTAACACACCAATGTTCAAACATACCCACAATAATAACCATCTCCCCTTATCCTCCAGTGATGCCATACCTGTTCTAGTGATGTGACTGGAGGAGAAGGGGATCATATTTCAGCCTGCAGGTATCTGCCCTGGTTCCTGGTGGAGCAGGAGAGCCGTGCACTGTGAGCACAGGCTGCTTCCTGCTCCCTTCACTGTGCTTCCTGTGTTCACAGGCAGGGGGCAGCCAGGGTACCAGGTCACATCCCGGCTTCCCCTGCCTGCAGGAAGCACAGTGCTCTGCTCGGGTACTGGGGATTCAACAGATCCCCTCTCCCTGAGCAGATGATCGGCTCTGCAGCATCAGGGAGGCAGAGGGAGCACAGGATATGGCTGCGCTGGGGTTTGGCTAAACAGCCACTTACCCAACGCTCCAACCCCAGGCAAGAGAAGCCCGCTGCCCACCCACAGGAGCAGCCCACCCAGAAACCTCCAGGTGGGCGCCCCATTCAGGTCGGCGCCCCAGGCAAATGCCTAATTTGCCTTAATGGTAGCACCGGCCCTGGTTGTACCGTGATAGTTTCCTCTGTGAATCTTTGTTGTGTCTGATTTCTGATGTTCTCTAACCCAGAATGGTGAAACTAACAGTCTATCACTTTTCTGCCTGCATTGACCTTTGATTTCATTTTGAAACTCCAAACACTGAGATCCCTGACTGGTCCTAGCATTGAGATTTACTAGACTGATTTATTTTCACCTTTCTAAATGTTCCAGGTTAAAGCCACCCAAATCCTTAGGCCAGGCATGATATACAGTGCATGATTTGATTCTGTGGGGGGTTAAAATACATGGTTTTATCTTTAAACCCTGTTTAACGCAATGGTAAAAGCATCAAAGAGTCTTGATGAGATACTCTTAACCATCCTCTCCAATCACCAAGAAGACTCTTCATTTAATATTTAAAATCTGTTCTAAATTTACCAACTGACGGACTCGAGAAGGGTGAGAATCTAGTAATATTATTGCTGTAATTTGATTTAGCTTTGCCTAGTTCCTGTGTGATCATGCACACACAGCCTGGCATGGCATGGCATGGCATGGGTGATGGACCAGTGTCATACAACTGAACATTGGAGATTCCTGTTCTTATCACATATCAGAATGAGAGAGTAATCATGAATCATTGGAACTTCCCTGAACATTTATTTACAACACCTTGCATATGGAGTTTTGGGGCCTTTACATTGAGTTTTGCTAACTGGTAAACTACGGGATTTTGACCTGTTTTATTTTCCAGTACTGTTTTGCATTGTCTTGTTGTTGGTTTGTTTATTTTAATATTATTATTATTTAATTTTTTATAAAGGTGGAAAGAAAGAAAGCATACACAGCCTGGAAATATTGCATAATTAAGCCTTGGCTAATTCCACACTTTCCCACTTAAACCTATTTGAAAATACAAGAAAATATCTTACAATTAATTCTGTACTAAAACAGAGCACAGTCCCTTCCTCCCTCCTTGATGTCAATAGCACTTCACACCTGCTTACATACCTGCTTTACGCATTCTTAGCTAACAACCACACGCTCACTTATTTTGATCACACTTTGTTCACACCTGCACCATTTCACTCACACTTAGCTCACAGCTGCACACAAACTCACACTTAGCTCACAACTGCAAACAATGTCATTTCACTCACAGTAAACTTAGTCAATACCTGCAAATATAAGCTGCCTGATTCAGAGTTGGATGCACTTTGGATGGAAGCAGGGAAAATAAAACTCTTCCTTTGATATCACAGAACCAGAGGGCTGTCTCACAGCACTCTTTGGTAATTGTTGCAGTAATAATTCCCAGATTTTACTATTAACATGACGTAAAGTCATGATTTTATTAAAGACACGGAGGCGAGTATTATGCATAACTCTTTCTTTATTTCCTCAGCAGCAAAGATAGAGGAATATAAATATTGTCAAAATGAAAGAAAAAAATGTATAGATACACAGGCAACCAATCACATAACAGAGGAAGTGACTATAAAAGGCCTGTGTCTCCCACAATCCCCTTCTTTCTTGCGGAAACCGAAGACCAGATAAGAAGAACGAATCCAACTTGTCCATAACAGGAAAAAGGCAACGAACCGAAAACTTCAAGCTAAAAGAGAGAGAGAAATATGGTAATACCCAGACTTCAAACTGTAAACTTACCAAAACAAACTGTTGGTTACTCAACGACAGATAGTATAGGGATCAAAGCAAACATTAGCAGTTCCATGATAAACCGGAATCTGAAAAACATAAATAAATAATTAGTCGATGTGATATAACACTGAGACACATACCCATAGTGACATAGAAAAAAAAAAACATACCGACATGAAAAAACATACCTGAAGAGCTCAAAAGCATCTCATCCCCATACCCTCACGGGAGGGTGGGAGGGAATAATACTCGCCTCCGTGTCTTTAATAAAATCATGACTTTACGTCATGTTAATAGTAAAATCTGGGAATTTTATTAAAGACACGGAGGCTCATATTATGCAAGTTTAAAGCTGTGCGATCACCTGAGATGCTATATGCTCAATAGGTTTGAAATAGAATTCACGGAAGGTCGATTCCCTAGACCAGTCCGCAGCCCGCATGATGTCCTCTAGTCGACAGCCGACCGTAGATGCCTTAGAAGCCATAGCACCCCGAACAGAGTGAGGCGTAAAGACCGAAGTGTCAATACCCGCCGCGGATAAAAGCCAGCGCACCCATCGTGCTAGAGTCGGAGTCGAAACAGGCCTATGAGGTGTCCTAAAAGATACGAACAGAGGATGCAAGTCCAAGGAACGAAAAGGTTGAGTAGCATCCAGATAAGTCTTCAGACATTCAACCGGACACAATGCTGGAGAGCCCGGGAACCTAGGATACGTGAACGACTTGGATGCCGACTTTGTCCTCCTGGATATGTTGAAAGTAACACCCTCCGGGGTGAACACAATGGCGTCCCAGTCAAGGGCCCTAACATCAGATACCCTCTTACATGAAACCAAACAGAGTAGCATCACTAGTTTGGAGGATAACTGCTTGAGACTCAGTTCGTGGTTAGGATACCAAGATGAGAGGAATCGTAACATGATGTTGACGTCCCAGAAGGCAGAGAAGCGAGGTCTAGGAGGGCGAGCGAGGCGGATGCCTTTGAGAAGGCGGCACACAAAAGGATGTCTGCCGACTGGTGAGCCATCCAAACCACTATGCCCGGCCGAAATCGCTGAGCGGTAGAGGTTGACGGTGCGGTATGCCTTGCCCGTCTCAAACAGTGTCGTGAGAAACTCCAGGATCAGATGGAGAGGGGCAGATACGGGATCCACAGACCGTTCCATGCACCAATCAGACCACGAATTCCATGAAGCACGGTAGGCTGATCTCGTACCGGGGGCCCAGGCGTTATCGAGGAGCAGGAGAGTTGATCGCGGAACATTTGGGACAGCCCAGGTTCCCCTGAAAGGAGCCACGCCACAAGAGGCAACTGTCGTTGACGCACCAGATCGTGAGAGTTCCCATCCGGATCCAGAAGGAGGTCCTGGAAGCACGGGATCAACCGGGGATAGTCTATTGACAACTCCAACAGACGAGGGAACCATGGTCTGGATCTCCACAGGGGGGTGATCAAAACCAGGCGGCACTCGTGACGAGTCATCTTCGATATCGTGCGGGCGATCATGTTGAACGGGGGAAAGGCATAAAGGCAGCCCGGTGGCCATTCCTGGAGAAAGGTGTCCGTCGCGACCGCTGCCGGGTCCGGCCTCCAGCTGTAAAATTCCGGTAGTTGAGCGTTCAGACGGGACGCGAACAGATCCATCCTGAACCGCCCCCATAGTCTGTCCAGGCCTTGGAATACCGAAACGTGCAAATGCCAGTCTCCCAAGTCTCTCAAATGTCTGGAATTCCAATCCGCGTTCGAATTGTCCAGCCCCGGAATGTGTTCCGCTGTCACGGACACATTGTTGAAAAGGCAAAATTGCCAAAAATCTTTCGCTAGCAGGGCCAACATCCTGGACTTGGTGCCTCCAAGGTGGTTGATATAACGTACCGCCAACACGTTGTCCATCTTGAGAAGAACGCAGCAGTTCGCCCGCCCTGGGGTAAGGCTGCGAATCGCGAATGCCCCTGCCAGGAGCTCGAGGCAATTGATGTGCAGGGATCTCTCCGTCTCGGACCATCTGTCTCCTGTGGAAACGTTGCCACAATGAGCCCCCCAGCCGTGTAAGCTGGCATCCGACTCTATTACCACGTCCGGGATGGAACCGAAGATGGCCCTCCCGTTCCAGGCTTCCATGTGGGCTAACCACCACACCAGTTCGTCTCTGGACTCCACGTCCAGCTGTACGCGGGATTCGTAGGAACGACCTGATCGGAGGTGAGAACCCTTGAGCCTTTGGAGGGCACAATAATGGAGTGGGCCCGGGAATATCGCCTGAATGGAGGCCGCAAGGAGACCGATAATGCGTGCCAATTGCCTGATGGATAGATCTTGCACACGCAGAGCCCTTCGAAGTTCCTTTCGGATGGCTCTGATCTTTGAATCCGGCAAGTATAGGAATTGGCGGATGGAATCCACCTGGAAACCTAGGAACTCCATCGACTGCGATGGGTCCAGGACCGATTTGTCCCAATTGATCAAGAACCCCAGGTTTTGCAGTAGATCGATCGTCCATCCCAAATGCATGAGAAGCTGGTCTCTGGACTGGGACATGATTAAGATGTCGTCCAGGTAAATGATTAAACGCACCCCACGGGTACGGAGGAACTCCATAGGAGGCTTCATGATCTTGGTGAAGCACCATGGCGCCGAGGAGAGGCCGAAAGGCAGACAGGTAAAGCGCCAGCGTCTCCCATGCCAGGTGAAGTGCAGGTAATCTCTGTACTCCATCGCTATCGGGACCGTGAAATACGCGTCCTTCAGATCCAACTTGGCCAGCCAGTCTGACTGACGGAGGAGGTCCCTGAGGCAGTGTATACCCTCCATCTGAAAGTGTTGGTACCGGAGGAATGCGTTGAGGGGACGGAGATTTATCACTGGGCGGACTCCGCCCCCTTTCTTGGGGACCAGGAAGAGATTGCTCGTAAAGCCTTGAGCGGCGAACGGCAACTCTTCTATAGCGCCTTTCGACAGCATCTCCTCGACTTCTGCCGAGATCATCTCGTCTTGGTCTAGCGGGAGAGACAATTCCCTGGGGACATGAAATTGGACAGGGAGAGAAACAAACTCCAGGCAATAGCCCTTCACACACTGTAGAACCCAAGCGTCTGAAGTAATACTTGCCCACTCTTGGTGGAACAGAGCCAGCCTGCCCGCTACCCGCGCCCGAGTAATATGGGAAGAAGGGGTACTTACCATAAGGGCGTCTTCCCGAAGCGGCACCGCGGGGGTATCTGGAGCCCCAAGGTCTCCCTCTGGCTGGGAAGAAAGGAGGCGTCCTCGGATCCTGGAATCCCCGGGACGGGAAAAAGGAACCTCTTTGGGCACGTGAGGAGCCACGGAAACCACGGCCGGGTGGACGGTTCCTGCTACGCCCGGCCCCTCCGAAAACCTTGGGCGCGAACATGCGCTTCATATTCGCCTGCGCCTTGTCAATGGCCGTAAAGGTCTTAACATACGACCCCAAGTCCTTAACGAAGGAAGCACCGAACAGCATCCCCTCCTCGGAAGGAACAGGCTCCGCCACAGTCATGGCAGCCAGTTTAGGGTCAAGCTTGAGGAGAATTGCCTTACGCCTCTCTGAGGACATGGCAGTGTTCGCATTCCCCAAAAGACAGATAGCTCTCTGGACCCATCCTATGGCCACATCAACATCCAGCATGGAAGTGCCTGCCCGAGCGCCGTCCAGGAGCTCGTATAATTTGGATAAAGGACCCAGGGTGTCCAAGAGCTTGTCCTGGCACCCCTTGAGCGAATAGTCTAAGCCCTTCTTGGGCTTCCAGCCCGATTTGTTCATGAACTGAGCAATCTGAGGGTCGATGTCAGGGGTTTTGCAGGCTGCACCGGGCAGAGAGGGTCTGGGGCATTCCGCCCGCAACTTATTGCGACCTTCTTTGGAAAGGGGGGTGTGCATGCGCCGTGCCACATATTGAGCAATATGGTCCTGGGGAACCCACTCTGCGGACCTAGGGTGACGAAGATCGTCGGGGTCAAATAAGGGGTTGCCCTGAGGGTCAACCAGTGCCTTGGTATCCCCAGTGGGGTTTATCAACTGACTACGGGCAGCGGCGGGTGCCCCAGAAGGGGTCACACCCGTAAGCGGTAAGTCTTCACCCGACTCACCCTCATCAAAGGAGTCATACTCCAGCACGTCTGAGTCATCCTCCACACTCCGGTCGGAATCCGACCCATCATCCAGGGCTTTAGCCCGTTTCCACAACCTAGCCTTTTTGGCCCGGCCAGGGGCTCTTTTGCGCGTGGGAGGCGCGCTGTCTGTGACCGCCTCAAGCGTGTCAATCATGGCAGGTAGAACCTGCATCGAGGAGTGGGAGTCGACGTGTTTAGACTTCTCCTTAGCCTTACGGGCCCCCGGCACAGTCGGGGTAGGAGAGGGCAGTCCCATGCCCAGGAGGGCGGGGGTCGCCATGGAAGGCAGCAGGAGAGAATGCAGTGATTGAGAAAATGAGGATGATACAGCCCCCATGGCTGAAGCAAAAGCCTTCTGCAAGGAAGAGGCCATAGTGGCATCCAGCAGGGCTTGGAATTCCTGGGAAGCAGTAGCCCCCACAGGATTATCTGGGTTAAAATCAGTGGGGAGGCCCTCAGGCCCATCCTCTCTCTCCTGCATAGTGAAAGTAATTTAGCAGGGGAAAAAACCCAACAAATAGCTATAAAACTAAACAATAAGTAAATACAGAAACTAAAGGGTTGATTAACCCTGCAGAAGAAGGTAGGAAGAGAAAAAACCTGAGCACTGGTGCACCCCAGGGACCCAGGAGCAAAGCAGAGCTCACGGCAGCGGAGTGGAGCGACCGGAGATAAGGACCGCCCCCAAGATGGCCGCCGCACGTGTAGGGAACGCTCGTGGTCTGCAACCCGGCGGGGGAAGGGGCACGCGCCCCTCCCCGCGCGGATAGCCGCGAGCGAGCCGGGGAACACGCTGACAGCCGCGGCAGTCCCGGGGAGAGCCGCGGCTGACAGCCGACCTGGGATAGAAGGCGCCCGCCGGCCGTACCTAGAGCGGTCGCGGTGGGCAGAGTGAGGGAGGGGTGGGCGGGAGGCACCAGCGCAGGGGATAGAAAAAGAAGCTGCAGAAGCAGCTACAAAAGGAAAAGGCAGAGAGAGAACAAACGCCTAATAAACAAGGGTATCAGACAGAATGTAAACCCAAACAAACATGTGAAAAAGTACCATAACAAGACAGTACCACCATACAATAGAAAATACAGCAAATAAATACAATGGACCAAGCAAAGTACTTAGCTGTCTGAGGAAGCAGCAAAGAAAGAGGGGGATTGTGGGAGACACAGGCCTTTTATAGTCACTTCCTCTGTTATGTGATTGGTTGCCTGTGTATCTATACATTTTTTTCTTTCATTTTGACAATATTTATATTCCTCTATCTTTGCTGCTGAGGAAATAAAGAAAGAGTTATGCATAATATGAGCCTCCGTGTCTTTAATAAAATCCACTGAGACAGCATCACAGGAACTCTGTGCACCATAGCCAACCCTATGCAATGAGCATAACTAGTTATGGTGACTATACCGTCCCTTTAAATATGGCTCCTGTCTTTTTCTTTACATGATTTGCTTTGACTATCTGACATTGGGTACATTTTCACAAATTGATTTGGTTACATTCAAATCAATATAAACTGTTGACCAGTTTCTATGAAAACTTAAAGGGACACTATAGTCACCAGAACAACTACAGCTTATTGAATTTGTTCTGGTGAGTACAATCATTACCTTCAGGCTTTTTGCTGTAAACACTGTCTTTTCAGAGAAAATGCAGTGTTTACATTACAGCCTAGTGATAACTTCACTGGCCACTCCTTAGATAGCTGTTAGAGATCCTTCATGGGTCATGGCTGCCTAAAATGCATCCAAACATTCAGTGTCTCCTCCCTCTGCATGCAGAAACTGAACTTTCCTCATAGAGATTCATTGATTCAATTCATCTCTATGAGGAGATGCTGATTGGCCAGGGCTGCGTTTGAATCATGCTCGCTCTGCCCCTGATCTGCCTCTTTGTCAGTCTCAGCCAGGGCCGGATTAACATAGGGGCTGATGGAGCTGCAGCTCCAGGCCCAGGCCCATGGAATAGGCCCATTGATTTAAAAAAAAAAAAAAAAAAAAATTATTTTTTTTTGTACTTTTTTTTTTCACACACTACTCTTAGGGATTCCATCTGGCTTTTATTTTATTGGCACAGCCAGTATTTGGGGCTGCCTGGCGGTGCCAATATTGCAGTTATACTGGCAATACAAATGCTGGTATTTTTCTCAGTATAAACAAGAGATTACTCCGCAATACCAGCACTGGCCAGTAGGGGTCGCTGTGTGTGGAGACAGGCAGGGATAGGAAGTTCCAGCATATCCCTCCCTGCCTATCTATACTCACTGATCTGCAGGGGTGCAGCTACAGAGAGTCCAGACAGCAACTCCCACCCTGCAGAGACAGCCTACAGCTCAGGGAAGTAAGGGATGGAAGAAAGGCTGCAAGGAGACATACACTGAGACACTAAGGGGACACTGGGAGACATTATGGCAGACACTGAGACACTAAGGGACACTGGGAGACATTACGGCAGACACTAAGGGACACTGGGAGACATTATAGGACCACTCTAGGCACCCAGACCACTTCAGCTTAATGAAGTGGTCTGGGTGCCAGGTCCTTCTAGGGTTAACCCATTTTTTTTTATAAACATAGCAGTTTCAGAGAAACTGCTATGTTTATGAATGGGTTAAGCCTTCCCCCTAATCCTCTAGTGGCTGTCTCATTGACAGCCGCTAGAGGTCCATAGGAAAGCATTGTAAATGCTTTCCTATGCGACGGGCTGAATGTGCGCGCAGCTCTTGCCGCGCGTGCACATTCAGCCCAGGAGGAGGAACGGAGGAGGAGAGAAGGAGGAGAGCTCTCCGCCCAGCGCTGGAAAAAGGTAAGTTTTTAACCCTTTCCCCCTTCCAGAGCCGGGCGGGAGGGGGTCCCTGAGGGTGGGGGCACCCTCAGGGCACTATAGTGCCAGGAAAACGAGTGTTTTCCTGGCACTATAGTGGTCCTTTATGGCAGACACTGAGACACTAAGGGGCACTAGGAGACATTATGGCAGATACTGAGGTACTAAGGGACACTGGGAGATACTATGACACAGACACATGGGGACACAGTATCCCCATGTCTCCCAGCCAGTGTCCCTGGTGTCTCAGTGCCCCCTAGTCTCCCAGTGACCCCTAGTCCCCCAGTGCCCCCAGTCTGCCAGTGTCTCACTGTCCCCATGTCTTCTAGTGCCTCCATGTCTCTCATTGCCTCAAGTGTCACAATGTCCCCATGTCTCCAAGCTAGTGTCTCTAGTGTCTGTGGCCCTGGTGTCTCTGTTCCCATGTCTCCCAGTGCCCCATGTCTCAATGTCCCCATGTCCCCCAGCCAGTGTCTCTAGTGTCTGTATCCCCATGTCTTCAAGTCTCCCCTATTTTCCCATTGTCACCATGTGTCCCAGCCAGAGTCCCCTAGTCTTGAAACTTAAGTGGGATGTATGGGAACAAAACTTGTGTGGACTGGCTAACAATGAATATAATTAAAGGGACACTATAGTAACCAGAACAACTACAGCTTATTGAATTTGTTCTGGTGAGTAGAATCATTACCGTCAGGCTTTTTGCTGTAAACACTGTCTTTTCAGAGAAAATGCATTCTTTACATTACATCCTAGTGATAACTTCACTGGCCACTCCTTAGATGACTGTTAGAGATCCTTCCTGGGTCATGGCTGCCTAAAATGCATCCAAACATTCAGTATCTCCTCCCTCTGCATGCAGACACTGAACTTTCCTTATAGAGATTCATTGATTCAATGTATCTCTATGAGGAGATGCTGATTGACCAGGGCTGTGTTTGAATCATACTGGCTTGGACCCTGATCTGCCTCTTTGTCAGTCTCAGCCAATCCTATGGGGAAGCACTGTGATTGGATCAGGCCACCACTTCTAATGATGTCAGCAGACTGCTTGTTTTTATGAGTCTAACAGCATGCAGAGTTACAGCTTCAGGCTTGAATATAGATTTTGCTATATTTATGGAGGCATGAGGGGTCCAGGGGGGGCTAGATGGTGGTGTTAACACTATAGGGTCATGAATACATGTTTGTGTTCCTGACCCTATAGTGATCCTTTAAGGTAATGCTGACTTTGGTCTCTCTAACACTGTGGCATGTTCCCTTTCTTCTACACTCACTACATACAGCTTTTCTCTGTCCCAGACTATATACCAGGAGCTTCTGCCTGCTAGTAAGAAGATAAGGAGACAAGTGGACCAGCGAGTGCTAGGGGACAGTCCTTAGAAAGGGTTGAGCGAGCGCATCATTAGATGCATTTATGCCAAGCTCAGGGTGCTGTCTGCATAGTATGCCCTTAGTTGGCCAGCTACATGATTGGCAGGCAGCCTGACATGCATTCATACCAGGCTGGCATTCTAATTCTTTGAGCAGACATGTCCTTTTTTTTGGCATGTTTGCCCGTTTTGGCAGGTTGAGTGATTTGGGTCAGTGGCACACCCTTTTACCGTGCCCATTGACTTCCTGCTTGATTGGACGTTGCTGTTAGGGGTTATGGATTTACTTGGAAGCTGAAAACATAAATTAGAGCGAGATTAGCCTAGGGTATGTGTTTTCTTATAGTTGCTGTTCTTTCTCTCCAGCACCATCTCCATCAGATACATGACGCTTGGGAGTGTTTTACTGTTTTTGGTCGATATGATTCTGTAATTAGGCCCGTCATAATTGTCAGCACCAGGCCCACTGGGCTCTTAATCTGGCCCTGGTCTCAGCCAATCCTATGGGAAGGCATTGTGATTAGATCAGGCTACCACTTCTGATGATGTCAGCAGACTGCTTGTTTTTTTTTTTTTTAAGGCAAACAGCATGCAGATCTACAGCTTTAGGCTTGAATACAGTAAGATGTTGCTATATTTATGGAGGCATGAGGGGCCCAGGGGGGCTAGATGGTGGTTTTAACACTATAGGGTCAGGAATACATGTTTGTGTTCCTGACCCTATAGTGATCCTTTAATTTAAGCTCCAAACTGAGAGATTTACATCTGTCAGATTGACTTTTAAAAGACAAGTGGGAGTATTTTAATAGTATAAATATGTTTAGCTTGTTTATCTTGTTATACTTCGGTTCATGTCAAGAGGAAACAATGTGATTATGTTTGATATTGCATTTAATGATTTAGAGGTAATCTCTTGAGAGCTCTCCAGCCTATACATTGGTATACAGGGTGAATTGACAGGAGCTGAATGTCAATTTAAAGTTCAAATTTGAAATTGTAGGCCAAAATAGTGGAATTAAAAGCATTGCTGACTTGGGAATTTTTCCATTTTGGTTATATTGGATATGAAGTTAAAATGCGCTTTTAAAAATTATTTTATTTATTATATATTTAAATTATTTAGTTTTAAGTTATTTTCACTGTCAATGTGCCAATTGCCCTGTTCCAATTGGCATACTTTAGAACTATGTAGTCCTTTTGGGGAGTTTAAGGAACTCTCTTGGCACCAAACCAACTTCATCAAAATTAAGTTGTTATGGTGCCAGAGGGTCCCTGGCGCTTTCTTACCAGATCTCTTATTCCCCCATCAGCATGTGTTTTCTACTATTGACTTTCAGGAAGTACTGAGTGCCACTGTACGTATTTTTTTTTTTTATGAGTGGGGAGCTACTCATTGTTTAAGAGCGTCAGCTGACTGCTCTAGCCAGTCAGCGGCACCCCTAAGCAGCAGCACTCCACACTTCCTGAAAGTCAATTGCAGGAGTCGGATACCTCTGGGAGAATTGGAGATTCAGCACTAGGGGCAACCCTTCAGGTAAGAAAGCGCCAGTAGCCTCCTGGCACCATAACAACTTAATTTGCATGAAGTAGTTATGGTGCCAAATGGATTCCTTTAAAAATATCTGCCAAAACCAGACTGCTTTAAACAACCACATTGGGATGATCAGAATTAAACAGGTTGCGTGTCTCCTGGTATGGCAGTGCTGGGAGTATTTAGTTCGGGAATGTGAAATTTATATCACTTGATGCCTGGGACATGCAATTCCGGGCGCCAGTTGAGCATTTTTTTAGCTGGGGCAGAGCTGCCGGTGGGGACAATTGGTGCAATGCAAAGTGTGTCCGCAGTATCCTAAAGCCGGCAGGGGCCACCGTACAGCAACAATCAAGAGCAGGTGTGAGGAGGGGCACCGGTCGATCGCGATGCACTGAGCTTATGGCCATTGGGATACATCATGACATAATTTTCACTGTACCTGGAGGGAAGGGGACATACTGCAGACTGACTGCTCGACCATGAAGGTTGCTGATAATGTGAAAGATAGAATAGAGCTGTATTGTATGTGGGTCAGATGTAGTTTGTGTTAATTTGTGTTTGAGTATGAAGTGTGTTTATGGGTCAAAGAGTGTGTGTTTGTGGGTATGTGTGTAAGTGTGTGTCAGAATGACAGTGATTGTGTGGTGCTGTGCGTGTTAAAGAAAGTGTGTATATCTAGGTCAGTAAGGATTCAGCCATTTATACTTACATTTTAGACAGTATTATGTATATACATTGCTCAGCCACAAAATTAAAACCACCTGTCTAATATCGAGCAGTTTCCCCTTGATTCGTCTCAGCATGTACTCCACAAGACCTCTGAATGTGTCCTGTGGTATCTGACACCAAGACATTAGCTGCAGATATTTTAAGTCCAGCAAGTTGGGAGGTAGTGCTTCTATGGATCAGATTTGTTGTTCCAGCACATCACATAGATGGTCAATCAGATTGAGATCTAAGAATTTGGAGGCCAAGCCAACACATTGAACTCTTTGTCATGTTCCTCAAAACATTCCTGAACAATTTTGGCAGGGTGCGTTTTCCTGGTGAAAGAGGCCACTGCCATTAAACTACACCATTGCCATGAAGGCACGTACGTGGTCTGCAACAATCTTTAGGTAGGTGGTACTTGTCAAAGTAACATCCTCATAAATATGACTTTTCTATTGTACTATTATACTGCCTATTAAATGCCAAGATATTAGAAAGAAATGTATTTTGGCGCATTTTATTTTTTTCAGCTTTCCTGCTATTAATCTGTAGATTAGTGTTTTTTTATTAGGGATGTGCATGGGCAAAAAATTTGGTTCGATTCGGGACTATGGCATTTTGGTTCGGCACTTCCGAAATTCGGGACTTTGGCAATTCGACAATTCGACACTTCAGTTCGGTTCAGTTCGGCACTTCCAAAATTCGGGACTAACCCACCTCCTACCCCTTTCCCTAACCCAACTAGTGTTAAGGTTAGGGTTAAGGGTAGGGTTAGGGTTAGATTCCTGTCATCATTCCCTTAATTTTCCCTCCCTCTCCTGTTTTGCCACTTTTCAGAAAGCCGAAGCACTTTGGCACTTCTGAAATTCAGCACTTCAGCAATTCAGTTTGGTTCGGCACTTCCAAAATTCGGCACTTCGGCAATTCGGGACTTCGGCATTTCGGTGGTTCGGTTCGGCACTTCCGAAATTCGGCAATTCGGACATTCGGAAGCATCCGAATGTCCTTTTTGCCGAAATTCGTCCGAATTTAAAATCGGATGAAAACGAATTGCACATGTCTATTTTTTAATCACAGTTTTATTAGCATAAAATATTATGTTGTTATCGCATGTGTATTTACAACTCTGTAAGATAAGATATTATTTTTTCATCCAAAAAAGCAATTAAAAAAATATTCGATCAAAGGACTTTAACCCTTTTCACTGGCATTAATAACCCACATTTGGAAACAACTGATACGGAAAACCTCTTCACCTATTTCATCATGCCTTGACTCTATGACATCGCAAATGGAAGATCTGGAAGAAAACATGTTCAATGATCTTGCAAACACTTGAAGAGGACAAGTGGAAATCAATATGTATTCTGGCTTTTGGCCCTGAAATGATTAAAGGCAGTAGGCACTTTCTGTGTAATAGTTACAAATAAATTAGCTGTCTTTATATATATTTCTTTCTTAAGAGGACAATAATCCTTACAGTTTATGGCAGAGGGAATATTTGAAATGACTTCGAGCAACACAGCACATAATCTATTTTCCAAATATAATTAACAATCACATTCTGTTTTGAAAAACATTACAAGAAATGACATTTTCATTAATGGACATCGTTATTAAGTTCGCAATGACAAGCACAAAAGACGAATGTTAAGGTGTCCAAAGTGAATAGAGTATTTACCAAAGTGTTTCTGGCACAACTGTCTATTTTCATAGCGAGCATATTAAATAATTGGGCTCAGCAGTGTTTTGCATTGTTAATATTTCTTTGGAACAAAATAATTATACGATAGACAGAATTCTAACATAAATTACAGCTCCAGGGTCCTCAGTGGCAAAAGGTTACACAAGAAACAAAAACGTGTATCAACATCTAAATATTTTGAATATACAACTAATTAAATATGGATGTCAAGTTAAAGGGGAATTATTCCCTATATTTAACAAATAAGTATTTTGAGCTATGGAAATAAGCTAAAAAGTAGAAATCAACACCTTTTTTTCCTGCAGCTCGGACCTCCATCTTAGCTCCCTGTCAATCATTGTTATAAAGTCTGTACTTTGAACCTGGCAGCCAGCACAGAGAATGCATACAGAGAAGAGAAGAAATGAAACAATGTAATAATGAAGCAGTGTACAAAATAAATTAAACTTTAACTTAAAACTGAGCTTCACAAGAAGAAACAGTTAACACAAAACAAAAATACATTTTATGGTTTTATTCAATTAAATTCCAGAGAAAGGACAGAACCTATATAAGTTATCATTAGCCATGTATTTGCAGGATATATTCTTGAACATATGTACTGTCTGTAATGTTGTTATGCTTTGCTGTCAGGTCTGCTGTCCTTAATTATTTTCTGTCATATTTTGGATGTTACCCTTAAAGGACCACTATACGCACCCAGACCACTTTAGCTCAATGAAGTGGCCTGGGTGCCAGGTCCCCCTAGTTTTAACCCTGCAGCTGTAAACATAGCAGTTTCAGAGAAACTGCTATGTTTACATTGAGGGTTAATCCAGCCTCTAGTGGCTGTCTCCCTGACAGCCACTAGAGGCGCTTCCCGCGATTCTCAGTGTAAAAATCGCATAGAACTCACGCAGCGTGAGTTCAGATCCCCGTCGAATAGCATTGAGTAATGCTTTCCTATGGGCGGTTTGAATGCACTTGCGGCTCCACTCGGGAGCTAATGTTGGCAGGGGAGGAGAGGTCACCCGAGCCGAGGGAGCCTAGCGCTGGATTAAGGTAAGTGGCTGAAGGGGCATGAGGGAGGGGGAGACCTAATAAACAGTTTTTTTCCTGGCACTATACTGCTCCTTTAACTAAAATAACATCTCCATCTTATTCTCATAACTTTAATAATTTTATACTCAATCCCTGGAGGGATTTGTGGAAGTGATACTGACATTACATTTTGCAAGTACAGCCTTTGCCTGTTTTTCATGCAGTATTAGGTGTGTCCTATAAATTGCACATATGAATACCGAGGCACACTTTAGCAATATTACACATTTGCATTTGAAACGTCATCTAGGTCAAGCTGTGTAAAAGATATCGGCCTGAAGATCCTCCTCTTTGTTGTATGTATAATGTAAATAATGAATTAAAGGTACATTCTAATCACTAGAGGAATTGCAGTGATCATTGTGCAATGAGTTCTTTGAGTGACATTTTCGAGTTTTCTGAAAACCTTTTTGAGTAGTTTGGCCCAGAGCTCAGTCTAATTCTCAAGCAGTTCAATCTAAAGCCTGTCACACAATCCCTGTCCCTTTTGCAGCTGTTTAGAAATGCAGAAGTCACACGTTGATAGTATCCACCCACAGCTTTCCAACTCTGAACAGCAAGTGTTATATAATAACCCATTTATTACGTCTCTCAGTGTGGACTGCTGCTAGTATCATGTTGTGAAGGGCTTGTTGATTAAGAGGGCTAGGACATGATTTAAAAAAAACTCTTGGTCTGTTGGTTCATCATTGAGCGCAATAAGGAAGCTGTGCAGAGACAGGCCTTCTCTGACTGCTGGAAAATTCTACGAAATTTATTGTAGCTGGCCTCCCAGGTGAATTGATGAGAAAACATATTTTTATAAAAATTGATGCGAAGGGCATGGCCACCTGGAAAAAAACACAAGATATTTTCAAAGGCCTTGTCGCTTTTTTCAGCCGGTAAATACATTAAAAACGTAGCATTTTATTTCCTTCATGACAATGGGAAAGAAAAATAAAAAGCTTGGGAAGGCAATTAATATCCAATTATGTAAATGGTGTGAGGTGAGTAAGATGGTGCTATATCACCTGAATGACTTCACCCCGTTGAAGAAATCAATGTTAAAAGACAGCCATGGATATCGAGGTAGAATCTTACCCACAAAACCTAAAGTCACAATAAAACCCTAGTGCAGGATCTCAGCTATATACGTAAAATACATTTACAGGAAATCCAGCCCCTGTGGCCCCTGCAGAGTTTACTAGAGATGTTATTACATTGACAAGAAATGTGATGGTTCAAAACAAGCTAATGACTTATGCATGGAATTTGAATTTCCTGACCTTCAAAGATCAAAGGATTTCTAGTTTTCAAGGGCTGGTGTTCTCTATCCTGTTGGAATGGACAAACATGGCACCAGTCACAAAGATCCAGTGAGCCCAAAGACTGAGGTATTGATGGAGCCCCTTGCCCACCTTTTCACCTGACACTATAAAGACTGGTATGTGCAGGCTTATGCAGTGTACATAGCCTGCTATATTCATGTGGCCAAGAAAAGTATTGACGGCAAGAGATCAGGAATTAAGGAGTAAAGTCATTTCATCAGTGCAGCAAATAATTTAATAAATTGGTAGCTTGACATGGGACATATGGAGCCTTAAAGGACCACTATAGTGCCAGAAAAACAAACTCGTTTTCCTGGCACTATAGTATCCTTAGGCTCCCCCCACCCTCAGGGTCCCACTCCCGCTGAGCCCAAGGGGGCTGAAGGGATTAAACACTTACCTCTCTCCTCCTCCTCCTGACGTCAGCGCTGAATGCGGATGCGCGGCAATGCTTTCCTATGGACGTCCGGTTTCTTCTCACTGTGATTTTCACAGTGAGAAGCGCGGAAGCGCCTCTAGCTGCTGTCAGTGAGACAGCCACTAGAGGCTGGATTAACACTAGTGTAAACATAGCCGTTTCTCTGAAACCTCTATGTTTACAGCTGCTGGGTTAACACTAGAGGGACCTAGCACCCAGACCACTTCATTGAGCTGAAGTGGTGTGGGTGCCTTTAGTGGTCCTTTAACCAAACTATGTGATTAAATAGCTTTCCAATGTGAAAGAGTGAAAATATCAAACAGTCAAATAATGTATAAAAAATATACCTATTTATTATATGCAGTCCCTTTTAATGTTAGAAATCGTGGTTTCTTCTTTTTCATTTTTATTCCTATCCTAGTGGAGTTACAAATTACTGAACCTCCTCGGCACTTTCAGTTAACAGCAAATGTTAAATTTCACAGGATTAAAACCATACTTGACTTTGCATAGCACTATCAGTGTTTGTGATATTGGCTTAATTAAACTTCACATGCATGGCTTTTCATGGTATCAGTGTAAAAACCAGACTGTTTCCATGGGATAAATAGTGGCTTTCCACTGTTAACTTAGAGAATTGTTTATATTGACCTAATGACTCCCAAGAACCTTAATTATCAACATTTATGATTGGAACTGAACAATAAGAATCTTTTACAGGATTAAAACCTTATGTGAAGTTTTATAGGAGTCACACAGTGGAAGCCTTCTTTTTCGTTCTATTAATATCATGCATGCCTTCTAACAAACCCAAGACTGTACAGAATTGGAGTGGCAAATGCAATTTACCAAAGGTTAAAATTGCATGAAACCATGTGGACAGATTGCACTTTAGCAATGTTAGATATCATCAGTTTGCTCACAGTAGAAAATGCTGTACTTAGCACTAATTGTTCTTGCATTTGATATGTGTAATGGTTCTGGGTGCCCATAGTTACAGGCATTGAGGGAAAATTTGCAGGGCAGAGCAAAACAACAAAACCACTTCACCTCCTGTGATTGTTAATGAATCCATCTAAACAGATTAAACAAACACAGTACTAACCCATAGGAAATTTGCTGGAGTAGAGCACTCATAAGGCCATAACTAGAACACTCATTAGGCCATAACTAGAACAGTCATTAAGCCATAACTAGAACACTCATTAGGCCATAAATAGAACACTCATGAGGACATAACTAGAACACTCATAAGGCCATAACTAGAACACTCATTAGGCCATAACTAGAACACTCATTAGGCCATAACTAGAACAATAATTAGGCCATAACTAGAACACTCATTAGGCCATAACTAGAACACTCATTAGGCCATAACTAGAACACCCACAAGGCCATAAGTAGAACAATCATTAGGCCATAACTAGAAAAGTTATAAGGCCATAACTAGAACAGTCATTAGGCCATAACTAGAATACTCATTAGGCCATAAGTAGAAAAACTATGAGGCCATAACTAGAACACTCATAAGGCCATAACTAGAACAATCATTAGGCCATAACTAGAAAACTCATTGGGTCATAACTAGAACACTCATTAGGCCATAACTAGAACAATCATTAGGCCATAACTAGAAAAATGATAAGGCCATAACTAAAACACTCATTAGGCCATAATTAGAACACTCACAAGGCCATAACTAGAACAATCATTAGGCCATAACTAGAACAATTATTAGGCCATAACTAGAACAATTATTAGGCCTTAACTAGAACACTCATTAGGCCATAACTAGAACAATTATTAGGCCATAACTAGAACACTCATTAGGCCATAACTAGAACAATTATAAAACCATAACTAGAACACTCATTAGGCCATACCTAGAACAATCATTAGGCCATAACTAGAACACTCATTGGGTCATAACTAGAACAGTCATTAGGCCATAACTAGAACACTCATTAGGCCTTAACTAGAGCAGTCATTAGGCCATAACTAGAACACTCATTAGGCCATAACTAGAACAGTCATTAGGCCATTACTAGAACACTCATTAGGCCATAACTAGAACACTCATTAGGCCATAACTAGAAAAACTATGAGGCCATAACTAGAACAATCATAAGGCCATAACTAGAACAATCATTAGGCCATAACTAGAACAATCATTAGGCCATAACTAGAACACTCACAAGGCCATAACTAGAACAATCACTACGCCATAACTAGAACACTCATTGGGTCATAACTAGAACACTCATTAGGCCATAACTAGAACACTCATTAGGCTTAACTAGAACAATCATTAGGCCATAACTAGAACACTCATTGGGTCATAACTAGAACACTCATTAGGCCATAACTAGAACACTCACGAGGCCATAACTAGAACAATCATTAGGCCATAACTAGAACATTCTTTAGGCCATAACCAGAACAATCATTAGTCCATTACTAGAACACTCATTAGGCCATAACTAGAAAAACTATGAGGCCATAACTAGAACACTCATAAGGCCATAATTAGAACACTCACAAGGCCATAACTAGAACAATCATTAGGCCATAACTAGAACAATCATTAGGCCATAACTAGAAAACTCATTGGGTCATAACTAGAACACTCATTAGGCCATAACTAGAACAATCATTAGGCCATAACTAGAAAAATGATAAGGCCATAACTAAAACACTCATTAGGCCATAATTAGAACACTCACAAGGCCATAACTAGAACAATCATTAGGCCATAACTAGAACAATTATTAGGCCATAACTAGAACAATTATTAGGCCATAACTAGAACACTCATTAGGCCATAACTAGAACAATTATTAGGCCATAACTAGAACACTCATTAGGCCATAACTAGAACAATTATAAAACCATAACTAGAACACTCATTAGGCCATACCTAGAACAATCATTAGGCCATAACTAGAACACTCATTGGGTCATAACTAGAACAGTCATTAGGCCATAACTAGAACACTCATTAGGCCTTAACTAGAGCAGTCATTAGGCCATAACTAGAACACTCATTAAGCCATAACTAGAACAGTCATTAGGCCATTACTAGAACACTCATTAGGCCATAACTAGAACACTCATTAGGCCATAACTAGAAAAACTATGAGGCCATAACTAGAACACTCATAAGGCCATAACTAGAACAATCATTAGGCCATAACTAGAACAATCATTAGGCCATAACTAGAACACTCACAAGGCCATAACTAGAACAATCACTACGCCATAACTAGAACACTCATTGGGTCATAACTAGAACACTCATTAGGCCATAACTAGAACACTCATTAGGCTTAACTAGAACAATCATTAGGCCATAACTAGAACACTCATTGGGTCATAACTAGAACACTCATTAGGCCATAACTAGAACACTCACGAGGCCATAACTAGAACAATCATTAGGCCATAACTAGAACATTCTTTAGGCCATAACCAGAACAATCATTAGGCCATTACTAGAACACTCATTAGGCCATAACTAGAAAAACTATGAGGCCATAACTAGAACACTCATAAGGCCATAATTAGAACACTCACAAGGCCATAACTAGAACAATCATTAGGCCATAACTAGAACACTCATTGGGTCATAACTAGAACAATCATTAGGCATAACTAGAACACTCCTTAGGCCATAACTAGAATACTCACGAGGCCCTAACTAGAACAATCATTAGGCCATAACTAGAAAAATGATAACGCCATAACTAGAACACTCATTAGGCCATAACTAGAACAATCATTAGGACATAACTAGAACACTCATTGGGTCATAACTAGAACAGTCATTAGGCCATTACTAGAACACTCATTAGGCCATAACTAGAAAAACTATGAGGCCATAACTAGAACACTCATAAGGCCATAACTAGAACAATCATTAGGCCATAACTAGAACACTCACAAGGCCATAACTAGAACAATCATTACGCCATAACTAGAACACTCATTGGGTCATAACTAGAACACTCATTAGGCCATAACTAGAACAATCATTAGGCCATAACTAGAACACTCATTGGGTCATAACTAGAACACTCATTAGGCCATAACTAGAACACTCACGAGGCCATAACTAGAACAATCATTAGGCCATAACTAGAACACTCCTTAGGCCATAACTAGAACAATCATTAGGCCATTACTAGAATGCTCATTAGGCCATAACTAGAAAAACTATGAGGCCATAACTAGAACACTCATAAGGCCATAATTAGAACACTCACAAGGCCATAACTAGAACAATCATTAGGCCATAACTAGAAAAATGATAACGCCATAACTAGAACACTCATTAGGCCATAACTAGAACACTCATTGGGTCATAACTAGAACAATCTTTAGGCCATAACTAGAACACTCCTTAGGCCATAACTAGAACACTCACGAGGCCCTAACTAGAACAATCATTAGGCCATAACTAGAAAAATGATAACGCCATAACTAGAACACTCATTAGGCCATAACTAGAACAATCATTAGGCCATAACTAGAAAAATGATAACGCCATAACTAGAACACTCATTAGGCCATAACTAGAACACTCATTGGGTCATAACTAGAACAATCTTTAGGCCATAACTAGAACACTCCTTAGGCCATAACTAGAACACTCACGAGGCCCTAACTAGAACAATCATTAGGCCATAACTAGAAAAATGATAACGCCATAACTAGAACACTCATTAGGCCATAACTAGAACAATCATTAGGCCATAACTAGAAAAATGATAAGGCCATAACTAAAACACTCATTAGGCCATAACTAGAACACTCACAAGGCCATAACTAGAACAATCATTAGGCCATAACTAGAACACACATTAGGCCATAACTAGAATAATTATAAAGCCATAACTAGAACACTCATTAGGCCATACTTAGAACAATCATTAGGCCATAACTAGAACAATCATTGGGTCATAACTAGAACAGTCATTAGGCCATAACTAGAACACTCATTAGGCCTTAACTAGAGCAGTCATTAGGCCATAACTAGAACACTCATTATGCCATAACTAGAACAGACATTAGGCCATTACTAGAACACTCATTAGGCCATAACTAGAAAAACTATGAGGCCATAACTAGAACACTCATAAGGCCATAACTAGAACAATCATTAGGCCATAACTAGAACAATTATTAGGCCATAACTAGAACACTCACAAGGCCATAACTAGAACAATCATGACGCCATAACTAGAACACTCATTGGGTCATAACTAGAACACTCATTAGGCCATAACTAGAACACTCATTAGGCTTAACTAGAACAATCATTAGGCCATAACTAGAACACTCATTGGGTCATAACTAGAACACTCATTAGGCCATAACTAGAACACTCCTTAGGCTATAACTAGAACAATCATTAGGCCATTACTAGAACACTCATTAGGCCATAACTAGAAAAACTATGAGGCCATAACTAGAACACTCATAAGGCCATAATTAGAACACTCACAAGGCCATAACTAGAACAATCATTAGGCCATAATTAGAACACTCATTGGGTCATAACTAGAACAATCATTAGGCCATAACTAGAACACTCCTTAGGCCATAACTAGAACACTCACGAGGCCCTAACTAGAACAATCATTAGGCCATAACTAGAAAAATGATAACGCCATAACTAGAACACTCATTAGGCCATAACTAGAACAATCATTAGGACATAACTAGAACACTCATTGGGTCATAACTAGAACAGTCATTAGGCCATTACTAGAACACTCATTAGGCCATAACTAGAAAAACCATGAGGCCATAACTAGAACACTCATAAGGCCATAACTAGAACAATCATTAGGCCATAACTAGAACACTCACAAGGCCATAACTAGAACAATCATTACGCCATAACTAGAACACTCATTGGGTCATAACTAGAACACTCATTAGGCCATAACTAGAACACTCATTAGGCATAACTAGAACAATCATTAGGCCATAACTAGAACACTCATTGGGTCATAACTAGAACACTCATTAGGCCATAACTAGAACACTCACAAGGCCATAACTAGAACAATCATTAGGCCATAACTAGAACACTCCTTAGGCCATAACTAGAACAATCATTACGCCATAACTAGAACACTCATTGGGTCATAACTAGAACACTCATTGGGCCATAACTAGAACACTCATTAGGGCCATTAACTAGAACACTCATTAGGCCATAACTAGAACACTCACAAGGCCATAACTAGAACAATCATTAGGCCATAACTAGAACACTCCATTAGGCCATAACTAGAACAATCATTAGGCCATAACTAGAACACTCCTTAGGCCATAACTAGAACACTCACGAGGCCCTAACTAGAACAACCATTAGGCCATAACTAGAAAAATGATAACGCCATAACTAGAACACTCATTAGGCCATAACTAGAACAATCATTATGCCATAACTAGAACACTCACTGGGTCATAACTAGAACACTCATTGGACCTTAACTAGAACAATTATAAGGCCATAACTAGAACACTCATTAGGCCATAATTAGAACACTCACAAGGCCATAACTAGAACAATCATTAGGCCATAACTAGAACACTCATGAGGCCATACCTAGAACAATCATTAGGCCATAACTAGAACACTCATTGGGTCATAACTAGAACACTCATTAGGCCATAACTAGAACACTCACAAGGCCATAACTAGAACACTCACAAGGCCATAACTAGAACAATCATTAGGCCATAACTAGAACACTCCTTAGGCCATAACTAGAACACTCATGAGGCCCTAACTAGAACAACCATTAGGCCATAACTAGAAAAATGATAACGCCATAACTAGAACACTCATTAGGCCATAACTAGAACAATCATTATGCCATAACTAGAATACTCACTGGGTCATAACTAGAACACTCATTGGACCTTAACTAGAACAATTATAAGGCCATAACTAGAACACTCATTAGGCCATAATTAGAACACTCACGAGGCCATAACTAGAACAATCATTAGGCCTTGACACTCATTAGGCCAGAACTAGAACAATTATAAAGCCATAACTAGAACAATCATTAGGCCATAACTAGAACACTCATGAGGCCATACCTAGAACAGTCATTAGGCCATAACTAGAACACTCATTAGGACATAACTAGAACACTCATTAGGCCATAACTAGAACACTCGTTAGGCCATTTATCAGGGATACAAAGTTATTGCTCACTTTAGGCCCCATAAAATAGGTCCTTGCTTTAGCAAATTGAATGAGAAATTGATGCGCTAAAGAGTTCATTTTGTATTTAGTTACATTTTTTTTTTCTGGTTGCTGATGTTAGATTCTCATTAAATGACAAATGTCTGAATTCTACTTATGTAACACCAAAGAGTGGGATGTATGGATGTGGGACAGTTGGTGGGCAGGCCACAAGGGGGCAGACTGTTCAAAATGTGGGGGCATGTCAGCCTGGCATGCATATATACTACGTTGGCTGACAGATGTTCTGGTTGGCCCTATTCGGAGCTACTTATATGCCGAGTCCTTTTGAAATCTTCTGTCCATTGGTTAAATGCCCTTAGAATACTCTGTGCTCACTCTGCCCTTTCTGGGGACATTTACCAGGTGTCCCGAGAGACAGGGATCAAATCCATGACAGCAGGCCAAGACCCCAATTTTTGAACTTTCCCGTCAGCCATTATTCCTCTTATTATGGCCTCAATTTAATTATTGTTGGATAGGCTTTCCAATTGATTCAATACTTTTGGATAAACTTCAGAAATGATTTTTTTTAACCTATTAAAGTAAAATAATATGTATAATAGATAGAAATAGATTAAAAGATATATCAATAAAGTTTTTAAAAATCCAAATATTACAAAATTACAATATTTTTCATGAAATTAAATCATTTAAAAAATGTATTCAAAAAATTAAAAAAATTCCCATGCTTATCCAACAATATTAAACAGAGGCCTATATGAGCAGCAGATCTTATTATGCATCCATGAGTGTAGAGCATCTTGTGATCCTCCAGCACCTTCAAAAAATAGTTTTTTTCTCTTGCACATAAATATAACATAGCTTATACAACAGCAATAAATATAACGTAGCTTCCAAACGAAGATGGCAACACCAATGACAGAAAGCTGCAAGTGTGTATATCTCCCGCCCTTTCCCCCCTGCCCCTCAAACCATTTAATGGGCCTGGTGGAGGGAGGTTTGCAAAAAATACAGATAAAGAAATTGAGCCTCTTTAAAGTGGACGCACAGGAACAGAGGGATTTGTTGGACGCACAGGAACAGAGGGATTGAGGGCCCTGCTCAATGAGCTTACATGCTAGAGGGAGTGGGGTATAGTGACACAAAAGGTAACGGTAGGGTAGAAAAGTAGGTTGCTAGGATAAAAATTCGAACCTAGTCAAAGGATATACCGAGACAAAGTAGGGTATGCACCTGACACTTACACTAAGTGGAAATAACGCAGCCTAGAAGTGTCAATACCCCAGCCGTCACCCTGGAAATTGGCTCTACCTGTGGTGAATCCTGCAGTCCTGCGAGATCCTCCATAGAAGTTTCTGCTGTATTCTCACATATGCGCGAAAGTACAGCACTGACGCTGGTTACTAGCAGCTGAAGCGCCAGGAGCAGAAGATGCCCTACAGAAGAGTATGGCTGTGTCTTCGAGGGATAAGTTCGGGTAAGTAAGACTCACCTAACTCCCCCTCCCCCACTCCCCCCTTGTTCACCAGACCACAGCGGTTATTAAGTTATGAAGACAGTGACAGTGCCACTTTCGACTTTACTATTTGCTAGCAAAACTTAAATGCTATACTCTAACAGGATTATTCACTAAAGCGAGAATTGAATTTCAAATTTAAGGCCAAAGCAGTTGAACGGAAAGCACGGCTTAATTAGAGAATTTTATCCCAGTTTGGCTATTTGGGTCTAAAATTTTTAATTCATTTTGAATTCTCACTTAAGTGAATAACCCTGTATAAAGTTAGATAAACGTTGCATGAGAGGTACACTTACCTTAAATCCAGACATATCTGACTTGAATCAGCAGTGACATTATTTTTCAATAACAAATAAATTATATATATGTAAATGAATTACTCCACAAGTTTCACACGAACTGTTGCTAAATTTGTCTGTGTGTATATACTGCCACTGTAGCAAAAAGCTTAACTTGTTACAACCTAAAAATAATCAGTGATATTGGGACTATTTTTTTACAGCAGACCTGCATTTTGAAGTTGAGGAGACTGAGAAGGCTGACGAGATACAGACATCCTGTTTGATAAGTTTTAAAAATGACATGCATGTCTTCTGGTCATCATCACTAAGACCTACGGCGGCGCCTCGGTTAAAAATAATGGTCAGACCCACCATGACCCAAGTACTATTTCCATACGAGGAGAAATATTACCAATCACTCTGAAATGTTTATCATTATCTCACCAGTGTTTAGATTCTGTTCACTATTTGACAGGAGAGTTGAGTAATAAAGGTTATGGTGCAGAACACTTAAGACTGCTAAATGAGGAAGGGATTCCTGTAGATCATGCATCAATGTATCAAAGAGCAGCATGCACTCTGTGCTTCTCTGACTCCTGTGGGCCAAAGGATAACTGAACTGTACTATAATAAAGCTACGGTGACAGAGGTTGTCTAAAGTTTGTATGAAGAATATCGCAAACTGCTTTAAAGGGATTTTCTGGTACTATTTTGAGAGTATTTAACCCCTTAATGACACATGATATGTGTGACATGTCATGATTCCCTTTTATTCCAGAAGTTTGGCCATTAAGGGGTTAAAGGAACACTCCACTGCCCAAATACAAAAATAAATAAAAATCACTGTTTAGTAGATATACCCCAAATGAAAACTGGCCTGCATTTAATTATGTATTTTTTTTGTTGGGGGTTAATCTAAAAATAGTTTGCAAAACCTGCAGTTCTCTTGTCTGCATCCTTTGGAAATCCTCCCCTTCTAACCCTGCCCAGTCTTTCTATGGCTGTCCAATTACAGACTTCCCAATGCAGCTCAATGAGAAGTGTGTGCAAGGCAGGTGCACTGTTCAATTGCCTGCCTCTTGAGTTTAGCTCCACTGAGCTAAACAACCAGGAAGTAACAGGACTAATTGTTAGTTTGAAAGCCAAGGGGGTGTAACCAGGTTAATTTATGAAAGTGTCAATTTCTATTGAAATGTGTGTTTGATTTTTACAAAATGTAAAAAGAAGGCAGACACTTCACACAGAAAGCTTTTCATCAAGCTAAAGTGCTTTAGGGGTCTGGAGTGTCCCTTTAATAACTCCTCTGTGCTGTTAGAGATAGTCATGTTTAAAGGAGAACTGTCACTTCTCTGAAATGTTCACCATTGTATATAACATTGAAAATCATATATAGCCCATATTAACCTTTCTTATGAGATGCTCTGTTTTCTTTTAAAATTTACATGAAAGATGAAACAAATGACATCACAATCCAGGTCAGACCAGGCAAAGCCAGGGCAAACACTACAAAGAAAGAAAATTAATAGAAACACTGTTTAATTTCTTCTCTAGTCTGCATGTTTTCTGTCAAGAGTGACGGTTAAAGTGTATAACAACGAATGACAAGGAGCTAAGATGGAGGCACCCGGTTACAGGTTAAAGAGGTGTTGAATTCAACATGGAATTTTATTTTTCACACTTCAGAAACACATATTTTCTGAATATAGGGATAAGTAAGCATGATATAAAAATGATGGTAAATGACAGCTCCCCTTTAAGCTACAAGTCTTACTTGACATTTAAAGGAACACTCAACAACATTACAATTTGACGTAGCGGTTATTGTGCATATACCTGTATTCTGTCCTTTTTCCCAGACAATGTAAAGCATTTTTTACATTAGGCTGGAAACATGCTTCTAATGGCTCTCAGACAGACAGCCACTAGAGATGCTTCATCCTTAAGACCTTTTGGTGCCATTATACACAGCGTAACATGCTAATGGTACTTCTCTATGAGAAGCATTGGCTTGGAAGATCTCAACAATTTACATATATGCACCGTGTGTCGAAGCATCTGACAGGAATGGAGATTATCAGAATTTTGTCATTGTGGACGGATCAGACTGCAACGAGGAGACTGCACTGGGACTGGAATACAGGAAGTTACTTTCTTCATCAAGGGGTGCATAATAAAAAAACAAAAAAAAACCATTTCTAACCAAAGGGAAACGTGTTTATTTTTTAAAACATTGTTTTAAGATGTGCCATATGTTTTACACAGAAAGAATTCCATAAGGATCAACTTATATTTTCATTCCACCCATCAATCCACAGTATAAAAGGTAAAATATAACCTGAACTGAAGAAAACCAGACCGAATTTTATACATAATTTCTGATATTTTATGTCAGTTTACTTGGTATGTATTTATTTTCCATGTACTATATACAATATGTTGCAAGAAAAACATGTACAAACAAGAGAAATATTAACATGATGGACAAATCACACAATAGTGCAGAGGAAAAAAATGGTTATTTTCGGAACCTGGAATTGTGTACAATTTGACCATAGCAGAAAAAAGAAGCTGTATACAAACACTGTTACATATACACACACACACACACTGTTAGACATATATACACACACAGTGTTACACATATACACAGTCACATACACACGCACTATTGCACACACTCAGTTTCTGGTGCAATATGCTGGGCATTGTGGGGGAGCAGATGTTAGTTACTACTCCCTCGCAACTTGAGTCCCTGGCCAGTCCTTTCGTTCACACCCCAGACCCAGCAGCCCACCACCTCTCTTTGCTACCTGCATGGCCATGGTTCCAGCCACTCGTACTGCCTCTTGTCTTGCTCCTGTGCACTGCTGTCCTGGAAAGTGAATTTTATTCAGGCCTAATTTGGGGGCTTAGCGGGCCATATGCTTGACATCCTGGATTTAGCTGAAAGCTAGTACCACACAGGCTCTCACATATATTTCCAGAGACTGCAGTCAACATACAGGTTGTTACACATCTTCTCGGTATGTCTAATACTTCATACATTCTGGATCTCCATTAGAGATTTGATCACATCCACTACCAAACTCAATCTTCTTTTCTATTTCTCCGAAGTGTCCCTTTTAACGAATGACATTTCATATTTAGGACCCAAATACCTTTGTCCATTTTTTCTAACTTAAAGGACCACTATAGTGCCAGGAAAACATACTCGTTTTCCTGGCACTATAGTGCCCTGAGAGTGCCCCCACCTTCAGGGTCCCCCTTCCGCTGGGCTGGATGGAGAGGAAGGGGTTAAGCTTACCTCTTTTTCCAGCGCCGGGCGGGGAGCTCTCCTCCTCCTCTCCTCCCTCTTCTCCTCCTCTTCGGCTTGCACACCAGTTGCAACAGGAACAGGGTAGACTGATCCCCAGCTTTGCATCCAGACCTGTCGTTGTATATTGTATGTCCAGGAACCACCACATCTTCTAGGCAGGTACCCCTCTGCCTGTCTGCCTTCTTTCAGGCAGATATTACTCCCGCTACCTGGGAGTAAGACAAAAAAATGTATATATGTTTATCATCTTTTTTTCATGACCACCATCTGCTCATCCAAAGCTTTTGATAGGAAGGCACTGAATTCACTGCTGTATCATGTGACCCAGTTTTACTAGAGGTGTGTTTTACCATGCAGTGTAAACATTGCAGTTAACACAAAACTGCAGGTTTTAAAATTACAGGGAGGGCGAGTTAACACAAGTTATAGGTGTTTTTCAATGAATTATTATGATGTAATTTCCAGTAAGTTACAGTTCCCTTTTGACCCCTTAGGTACGGAGCCAATTGTACAAGTTGCGATCAAAACAAAATGTAAACAAAACCTGGAATTTGTGCTATATGTGGTTCAACCAGGGCCGGATTAACATAGGGGCTGATGGAGCTGCAGCTCCAGGCCCAGGCCCATGGAATAGGCCCATTGATTTAAAAATAAATAAATAAATAAAATTACAAAAAAAAATTATATATTTTTTTTTTACATTTTTTTTTTCACACACTACTCTTAGGGATTCCACCTGGCTTTTATTTTATTGGCACAGCCAGTATTTGGGGCTGCCTGGCTGGTGCCAATATTGCAGTGATACTGACAATACAAATGCTGGTATTTTTCTCAGTATAAACAAGAGATTACTATGCAATACCAGCACTGGCCAGTAGGGATCGCTGTGTGTGGAGACAGGCAGGGATAGGAAGTTCCAGCATATCCCTCCCTGCCTATCTATACTCACTGATCTGCAGGGGTGCAGCTACAGAGAGTCCAGACAGCAACTCCCACCCTGCAGAGACAGCCTACAGCTCAGGGAAGTAAGGGATGGGGTGAAAGACTGCAAGGAGACATACACTAAGGGACATTGGGAGACATTATGACACAGCCAGTGTCCCTGGTGTCTCAGTGCCCCCTAGTCTCCCAGTGACCCCAGTCTGCCAGTGTCTCACTGTCCCCATATCTCATAGTGCCTCCATGTCTCTCAGTGCCTCAAGTGTCACAATGTCCCCATGTCTCCAAGCTAGTGTCCCTAGTGTCTGTGGCCCTGGTGTCTCAGTGTCCCCATGTCTCCCAGTGCCCCCATGTCTCAATGTCCCCATGTCCCCCAGCCAGTGTCTCTAGTGTCTGTGTCCCTGGTGTCTGTGTCCCCATGTCTTCAAGTGTCCCCTATTTTTCCATTGTCCCCATGTGTCCCAGCCAGAGTCCCCTAGTCTCCCAGTGTCACTGGTGTCTCAGTGTCCCTAGTTCCCCCCTTTTTCCTAGTATCCTAGTGACATGGGGATCCTGGGATACATGGGGACACAGGGAGACATGGGGCATTGAGACACTGTGATACATAGGATCACTGGGAGACCTGGGGACACGACACTAGGGGACACATGGGGCACTGAGACACTGATACATAGGAACACTGAGACTTGGAGTAATCGACACATGGGGGCACTGAGCCATGAGGGCACTGAGAGACATGGGGGCACTGGGAGGAATCCATCTATACAGCAGAATCAAACTAAGTAGTTTTTTGGTGATTTTACAGAATTTTCTCTTATGTCACTCCTTGTGATTTACATCATGTGATGTCACCAATACATATTTAATTATGCAAATTAGTAAGGCCGGTATGTTTTTCCAAGAAAGATGGCAACCCTAACTACTTTTCACATACTCTTACTTAAGTATGGAAACTTAAGAGGGATGTATGGGAACAAAGCATTCAATGTGGACGACAATGAATATAGTTAAAGGACACTATAGTCACCAGAACAGCTAGCTTATTGAATTTGTTCTGAGTGAGTAAAATCATTACTGATCGGAAGCTTTTACTTATGACATATCTTTTCAGAAAATGCAGTCTTTACATGCAACCTAGTGATAACTTCACTGGCCACTCCTTAGATGTGTTAGGAGTAGCTTCCTAGGTCATGGCTGCCTAAAATGCATCAAACATTCAGTGTCTCCTCCCTCTGCATGCAGACACTGAACTTTTCCTCATAGAATTCATTAATTCAATTCATCTCTATGGGGAAGTGCTGACTGGCAGGGCTGTGTTCAGATCATACTTTGGCTCTGACCTGATCTGCTCTTTTGTCCAGTCTCAGCCAATCCTATAGGGAAGCACTGTGATTGGATCAGGCCACCACTTCTAATGATGTCAGCAGACTGCTTGTTTTTATGAGTCTAACAGCATGCAGAGTTACAGCTTCAGGCTTGAATATGGTAAGATTTTGCTATATTTATGGAGGCATGAGGGGCCCACGGGGGCTAGATGGTGGTGTTAATACTATAGGGTCATGAATTTATGTATGTGTTCCTGACCCTATAGTGATCCTTTAAGGTAATGCTGACTTTGGTCTCTCTAACACTGTGGCATGTTCCCTTTCTTCTACACTCACTACATACAGCTTTCCTGCATCCCCAGACTATACCAGGAGCTTCTGCCTGCTAGTAGAAGGTAAGGAGACAAGTGGACCAGCGGAGTGCTGAGGAACAGTCCTTAAGCGTTAGTGGTAGCATCATTAGATGCATTTTATGCGAGAAAGCTCAGGGTTCTTTCGCATAGCAGTATACTTGCATAGTTGGCCAGCTGCATGGTGGCGGCGGCACGACATTTGCATTCATGCCAGGCTGGCCCCTTCTAGTGCTTTGGGCGAACATGTACTCTTTTTGGAATATTAAGCCCCCTTTTGGCAGGTTACGTGATTTGTGTCAGTGGCACACCCTTTTACCATGCCCATTTACTTCCTGCTTGACTGGACACTGCTGTTAGGGGTTATGGATTTACTTGAAAGATGAAAACATAAATTAGAGAGAGATTAGCCTAGGGTATGTGTTTTCTTATAGCTGCGGTTTTCTTTCTCTCCAGCACCATCTCCATCAGATACATGACGCTTGGGAGTGTTTTACTGTTTTTGGTCGATATGATTTTGTAATTAGGCCTGTCATAATTGTCAGCACCAGGCCCACTTGGCTCTTAATCTGGCCCTGCTAGAGGTAACCTATTCATGGAGAGCTAGAGGTTACCTATTCATGGAGAGCTAGAGGTTACCTATTCATGGAGAGCTAGAGGTTACCTATTCATGGACAACTAGATTTTATATTTCCCTGGTAAGCTAGAGGTTACCTATTCATTGACAGCTTGAGGTAACCTATTCACGGAGAGCTAGAGGTAACCTTTTCATGGGAAGCTAGATGTTATATTTCCCTGGCAAGCTAAAGGTCACCTATTCATGGACAGCTAGAGGTTACCTATTCATCAACAGCTAAAGGCAACCTATTCATGGAGAGCTGGAGGTTACCTACCCACAAAAAGCCATTGGCTTCCTTTCTTTGGAGAGTTAGATGTATACAATTTATGGAGTGCTAGAGGTTACCTACTCATGGAGAGCTGGTGGTAACCTACTCATTGAGAGCTAGGGGTAACTTACTCATGGAGAGCTGGAGGTTACCTACTGATGGAGAGCTGGAGGTAACTTACTCATGGAGAGCTGGAGGTTACCTACTGATGGAGAGCTGGAGGTTACCTACTAATGGAGAGCTGGAGGTTACCTACTCATGGGGAGCTGGAGGTTACCTACTCATGGAGAGCTGGAGGTTACCTACTAATGGAGAGCTGGAGGTTACCTACTGATGGAGAGCTGGAGGTAACTTACTCATGGAGAGCTGGAGGTTACCTACTGATGGAGAGCTGGAGGTTACCTACTGATGGAGAGCTGGAGGTAACTTACTCATGGAGAGCTGGAGGTTACCTACTGATGGAGAGCTGGAGGTTACCTACTGATGGAGAGCTGGAGGTAACTTACTCATGGAGAGCTGGAGGTAACTTACTCATGGAGAGCTGGAGGTTACCTACTGATGGAGAGCTGGAGGTTACCTACTGATGGAGAGCTGGAGGTAACTTACTCATGGAGAGCTGGAGGTTACCTACTGATGGAGAGCTGGAGGTTACCTACTCATGGGGAGCTGGAGGTTACCTACTCTTGGAGAACTAGTGGTTACCTATCCATGAAGAGCTAGAGGCTACCTTTCCTTGGAGTGCCAACATGAGAAACTAGAGGTTTCCAATCCACAGAAGTTAGTTTGACTCTGCCTGTAGTATTAGAATTTTCCTTTGCCCAGATAGCTAGAAGTTATATACCCATGGAGAGCTAGAGAAAATCTGTTCAGTGAGAGCTAGCGGGTACCTGTCCATAAAGAGCTAGAGGTCAAGTATGCATCTGTCCAGGTGATCTCTAGTCCAATCCAATGCTTCTCCTAGAGAAGCACTGGAGAACTACTGCACATAAATGGCAATCGCCACTCTTAGCCAATCAGTTGCTTCTCAAAGAAAAGCATTAAATCCCATGCTTCCCTCGCATAGCATTCCCAGTGTTCGGTGGCATTGTGCTGGTCATGACAATTTAACTTTTCGTGAAGAAGCATGTTTATGCCAAAGAGTAAGATCTCAGCCATCCATTGTTGCTGACAATTGAAGTTTCGATATCACTAGTGTAGAATTGTGGAAAATGTTGCTCATCAAAAGGGTTACAAGAACTGGCTACACAATTGTATTTACTTTATCAATGTATAAACTAAAGGTCTTCGAATAATAAAGGCTATAGTGGCTTAATACATTTCTGTCTATTGCTTATAATTTTTCACTTTTTTTGTTACACTTACCTTTTTAAATTGTTATTGAATTTTTTAATTTATGAGCTTTAAAAATTAGGATATTATCTAAACTATATATCCCTTGTTTGAACTTAGAAATACGCCAGAGAAAAAGGTCAGTTTGTAATTTTCGGCAAGCTCTTCTGTGTCAAATGAATGGACCGCCATTCGGGCCTGTTCAGTGTGTTTCTGACAGGCAGACATTTAGCAGTCTCTGTTTGAGACAAAACAAAGCCCCAAGCAGATGTAGCCAATGTTAATTGTCATTACTGTTGGCAAGAACCGGGCCGCGCATGGACATTGTCACAAGTCAGACTTCATTACGCAGTGAAACATTAATGCTTTGCTTCTAAAACTATCTCAGCACATTCAATGTGATTCTTATTTGGCAAGTTTATTTTGAAGGGAGAGTATCATCTGGTTTTTTTTGTATTTAAATGTGATTTGCTTGTGCAAGAGCTTTATAGCATGGGCTTAGCAGTAGGGATCATTTATGTACTTTGTATATGTATAAGTCCTAGAATGTTTTGGAGAGTGTGTGCAGTGACCTATGCCAGCTCATCTATATGTGATAAAGTCATGTACAGCTGTATTAGTGCACCAAAAAAGGGAACGCTGGTAACTGGACGGAAGAATGAGGAGGTAAGACGATCATCCTCTGATGAAGCCCATTAGAAGTGGCAACAATTATTGGTGGGGCCCTGCATCTCTTATGCAGGAAGGTAAAATCTGCATTTATGGCCAAGGACTAGCCGTGTGAGCAGGTTCACTTATATACTAATTATTTAGGTTCCCCATGTAAAGGTACAAATAATCTAGAATGCGTGTGGGACCTGCAGGACTTGTTGTTATTTGTTGTCCATTCCTGTTGAGTGCCTCTTACACTTTGTTTTTGAGCTAACGAATCTGTAACATCTTGCAAAGAAACTGAGGGTATAAATCTGATCGTATCTAGTGCTGAATCTTCGGGACGCTATCCAAAATGGGGCCAGTTCCGTAAAACGGTACTTTTTACATTTTTCTTGAAAAATGTCAAACGTAACTTTCACTTCTTCGCCACAAAGTAAAATCGAACTTGTTTAGACTAAATCAATCACGGCAGAGTGTTGGTGTGTACCTCTTGTTATGAACAATATAGGTTTAACCCCTTAAGGACCAAACTTCTGGAATAAAAGGGAATCATGACATGTCACACGTGGCATGTGTCCTTAAGGGATTAACTTGCATGTTAATGTACACACAGATTATATTTCAGGGAAGCGGCTCTTTGAATCTCCTTATTTCTCTGTGTGCACATCTATAGACTTGTTCTTCCTCTATTGGCACACAACGGCGCCTGGTTTGCAGTTATTTGGAGAGTGAATCCTGCAGTTGCCTTGCCTGTGTGTATGCATCTGCAGGATTAGCGCTACGTAGATCGCTGGATTTGATGTTCCACTAGGTTCCATTTCAAAGTATTTACCTTGTGGTTAATGGGGAAGGGGAGTCAGGAGATCTGTGCACACCTGACACAGATCTGTATATGCATTCTGGACTGCAGTTGGCAGTAAAAATGTACACTTAAAGCAAGACACCAAACTGCAAAAATTACCCAAGTCAGCTACGTTTCCAGTTTCTATTCACATTGAACACGGTTCCTTGCACCTAAATGTCTTGAACCGTATCCAACATCTTTTAGGGGATGAGGCAGCTTTAAGTTTGTATACACTTTAATATATATGTAAATTATATTCTTTAATCGAATGAGCAGGCTGCATGTGTTCACAAACTATGCAAGTTATTGCATAGAATCTCTCGTTTGATTGCAAGTACAGATAGATAAAAAGGCGTTTCTGCTTACAGCTTCAAAGGCATGTTTTCACCAAGCATGTTTCTATCATCCTCCGCTGTATATTAGCTTAATAAAGTCATTTTCTTTTTTCAGGCACAGATTTTTTTTTTTTTATTTACGGCCGTTTAAGGAAATGTAATTGCACTGCCGTTCTGAGAAAGAAGTGCTTTGCTCATTCAAGCATAAGTACACTGCGCACATAAAAGCAGCGGTAGTGTAAATCTATAAAATAGTTTAATGTTTAAACATTAACGCACTATATATATATGGCACTCATAATGCAAGTTGCACGCAAAAAGATTATAAAGCCAATGGTGTATGTATGTATATAGGTGTCAACAGCCATGAATTTGCTGGGATAGTCCTGCATTTTGGGGTATTGTTCTCCATTCTTGGACTGTTGGACCACCTATTTGTTTAGAAGCCATGCCCCCGTTTTCTGATGGGCCAGCCCCTTTCAGAGACCATAACACCCTGTACTCCAGTTCTCTTCCCTGTCCAAGTCCGTCCAGGAAGTTGGTGGGGACATTTGGAGGGTATGGTAGAGCATGCGTGATAATTTTAGGCTTTCTGTTTGGGTGAATGATCTCCTATGTTTGAAAAAACACACAAATGTTGTCCAGATTCTTTTTTTTTAGTCAAGTTTGGCTCTCATAAGTGTGACTTATAGCAAATGTTTGTGAACAGTTGTGTGTTTTAGAAAATAATCCCCTTCTCCACACTTCCAATACTATCAGCTTTCCTACTCTTTCATGGTTTCTCTGTCTTAAAGTGTGTACCCATCACGTGCCTCACTAAAACGTCTTCCTCAGTGGCCAACTGTTCCACCAGTGTAAGCATTCATTCATTGGTTAAGGGTGGCAACTTAGTGCCCTCAGCCAGTGACTGAGTGTAATCCAATATTGCATTGAACAAAGCCTACACCTGGCTTCTCCGACTGCGATCACCAGATACACAGTGAGACCAGATTACCCTGGGACAGTGCCAGGACTCTAATGGCACCATAACTACTACAGCGGGCTACTACTAGTGCTTGTCTCGATTGGAGTGTTGCTTTCATTTGCAAATCATTTTCTCTATGCAAATCATTCTGGGACAGATCAGAGAAGGTGTCAGGTGACTGTTAAATGTGCAAGAAAACCTTTTCCTTCTTCCTCTTCTGGCACGGCCCTAGGTTCTGGAACAGTCATTTTTACAATATCTGTCTATTTATATATTTACCCGCCATTCAGCTAAAATAATGCAGAGATACAAGTATTTTGTAGGTTACAAAGGAACTGTGTACATTTCTGCATGACAGAGTCCCATTAATAGAGCACAAAATTCATTCTCAGGTATGTTACCTGCTCGGAGTGGCCACGTGTCTGCCCCGAGCATGGAATCTCTATCTACTGTAACATAGTAACTTACAATGAACAACAAAATCCCTGGTCAAGTTCAGATTTTCATCTATCGTTTCTGCTGTTGACCCAAAAGAAGACAAAATATAAAAATTGCACCGATTTTCATTTGTGCCTCTAAAGGTGCAAAAAAGCCTTCCTTCCCCCCCAAACAATCACATTTCTTCCTGTATCTTACATACATTTCAACTAAATACCCTAGCCCGTGTAGCCATCAAGACAGACGTTAGCACTTGGCTAATATTCTTTCAGTTTTTTTCCACGTTTGACTTGCTATAAATAATAATTTGCTCATTAATTTCTATAATGCTGTATTCATTGCATTTCTGGAGCAGTATGCAAATTATTATTAATAGAGACATCCATTCATTTTGTATAAGATTATTTACTACCTGTTTGAACAGGTTTCTTACTATTAAAGGAACCCTTGAGGCACCATAACAACTTCATCAGAATTAAGCTGTTGTACTGCAACGAGGTCCCCAGGCATCCCTTTAACCGTCAGTCACCTCTAAATGGGTGCATCAAAGATCAGAAACACTAGCCACTCAATAGAAGCATAGCATGGTATGAACCTTATGAAGTGTAAAGAATGTATTTTTAAAAAAATTTTTTACACTAAATGCCGGAGTAGTTAAAACCATATGTTTTCAACATAACAGGCTACATTCCAGCTATTTCCAATTCCTTTGCCGTTTAAAGTGTAAGCTCTCATGTCAGAGTCCCTACATTCCTTCTACACCAGTAAAATTGCCCAGTATCATACACCAAGGATGGTCTTACTTGTGTTTTTAAAGGACCACTATAGGCACCCAGACCACTTCAGCTTAATGAAGTGGTCTGGGTGCCAGGTCCGTCTAGGTTTATCACTTTTTGCTGTAAACATAGCAGCTTCAGAGAAACTGCTATGTTTACATATGGGTTAATCCAGCCTCTAGTGGCTGTCTCATTGACAGCCGCTAGAGGCGCTTACGCGCTTCTCACTGTGATTTTCACAGTGAGAAGACGCCAGTGTCCATAGGAAAGCATTGAGAATGCTTTCCTATGGACTGCAATGCTTTCCTATGGACTGGCTGAATGCTCGCGCGGCTTTTGCCGCGCATGCGCATTCAGCCGATGATGGCGAAAAGGAGGAGGAGAGTTCCCCACACCGAGGGATCCTGGCGGGGGACAACAGGTAAGATTTAACCCCTTCCAGCCCCTAAAGCCCGTCGGGAGGTGGGCCCAGAGGGTGGGGGGGGGGACCTAGAGACCCTATAGTGCCAGGAAAATGAGTATGTTTTCCTGGCACTATAGTGGTCCTTTAATTTAGCAGAATGCGTTGTAGATAAACCATACCATAAGTATCGGTATAGAATAGGGCCTTAGATTGTGGTGATTACTCTCTCTGTATAATATCACTGCATGCTTAGTTTGCTTCACTAAAAATAGCTAAACCTCTCGAATTTCTTCCTGGAAGTCCCCGAATGTTCCTGATCTGCAGGGTGCATGCCAAATATTTTGTTCAACCAGTTTTTCCAGATCCATAAGGCATTATTTAATCTATACAGTAATAAGATGGTCACAGAGTTGCATCATTACACACGGATTGCTTGCATATATTATTACATACAACTACTCATGCAATAAATCTCGCCCAAGACCTATTTATTAAAAAGGATGTGCTCCGAGTCATCTTGCTACGCAGGCACAGGACGCAATGTTTACAATAAAAGTATTTTGCATGTTTTATCTATTTACAAAAAAAAAAGCTTAAAAAGCTTTCATTCTCATGACAGGGGACGTTCCACCTTAAAGCAACACTCTAAGCACCATACAGCACATGTAAGTAATTTGATTTCTTCCGTGGGATGTGCTGGGCAACGCTACCCGCCTCCTCTCCATTGCTAGGAGAGCTGGAAGATGCTGCTTGGGAGGTTTATTAGGCGACTTGAGCTAAGCCCTGCAACAAACGACTAGCTTGTTGGCTAAGAGCATCAGCTGATCCTGTAAGTCCTGTAGCGCTGGACTTAGTTTACACAGAGAGCTTCTGGCTCTCTGAAGGCTGTAGTGGAGGTGGGGAGCAGCGCCAGGTGGACACTGGTAAGAAGTCAAAACATTATAAAACAGTGTGACTATTCGCAATTGGGGGGAGCCAGTGTACCCCTGGCACCATAGCCTCTTCAGTGCGCTGTAGTGATTATAGTGTTTGTAATGTCCCTTTGGGGATAAACAGTAAACCGATCGAGTTAGGGTAGTGGTGGCCAAAAAAGGTAAATACGAGGCATTTTAGCTGAACTACGACTCCTATGATCTATAAGGCTGACAAAGCATTGTGAGAGTTGTAACTCTGAAACAGATGGTGATATGCTTTTTAGCAATATTTGGTTGAGAGATCCTGATTTACGTGGAATTTCTTATTCTGCGTGTAAAAAACATTGCCTGGTATGTAGAAAGGGTGAAACAAGTGCCGAGGTTTAGTGGGATTCAATTCTCCCACTTGAACAAACTTTAGAGTTTTAAAAATATATATATTTTATTTATTAAAGGGAAAATGTAGGCATCCTAACAACGTCTTCTCATTGAAGTTGTTATGGTGCTTGGAGACCCTGGCACCAGCTCAAGTAAACATTCTTTGAATGGTTTAACGCTGAATGAGGTTACATAAGCAGCCGCAGCCTGGCCTCCCTCTGATTTTTGCGAGCAGCAGAGGGTGGCGCTGACTGACCTGCAGCTGCAGCCTATTGTATGTGTTGGTATGGCTAAGGTGGAGTTAACTCCAATTTCGCCAAACCTGCAGTGAGGAGTATTCAGCAGGTCAAAAACAGTTTAGCATTAAGCGTCAGGACACAGTAAACACCAAAACGACTTCTATGAGATAAAGTGGTTAGGTTGTTATAATTATTACATTATTATGTTATATAATGGTTATTATAATGTTCCTTAAACATTTGGATAGTGTGTCTTACATGGTTCCACAGCACCACACAGCACCTCACAGCACTGTTTGGTAAATAAATCCATTATTGTTGTTTTAACAATCATACGATTATTATTTACTATTAGTAGCCAGGAAGATGGTAAGATTGTCAGTGTTGTGTTTTTATATACAATGTTACTATACATTGTGTTTTGTTAACAAATTATTAAAGGGACACTTTGGACTTTAGCTTGCTGAAAAGCTTTATGTGTGTGGAGTGTGTCCTCTTTTTAGAAGGGGCTCAGAAGGTGAGGGCTTGCAAAGGCTGCAACCAAGAAATCTGCAGATTTCCAAGTGTTTTTTTTATATACCCCCCCAATGGATGCGTGATTAAATGCATGCAAGTTTTCATTTGAGGTATATTTATAAATAGTTATAAAAAAAAAAAAATACATTTGAGAGTGTTCCTTAAATATCGAAGATGTACACAGCCATTAAACCCACCCAAGGGTTAAAAGACAGCTTTTATAAAACCCCTTTTATATTAATCCACATTGCACTGAATGGTACATTTAACTAAATTGATGTCATCATGGAACCACAAATCTCATGTTTGTTGTTATTTTGTAATTTCATAATTTCATAAAAAGGACACAAAGCATTATATTTTAAAACTGCCAATTCCCCTGACCCACATAGACAATGGGATGAGCTTATACTGCTGTTTTGATAATGCGCAGTATTGCTCCTATCGATACCTACAAACTGTCCTGGATCCTGCTGTCCAGTACTGATTTCAGCCTATTCAATAATTATTATTCTTATTTATAAAGTGACAACAAGTTCCGTAGCGCTGTAGATTAGGTGACAGCTGAGGGTCCATTATCATTGTAACGGATCCGCTATATTCCGGCTTAGTATATCCGTTATGAATCTCCCGAGTCCCAAGCGCAGTAGTGATTATAGCCCAAGTTCCCCAAACATCAGCCTAGACTTGATGAAGGGTAAAACTAATCTGTTTAATCTGGCCAACTGGCCCACTTATATACAAAATCAGGAGGCAGTAAAACACGCTCAAAACACTCCCACAAAATGACTACAATTTACAGTGTCAGCATAGATTACATAAAATATGAAAAACATACATAATAATCATATAGGAACCCCCACAAAAGTTATATCCCCGGATAGCTTGGATCTGAGCGCCCAAGTTGTCCAAATAGCACTCAGATCCCACGAATACAGCCGCATTGCCACCGGGGTAAAGTTTTGACCGACCGCTCAGGAGGCGTCTGTCCAAAACAGTTCCAAAGTTTTAGTGGTAGCGGTCGGTCAATTTCGGGGGTTCCATACGAATAAACTGTTGAATGGTTCCCCTGGCTCATAGGTAGCGTTTGTTCATCTTGTCCATATGAACAAACCTACCAAACAGTGCTCTCCTGGCTTGTCGTGGAAAGAAGCAGGCGTTCACATGGTTTCACCGATGTTCGCTCGGTCGAGTGTACGACTTGGAGTTCCAGACACTCAACGACCAAGTCCCGCTGCCTGCATTCATGCAACAAGATGGGCACTGTTTTCTCCAACACGTGGCGTTTGGTTATACAGAGGCCACACATAGAGATCACTTAATCCTGTGGTCTTTGTAGTTAATGAGCCAGGGGGGTGGTCGGTGTTTGGTAGATTTATATACCAAATGCAGGGAAAAACATGGATGAAGTTCAGCAACTTGTTTGTGACTGAGGAGGAGGACATCTCCTATACAGGCAAAATAGTGGATTTTGTGACAATCATAATAAGGCAAGACCAGTGATCTGCGCTCCCCTTGTTCGATAATTTTTGTTTGCTACTTTTATGGTTAAAGGACCACTATAGTGCCAGGAAAACATACTCATTTTCCTGGCACTATAGTGGATGGATGGATGGCGAGGGAAGGGGTTAAACTTACCTTTTTTCCAGCACCGGGCGGGGAGCTCTCCTCCCACTCTCCGCCTCCGATCCTCCTCTTCGGCTGAATGCGCATGCGCGGCAGGAGCTGTGCGCGCATTCAGCCAGTCTCATAGGAAAGCCTGTCTCATAATGCTTTCCTATGGACGCTGGCGTCTTCTCACTGTGATTTTCACAGTGAGAAGCACGCAAACGCCTCTAGCGGCTGTCAATGAGACAGCCACTAGAGGCTTTAGAGGCTGGATTAACCTATTTATAAACATAGCAGTTTCTCTGAAACTATGTTTATAAAAAAATGGGTTAACCCTGGCTGGACCAGGCACCCAGACCACTTCATTAAGCTGAAGTGGTCTGGGTGCCTAGAGTGGTCCTTTAAGACCTCATTTAACCAAGCTACATTCCACCCAATAAGTAAAAATTTGGTCACGCTACACAGTTACAAATACAGCATATTACATTGAACCCTTATTTGGTCACGCTGCATAACATCTACTAGATTAACATACAGCTCCGTTCAGCCGCATTGCACGTTTTCTGCATACAGCACATCTATTTTAGCCTTAGTTCACCCATGCTACATTATCTATAGACAATTAAGTTAATCAGCCAAGTTAGGTTATCATGTTATTTTGGGCCAACATTCGGCCTTGCTAAAGTATGCTTGAATTTGGGTATTAGAATTCTGTCAGTGTGCGCCATGCTACAATTTCTATACTTCATTATACGTGGCCTCGTTTGACCATGCCACAGTTCACTCACTGTTAACCTTTTAGTAAATAGGGGTACACGTTGTATGCATACTGGATTCGGCTACATTAATTATTTCTATAAGTACAGTTGGTGTAAGAGGCTGTTTTCTTTGCAAAATACTTTTTTACGTTTCACCTGCTGGAATAACTTCCATAATTCAGTTACATTATATTCTACTGTATCTGGTATAAGTCATCGAACAGCTGAAACATGTTTGTTGGTTTCTACCATGGCTATTTTAGGTGGGTTTCCGTTGTGGCATTCTCCTAAATTATGCTATTTATCCCCTTGTAATAAGCTGTATAAGTTTCCTTCTACGTTGGAGATCTAGTGGTACTGTCCAAACCAGAGTTGCCAAATTTTATACCTACATTAGCGGTAACTTTATTGATACCCTTATACTTGGTTGAATGTGTTATGTGGGTATTCAAACTCAAATTCCAAAGGCTTCATAGAGTAGTGCAAATAGGAAGGAGTTTAATTCAGGATCAGAAAAACAAAATTATATGTATATGTATGTGTACATGATTAAGACTTGATGCCGAAACGTTGTATATAATTGCAGAATCTCGCGTGATGTCTATGCTCGGACAGATTAACCATGTCGCAAGATTTTTTGGTCAGCTGGAATGAGATGGCCATGTTCAGCCATAGCTTTGCAGCAATATTTGATGACGTGTGTGTATATATATATATTTCTTTTTCAGTATTGCTGTGAGACATGGATTGAAATATCCCGTTCCAGATTAAGACTCATTACTCATGTTCCCCCTTTTTTTTAAATTGATAAGTGAGTGGGGGGGAGGGAATGCGGCATCTCTGTTCTCAGGGAAGTCACTGTGAGGTTGGAACATTTCGTGGTCTCGATTGTAACCTGGAGAACTGACTCTTTCCTTGTGGATGGGAAGGTAGTTACGGCAGATGTGGTTGCAGACAGAATTTGGCCACATGATCACACTTTTATTTTTAGAAAACCAGATGTTTGCTGATGTAAGTAGTCATTGTGGCTACATTTTTTTTAAACTCATGTACGGAAGATTTTGACATATGCAAGCAATCATGCACAAACAACAAGGTAAATTTTAAAAAAAGTCCTTGATTTTTGAACTTTAATACAGGGTTGGACCAATTTTCTGTGATTTTAAAATAAATGTGATTTAAGTAAAATAAGTGTAAAATCCCTTCGGTGATTTTCCTGAATCCAGCACTGATGTCCCTCGGCACTGGGTCAGACTCCACCCATGCACCCATTAGACCTTCCCATAGGAAAGCATTATTCAAAGCTTTCCTATGGGGATTAAGGCGACGCTGGAGGTCCTCATGTATAGCGTGAGGACATCCAGCGTCGTTTAAAAACACTTTCCGTGTTCTAAGAACACGGAAGTCCCTCTAGTGGTTGTCTGAGAGACAGCCACTAGAGGAAGACGTAACCCTGCAAGGTAATTATTGCAGCTTATAAAACCTGCAATAATTACAGTTGCAGGGTTAAAGGTAGTGGGAGTTGGCACCCAGACCACTCCAATGGGCAGAAGTGGTCTGGGTGCCTGGAGTGTCCCTTTAAGTGGGTCTGCCACTTTCGGGGCTCTTTGTACATTTTGTGAAGTTTCCTGAAAGTGAAATGTCCGATGTGGGTTTGGTAGCCACTGGGTCCCTACTTTGTTTTATTGTCTCTTTGAATAGTGTTGGAATTTTAATGAAATTCCAATGCACTCAGGCTCAGTATTTCACAAGGAATCATCTCCTATTTAAATTGTAGATTTTTAAGAGAATAATTCTCAGCTGTATATGTCTGTATATTTGTGACCACATCAAATGGATAGCTGATATTTCTGTCTAAAACACGGACCCAGTACAAAGCAAACTGATCACCTATATGTCCCTATACATAAAGAACATTTCTGCTTAATGTTTCCTTAGGGCTACGATCGCAAACAAACACACTAGCTATATTTGTCGAGAGAATATAAAGAATATAAAGAAGTCCATATTAGATGAAGGAATCCCCTGGACTGCAAGGAAGGGGAAGCATGACTGCTGACGCACAATAAGTGGTGGGATATAGATGGATACATTTGTAGTTAAGCTGGAATGGTATAAGAAGGGGAGCAGAATTGAGGGTACTCACAATTTGCAGGGCACGTGATGCCGTTGAAAGGGACCCAGGGTCAACATTGCGGTGGCGGAGTTCCTGGCCAGCACAAGTAATTCACGGGACAAGACTTTGGGGAGTCACAGACTGCTAGGGCTGATGGCAGAAGGCAGGCTGTACAGAAATATATGGATTATCTGTCTGTTGGGTGGTCACCCCAACAGCCGACAGGTGGTGATAATGCTGGCGGTGTTATAAGTTAATACCAAAATAAAGCTGTGGCCGTTGCCCTTATCCAATACTCAAGTGTCATGTCATTATTGGGTAGGTAACAGAAATATAATTTGGTCAGCTGTCATGGACTACTAGTCAGAGCGGATTTGAACCTGTTTTTTTTTTATGTATAGTTTAATTTTTTATTGATTTTATTGATTACATAGCAATTTGGTACATTTTGCAGTGTGTCAGATAAAAAAGAGAAAATGCATATATCATTGCTGCGGTACAGGTAGCAGGAACCTGTGTTTTTTTGTACTTAAAGCTGGACTTATGCCCCAGCTTTAAACGAGAAGTGGGGTCTAGGTGGGACTTTAAATCAGTAAAGTTCATACATAATTTGATATGCTAGCATGGATATAACTGATGTGATAGCTTTGTGGTATAGCAATCCAGTCACATGTGGTATAGGTGCAGCATTAGACCACCGTTCCCTCCTGCTAAGGTCAATAAAAAATGCTGTTAAGCTGCGCAATAATAACACCCAGACGGGGAAACAAGCAAAAAGTTAAATGTAACTTTTCTTCTGCTGACTTTTCAAACACGTCTAAAAGGAACAAAGACACTAATACGTTGAGGCTGTGAGAATTAATTCTTTACAGACTTTTATTTTCAAGTCCATTTGCAGATTGTGGTGCTGGTATCCAAAATGAAAGAAGAACAATGGCTTGGGATTGCCTCCTAAGAAATGGGAGCCCTGGTGTCTCTGTGTTATTCTTTCTGTCAGTGTTCTCGCAGCCGGGGCTCTGTCTTATCATTGTAACACTATGCTGCTTCAATGGAAAATAGTGAGTTCCATTTTCCTGTTTCAAACGAACGTTTCCCCTTGGGGTTACTAACCACTTCCCTCTCAGCACCCAATGCAGCATCAAAACAGAAATACGCTTCGTACTACTTATTACATGTTTTACTATTATTATCATACGTCCTCCGCCCTCCGTGTGTGATGGCAAAATACAGAACTGCTCAGCTATTTATTTGTTGCAGAGGGGCAGACCAATGCATTGATATATGTCTCTCAAACACATAAGAAAAATACAAAGTGGAAAATAAAGTTAAATTCACTTTTATAATGAAATCAAGTTATGAAGCCAGGTAGGGCTTAATTTGCTTTTACTATATTTTGGGTATATCCTGCGGTTAATGTTTTTATTATTACCCAACTTGATTTTACACATCATGAAAGTCTGATTCAACTCTGCTGGGAATGGTACATGTGATCATGGAGTTTGACTGGATACTAGAAATAATGCACTGGATGATCTCATTGATTTAGTAGGGTTTAAATTAGGGAACAGAAAGTTATTTTAACTGTTCTATCCTTATAGTTCTATTTTCTTTGATAATTAATCTTTTTTTAAATTTATTTATTTATTTATTTTACGGTGGACTGCCGCTTCCTAGGATTTTTTACGTTATGTTTACTTGTTCCCTATAATCAACAACTATTACGATTTATTATGACTGTTGTACTATATTTATAAAGTGCCAACACGTATAATAGATACATGTAAATAGACAAAGGCACAATGCATCTGGGACAGTACAAAATTTGACAAACAAATACAGGAGCAGTTAAAAAATGTATTTACGGAATCCACCCATAATTATCCTACAACTGGATGCCTCCATGTTGGCTCCTGGTCAACCGTTATTATAAGCTCTGTCCTTTGCACCTGGCAGTCCGTGTAGAGAAAACATACAGAAAAGAGGAATGAAACACTGTTTCTATTTCTCCTCATTTGCATTGTGTGCCCTGGATATGCCTAGCCTGAACTTGGTTGTAAAGCAATTTGTTCAATCTTTAATATTAATATAAAAGAAAATGGAGCATGATATAATACGCTTAAGACAATGTATAGGTATTGTCATTATTTTATTCAGTGATGTAATTTCCAGAATAGTGACAGTTCCCCTTCGGCCTACCGATTATGTAAACAACAAAAACATTAACAACACCAGTGTCCCTTTTTGTTTTTCATGATTACGTTTGACAATTATTGAATGAAAAGTTCAAGGTAACATGAACTGGAATAACCGTGTATAAAAAACAATGTAAAATTGTTTATATCTGAATGTTTTTGTATTGTTGGAATGCACAAAAATATCTAGTTAAAGGACCACTATAGTGCCAGGAAAACATACTCGTTTTCCTGGCACTATAGTGCCCTGAAGGTGCCCCCAACAGACCACTGCACCCGAAACACTTCATTGAGAAGCAGTGGTCTGGGTGACTTTAGTGGTCCTTTAATTCAAAGATAACAAGTCAGCATTGTGACATTTAATACATTCTTTCCATAATGTAGATAAACTCTGTCATCATCTTTTCGCTATCAGATACCAGTTTAAAGCCTGCCTGTTCCTTCCATTGATCCATATAAAATCGATGACTTGCTTTTTGCACACACGACTCCACAAGTTTAAAGAATCCTTCCTGTTTCCTGCACGTTGTAACATGTAAAACTACAGAGGAAATCAAACATTTTGGCTGCTAACATTACTTGACCTCTGCAACTTTTTTTCTCCCTAATCAGTTAACGGTGGCTGCCGGTCTGGAAATTGTGATGTAATTTGAAGATGGCCACCTTTGCACTGCAAAACTGCCAGATGTTTAAGTGATAATTACAGTTAAACTTACGGCGGTTTGGGTAGATGAAAATAATATGAATTATTTGGAATTTTTTGAACTGATTTATGAAACAAACATGTTACAGATAGGGCCACTTTAACTGTTGATGAAACTACCACTCATTTTTTTTCAGTCTGCATGACCAGTAGCATGATGGGCTGTTAAACAGGTCATGCCGTGCCATCTCAGGTGCTGTGCTGTCCGTGAAGGTCACCCAACAGAACTCTGTGCTGCACTTGCGGCTGCTCTAGGTGAGCTCAAAAGGCTTTTGCACTAGCTAGTGCAAAAGCCTTTTGAGCTCACCTAGTGCAGCCGCAAGTGCATTCAAATACACATCTGTACTGCACTTTCAGCAAGATGGAGGCCCCAAATCAAGACTTGTCCATTGGGTTCAGATCATGTTGCCAAGTTTGCCTTGCTGCTTTTAAAACTGTTCCGGCCTCTTGCAAACTGAGCTGAGTGAGTGACAGAGGTGATACGGCATAGCAGCAGTAGATCTGTGAGCAGTGGTGCAGATCACTTTTCCAACGTTCCCTCTTTGCCGAGGTATAGTGGTGATCTAACAGCAGTAGATCTGTGAGCAGTGGTGCAGATCACTTTTCCAATGTTCCCTCTTTGCCGAGGTATAGTGGTGATGTAACAGCAGTAGATCTGTGAGCAGTGGTGCAGATCACTTTTCCAATGTTCCCTCTTTGCCGAGGTATAGTGGTGATCTAACAGCAGTAGATCTGTGAGCTGTGGTGCGGATCACTTTTCCAATGTTTCCTCTTTGCCGAGGTATAGTGGTGATGTAACAGCAGTAGATCTGTGAGCAGTGGTGCAGATCACTTTTCCAATGTTCCCTCTTTGCCGAGGTATAGTGGTGATGTAACAGCAGTAGATCTGTGAGCAGTGGTGCAGATCACTTTTCCAATGTTCCCTCTTTGCCGAGGTATAGTGGTGATCTAACAGCAGTAGATCTGTGAGCTGTGGTGCAGATCACTTTTCCAATGTTCCCTCTTTGCCGAGGTATAGTGGTGATCTAACAGCAGTAGATCTGTGAGCAGTGGTGCAGATCACTTTTCCAATGTACCCTCTCAGCCAAACCATTGCTTCAGACATCCTTTGCCAACTCTTGCTGTCTAGAATAGCAAATCACATCAAATATCTGGATGCTGAACAAACAGATCTTACCCAATAAGATCAACAGTGACCGGACTCTATGTTCCTCTACTCTACCTCCCCATATCCAGTTATTAAAGGGTTAAAACAAGCAGCAGGAATTATGGACAAAAACACGCAGTCACAGACTAGTCTTCACGCTTCTTGACAGTTCATTTAAATTACTATGTCATATTTGAGCAACGGATGTTCTACAAGTGAATTTTGTTATCCATGCTGACCTTTCTAGTATTTGCCCAAACGTGTGTGGAATTGTTACGAGCAAGCGCCCGTCAATGCAGACAGTGTGCCGATTCCCATGACCATGCGGATTTCGAGATTCCCTGCAAGCGGATGCCCCATTCCGCTAAGGGAGACCGTGTTTTAAGGTGCAGGCAAACATAGCTTAGATAAATATACTTAACCTTTCTATCGACATTTGGTTAAGGAAGAGCAATACGTTGACGGATAGTTGGCAATGAAAGAGTGAAGCTGAGGAAGGAAAGAAAAACATACTTGTTAAAATACCATGTCAATGTATAGGTATATTCGTAATATAAAGAAAATTTAGTTGTTTTTTTTGTTTAAATTTGCAGTGGCGCCTAGTTGCTTTTGTCCCATACCTTCGTATGGGTTTGGACATGTTTCCCAAATAAACAATGTTAACTCAGGAAATACCTTAATGTGCTGAGATGAAAATAAGGACATTCCAGCCCTTAACTACATGTGCCTTCAGGCTTCCAGCGAAGGTATTGAAACCTAATGCAGTAAAGAATGCCTGGAATACGTGTTAGATATCATGAAGATAGAAGATACACGAAATTCGTATGAGATTTCAGAACTGGCAGATGGGCCAACTTGTCCCTATCTGCCAGAAACTTCTATATTCTAACATGGACAGCAAATGCATGAAACGTAGATTCAGAGTTTAGATAGGTATACCAAAAGGGACATTCCGGGCAAAATAACAACATCATAGGACTGAAGTTGTTATAGTACAAGGAGGTCCTCAGCTGGGTGCCGGGAGTAAACCTTTAAAATTAGTGTTTTAACCCAGAAGCGTTGCATTTAGAGCCTGATTCCTCTGCTAAGCTATTTCCGACTGGGGGTAGCTAATAGATTGAGAGCATCGACTGACGGCTTACGAAAAATAAGTACATTACTCAAGGCATTTTATCAATGGGGGGCTACTAACGCTCTCAGCCATCAGTGACTCCCAGCCAGATGTTTCCTGATTCCAGACATAGACTGTGTCGAGAATAACTGGGCAGCGTGATCGGGCCGCAGATTCAAAACTTTGGGGTTAAACTGTGACAGACCCATCTGAATGACTATTATTTGTCGGTTCGTCTAGTTTGCCTTCCTTTTGTGGAAATTGCCTGTTCCTATAACCCCATGCGTATGATTGACTTTTTGCCGAATAAATCCACCGAACGGACGGCCACCCAGAAGAGAAGTGTGCTGCTGGTTAACCTCTTGATCCCAATTAAAACGTTGTGGTTAACCGCAGACACCTCTTAATTATAACTGAATACAGGGTGGTCGTCGTTCGTATGTCGACCACGAGGCGGCGGCCATTTTAAACCACGCGAAAGACCAGCGGTGTTCGGCATTGATTCTATGGAACTAAAAACTGACACCTTTTCTGCCGAACACCGCTGAAACTACAGACCGCCCTTCTCAGTTGACAAAAGCATGTGAACACCGGCCGTTCGGGAGTTTTGGATTACACGAAGAGACTTAACCCAGATAGCCTTCCCATGGAGTCAATCGCATACTGAAAGACTGTAAAGACTTTGATTCCATGGCGATTGAACTATGCGTATGGGATCTGAGTGCTATTCGCTAAGAATATGCCCTCAGATCCAGCTATCTGGGGATACGTTACACGAATGTAATATGTTCGGTAGTTGTGCAATTATTTATTTTCAAGTGTTTTCTGGTGTTTTACTTAAAATGGCAATTTGTTTTTGTCCTAGAGATAATTGAATTACTTCTCAATTATCTCCAGGGCAGAGGGGAGGAAACCATGATGTATGGTAGGAATCTTTTGTGCCTGTGTGTCTGAAAAAGCCATATGTCTGTCTCCCTTTTGGTCCCCTAGGGGAGTGTCCACCAAGTGGGAGACCTGCATAAATACGGACGGGTAGCCCACAGTAAACCCAGTTCTTGTTTTACCCTCAATGCGGAGCCTGGTCTCGTTATTGGGGGGATTTACTACACACAGTTAGCGACTGATTGCTGGAAACGTAAGCCGCTTGGAGGATATACTTGTTTGGCGGTTAGCGACGATTCGTGGATTATTGTTCGGGAGTTTGGAGCACTCTTATGGATCCCGTTCGGGAGATTACCGCTTTCCCCTGGTTGTGGTTCGTACGCTGAATTATATACGAACTGAGATGGCAAGATTGTGAAGGGGAAAGCTCAACTAAACGGTGGTTTCACTCCTAGGTCTCCGGGGTGTCTTAACATAAACTATTTGTTAATGGTTTCTCCCCTTGAGGTAAGCTTTTGCCCATGGACCTGCATACATCTTAACAACTTAATTTCAATGGTGTTGTTATGGTGCCAGGAGTGTTCCTTTAATCTATGCATGTGCTGTCAGTTTCACTAGCCTTGTGTATACATGTCCAAGTGTATAACTCACCTGAAGCAGCCCCAGTCATTACTGTCAGTTTACCTAATACTATAAATAATCGTAAATTAAATAAAATTGGTTTAAATTACTTGGGAGCCCTTGACACGTATTCATTTTAGCACCAACATACACTGTGCGATATTTAATGCTGTCCTCTGTCCACTGAGTCTCAGATGTGTGAAATGTTAGTGGAAAAGTAATAGAGAAGTAAATACTTGTTATTGGGTCTATGTAAATGGAATTTCCACCTTGTGGTTTCAGAATGTGTTGAACATTGAGCTTTTCAAAACACTTGAATATATGCCATTGAGGCATTTTAACACGTCGAACAAATTCTGGCCTGCAGTGGCGATAAAACATGACATAGACCTCAATCATAATCCCGTACTAAGTGATAACGGTTTCTGAACTTCTGCCGGTAGTGCCAGTTGGTTTTCAACATTCACGATCAAAACTGTTAACCGTTTTCTGCTGGTAGTACCACAGGAGTTATACAAAGTTACTCATTTAAAAAAAGACTTTTTTTGTTGTTGTTGTCGTCCATCACAAAATCTCGAATAAGATGTGGGAAGATTGATTGATGCTAATGACAAATGGAATGGAGTGATTATGATTATGTCAGCTAGGCTCCTTAAATCAATGCCAAATTGAAAAAGCCAAAAGTGTAACTTCTTTACTTCCTAAGCCATTGGTTAATGAAAGGAACACTATAGCGTAGGAAATACAAACATCTATGCCCAACACTATAGTGTTCTACTCCCGATTTAGATACAATTTAAAATAGGGGAAAAAAAGGTTTTTACTAACCCTTATTAAAGCGCCAAAGCTCCATGCCGGTGCCCACTCCATCCTCCTGTGACATTGTCCCACAGGCCTTCTCATCTTCTCATCAATCCAATGCGTCAGACCCATTCGCGATTTTGGGGTGCTCATGAACCTGGCAGCTTGATCTGAAAAAGGCTGAAATATGGCGGTGCAAGGAGGGAGACATGTTTGCTCCGTTTACTGCATTGCGGCAAATCCTTGCAAAAAATCGCAGAGACCCCCACAGGTGACAGCACTGCTTTGACTGGAGAGACAGCTACAAAACGGCTTCCATTTCTGTAAAATGGAAAATATATTTTTATATCTTTAGGGATACCATCCTGACTATTTTTCATGAACACAATTTGCGGGCCTTTGAGTGGCCCCCCAGAAAGTGTTGCCAATTTGTCTCATTGATTGATTGTCCACATTATGAAACCATCATTGTGTGAGCAAAACCTATTTTCATGAAAGTGTTAAAAGAACAGATATGTAAAAGTCTAGGTCTATTGACTTATCAAGCTTGTAAAATAAAACCTGACACTAAAAATTAGATTGTAAAATATGACAGAAGGTTCAGACATAAATGAATTGTTAGTTGAAGGTTGGTTCCTTTAGATAACACTTCGGGTGCTAGAACTGCAACAAATTATTCAACTTTTCTTATAATAAAAAGGAGAAATGCTGTTCTAAACACCAATATCTCAATGGTACAAAAATGTGCAAGTATTACAAGCTATTAATATACTGAGTAAAAGAAAGAAAAGCTATTTTAATTTGTCCCCTTTCTGAGGCTAACAGGGCTATTCACTAAATTGAGAAATTATTTTTAATTTTCCGTTTTCTATTTTGCCCTCAAATGTGAAATTGACTTTGGAATTCCCACTTTAGTGGATACCCTGTAAAACTGATAATGGATAAAAACGCTATCGCTGCCTGTCAGTGGCTGTTAATCTTGGCAGTAATTTTGGCAGGTGTCTATGAAATAAATTTCCCATAACATCAAGCCAGCCTTGCACAAACATCTACTGTGCCAAGATTAGCCATCACTGCTGTTGACAAAAGAAATGAAATTGATAAAATCTGTATTTAAACTGAATGGCGCCAATAAACAAAGAGCTGCCTTGACCCCGAGAAATGGACGAGCGTCCATCCACCCCTCTATCCATTCTTTAAACTTTTCTTTTGACTGTAGGATCCTTATTCGGTTTTCTCCCACCAATACCTCTGAGTAACATGTTTACAGTCAGTCGCCTACACTTAAGGGAAATCGATGTTCCCTGTCCACTAGGTCGGCTATTGGGCATAAACCTCTCCAATGAAGCATCGGCTGACTGAAGCTTTATATAATGGAAAATCAAACAGTCGTAAGCTGCAGTTTGCTAAACAAGTGTGCTTTGTGCTCCTCTAGCAAACATACCGGCTATTTATAAATCAGGCCTTTGACATAAAGTTAGCGCTGCTAGTGTGTATTAGTTACCAATCTCTCTCTCTCTATTCAGAACGCAGCGTGGAGTCTCATATTGTCCTGACAAAATAATATAATGATAAATAATTGCCTTTTCCGCAGCCGTCCTAGATTTCAGCTCTCGTATGTGTTTTATATTTGAAACTTTCATCTTTTGAAATGTTTTGTGACCTGTTTTTTCCATTTGATAGTTTTGTATGTGGCTGTGAAGAAAAGGAAAAGCTTTTTAAAAGTCGCCATTAAATAAGATTACATTAAGTGCTGATAAAAACGGCGACCGTTTGGTTTAGGTGGGATTTAGCATTGGGGGCTGTTATGGTTAAGGTTATAGAGATACCTGCCTACAAGGTGCTATGGACTCTAATGACTATGATTCTTAGCTAGGTTGGTAGGAGTCTTTAACCCTATGCCCCTCTAAACCTTGATCAAAGTTCTCTTTGCAATTTTACAACGTTATAGTACGGTTAGTGGTGCATTTCTAAATTTAGATTTTTAAAGTGAATTGGATTGGCCAAGGGACAGCACTCTATTATAGAACTAAAACGCTCACAATCCCTAATGGAAGCCCCCCCTGCCTCTGGAAGCCCCCTCCCCCCCGTCATAAAAGGGTTAAAAACCCTTTCTTTCCTTCACCTGTTTTCAGCGCCAAAGTCCCTGTGTGCTGGATCTGTCTCTACCTCCTGCTGCGACGTCACTTCGATGGGGAAACCTAATGCACGTTCGTCGAGCATCGCACGTTTATAAGACCTTTACCATAGGAAAGCATTGACGCATTGAAATGGGTTGATACCATGGTTAACAGTAAAACCAGCTATAAGTAAACTTGACCTGAATAGCTCGGTGCACCCTGTAAATACGTTTCCAGTCAAAAAGTCCAAATATGAGTTAATAATGATGAAAGGATAAGAGGAAACGGAAGAGTGTAGGAAAAGGAGGGAATAACAGAGAAGGTGAGATCAGGCAGCGGCCATTCCTTGAGGGTGATGTAGGGTCCGTTCACCCAGACACGGTGGACGTTCTCAGATTTGTCTAGTAGACAAAAGGACCTCTGTTTGTAAAACATGTTGGATTTGATTGTACTTAGAATTTTGACCATAGTTGGTTAACATGCTTGAGCCAAACATAATTTAGATGGGAGGAACTCAGGGAGATTTGTAGTCTCAATCCCTTTGGAAACCAAGCAATGTGTTTGGGTAGTATAGCTAAGAGAAAGACTTCAATGTTTTCTGCAACAAAGTGGAGTAAAAGATGGACCCAAGGCATGGACTGCCCGCAACCAATCAGATCAAGAATATGCAGTGATGGTTCCATAGGGTCAGATCTGTGTCTGTGTTCATAGGAGAGGAAGCACAGTCTATGTGAGCTGTATGATGACACCATAGGGAGAGCAATGTATACTTACAACAAGGTTCAAGTTGTCTTTTATAGTTATAAATGTCAATGCACGAGAACGTGTTTAGTGATACATTTATTATCCAGGTTTTTATTTGCAGCTTTACTTTGTGCAAATGAACCACTCACCAGCTATTTTCTGCTAAAATAACTACCATCATTAAGTTCACACAGTAATATGTCCAAATAGTATAATTTTGTGGGTAGTATTTTCCTGTAATTTAATATTTCACTAGTACATTGGCAAACATCAGCAAGAGCAACATTTGATTTTCAAGGTGGAAGTTAAACAATGGTTAAGAATTCTCTTTTAATTATAAAGTATTGTATAATTATACCACCTTCCGCACTTAATGTCAACAGTAAGCCTTATAAATGCAGATTTAAAGTGAACCTGTTATGAAAAAATACTATTTACCTGAAATGGCTCCCATACATATTGAATACACCACATATCACAAAGATACATAATGTATTCAATGCAAAATATAAAGATACACTCACTTTTCCTCCATTCCACAGTTTTCTTTACTCCTTCATTCATGGTTTAACATTTATCATTTAACATTCAAAAAAAAAAAAATACATGAACTACTGGAACTGTGAAGACGCACAGAAAATGATCTTTTTTTGAGGAGTGTCAGATCTTGGCCAAACACAATTAAATTATATGGGGGAATATGATTCCTCAAATGGCTAATCTCCAAATGTTACAAAATTCTCAGTTAAGTGACAATATCAGCTGACTGCATCCTCTGGGGTGCTGTGGGGCACAGATTGTGTAAGGACCTGAAACAGATGTTGTGTCTTGTTGCAGAGACTAGCGAGCTACCTCAGAGATTGTAGGTGAGCAGAGTGTGCAAGGCTGGAGGTGTTATAGTCGTACAGAACTGTGCAATGCATGTCTTGGCTGATATATTGTGTTCCAGCATAATAACATGCGTGTCAGGGCTTGCACACACAGCTCTGCTACATACAATAACTCACAAAGACTGGGGCTTGGAAGGGGGTCAGGAAAACAAAGTCGCCCTTATCTTTTTCTATTCAATCTTCACCCGGGACAGTGATAATAGTCTCTCAGGGAAACCCTCACACATTGAGCCATTGAGAGTGAACAGTGGCCGCAGTGGAAAATTAAATAGCTGCTATTTAAAGGGCTGAGTAAATATTCAAGCAGAGCAAAGGCTTATTGTCATGGGGAGCCTGGGGTGAAGTGTTTGCAGTTTTAATTTAGATCCCTGTAACACAAGGTGTGATGGAGAATCATTAACTCCTTGAATGCTCTCTGTTGGAGAAGAAAAAATCTTCCTTCGAGGTAGAAAGTGCCAATGTCGAGTTCTGGAGTGAGTCCTGTTTCAGGGCTTTTTGGAACTCATAAAGGAGTGCAGATTTCCCCTTTTCTGACTATTTTAGTGATTTCTGATGGACTGCACATCCTCAGGCTCTAAACGGGTTTGAAAAAGGTTATGCGGCACACCCATCTGGCACATACAGAGTCTGCTGACATTCCTTTACCACCAAAGGAGATCTTTCTTAATAGCTGGATGGTAATGAAAGGTTTGTACCGGACAGTTCTTTGGTACTGAAAGGGTCTATATCGGACTGTCCTCTGGTACTGAAAGGTTTATAACGGATGCTCCTCTGGTACTGAAAGGGTTCTGAAAGGGTTTATACCGGATGGTCCTCTGGTACTTAAAGGGTCTATACAGACAGTGCTTTGGTACTGAAAGGATCTATATCGGACTGTTCTTGGGTACTGAAAGGGTTCATACCGGATAGTCCTCTGGTACTGAAAGAGTCTATATTGGACTGTCCTCTTGTACTGAAATGGTTTATACTGGATGGTCCTCTGTGATACATCATCTGGTACTGAAAGAGTGCCTATATGTCACATTCTCTGGTACTTAAAGGGTTTGCTCCAGATAGTACTCTGGTACTTAAAGAGTATGTAGCGGATAGTCCTCTAGTACTGAAAGAGTATGTAGCGGATAGTCCTCTAGTACTGAAAGATTCTGTAGCGGATAGTCCTCTAGTACTGAAAGGGTGTTTATGGGTCAAATTTTCTGGTACTAAAAGGGTCTGTACCGGTTAGTCCTCTAATACTGAAAGGTTTTGTACAGGAAAGTCCTCTAGTACTGAAAGGGTTTGTAGCGGATAGTCCTCTAGTACTGAAAGAGTCTGTAGCGGATAGTCCTCTAGTACTGAAAGAGTCTGTAGCGGATAGTCCTCTAGTACTGAAAGGGTTGTAGCGGATAGTCCTCTAGTACTGAAAGAGTATGTAGCGGATAGTCCTCTAGTACTGAAAGAGTCTGTACCGGATAGTCCTCTAGTACTGAAAGGGTGTCTATGGGTCAAATTTTCTGGTACTAAAAGGGTCTGTACTGGATAGTCCTCTAATACTGAAAGGTTTTTTACAGGAAAGTCCTCTAGTACTGAAAGGGTTTGTAGCCGATAGTCCTCTAGTACTGAAACAGTCTGTAGCGGATAGTCCTCTAGTACTGAAAGAGTATGTAGCGGATAGTCCTCTAGTACTGAAAGAGTCTGTAGCGGATAGTCCTCTAGTACTGAAAGAGTATGTAGCGGATAGTCCTCTAGTACTGAAAGAGTCTGTAGCAGATAGTCCTCTAGTACTGAAAGAGTCTGTAGCGGATAGTCCTCTAGTACTGAAAGAGTATGTAGCGGATAATCCTCTAGTACTGAAAGGGTCTGTACCGGATAGTCCTCTAGTACTGAAAGAGTCTGTAGCGGATAGTCCTCTAGTACTGAAAGGGTTGTAGCGGATAGTCCTCTAGTACTGAAAGAGTATGTAGCGGATAGTCCTCTAGTACTGAAAGAGTCTGTACCGGATAGTCCTCTAGTACTGAAAGGGTGTCTATGGGTCAAATTTTCTGGTACTAAAAGGGTCTGTACTGGATAGTCCTCTAATACTGAAAGGTTTTGTACAGGAAAGTCCTCTAGTACTGAAAGGGTTTGTAGCCGATAGTCCTCTAGTACTGAAACAGTCTGTAGCGGATAGTCCTCTAGTACTGAAAGAGTCTGTAGCGGATAGTCCTCTAGTACTGAAAGAGTATGTAGCGGATAGTCCTCTAGTACTGAGAGTCTGTAGCAGATAGTCCTCTAGTACTGAAAGAGTCTGTAGAGGATAGTCCTCTAGTACTGAAAGAGTATGTAGCGGATAATCCTCTAGTACTGAAAGGGTCTGTACCGGATAGTCCTCTAGTACTGAAAGAGTATGTAGCGGATAGTCCTCTAGTACTGAAAGAGTCTGTAGCGGATAGTCCTCTAGTACTGAAAGAGTCTGTAGTGGATAGTCCTCTAGTACTGAAAGAGTCTGTAGCGGATAGTCCTCTAGTACTGAAAGAGTCTGTAGCGGATAGTCCTCTAGTACTGAAAGGGTATGTAGCGGATAGTCCTCTAGTACTGAAAGAGTCTGTAGCGGATAGTCCTCTAGTACTGGAAGAGTCTGTAGCGGATAGTCCTCTAGTACTGAAAGGGTATGTAGCGGATAGTCCTCTAGTACTGAAAGAGTCTGTAGCGGATAGTCCTCTAGTACTGAAAGAGTATGTAGCGGATAGTCCTCTAGTACTGAAAGGGTCTGTAGCGGATAGTCCTCTAGTACTGAAAGGGTCTGTAGTGGATAGTCCTCTAGTACTGAAAGAGTAAGTAGCGGATAGTCCTCTAGTACTGAAAGGGTCTGTAGCGGATAGTCCTCCAGTACTGAAAGGGTCTGTAGCGGATAGTCCTCTAGTACTGAAAGAGTAAGTAGCGGATAGTCCTCTAGTACTGAAAGGGTCTGTAGCAGATAGTCCTCCAGTACTGAAAGGGTCTGTAGTGGATAGTCCTCTAGTACTGAAAGGGTCTGTAGCGGATAGTCCTCTAGTACTGAAAGGGTCTGTAGCGGATAGTCCTCTAGTACTGAAAGAGTAAGTAGCGGATAGTCCTCTAGTACTGAAAGGGTCTGTAGCGGATAGTCCTCCAGTACTGAAAGGGTCTGTAGTGGATAGTCCTCTAGTACTGAAAGAGTCTGTAGCGGATAGTCCTCTAGTACTGAAAGAGTGTGTAGCGGATAGTCCTCTAGTACTGAAAGGGTCCGTACCGGATAGTCCTCTAGTACTGAAAGGGTCTGTACCGGATAGTCCTCTAGTACTGAAAAGGTCTGTACCAGATATTCCTCTAGTTCTGAAAAGGTCTGGAGCGGATAGTCCTCTAGTACTGAAAAGGTCTATACGTGTGATTTACCGTGGCTCTGTGAATTGAAAGTACGAGGCAGGGACTTTTGTGTTTGGCCAATGAAGAACTTATCACCTGTAATCAGGAAACAGATTCCTGGAGTAAACAAACCATGTAACAGTGAACTATAAGGTGCGGCCTGTAAATACTTCAAGGGCCATTTAAAAAACAATAGACATTCTGCTTCATCTCCCTCTGGTAGCCCTGAATTCTGTGGAGAATTTGCCGAGGCTGCATATCTAATATCTGGGGCAGGGGTCAGCAACCTACAGCACGTGTGCCATGCACGGCACTCTAGGTGTTTTTAAACGGCAATCAAGGCTGCCAGAGCTAAACTGGAACTGGCCCATCAGGATTCCTTAGTACAAACTGAGTGGTTAGGGGCAATCCTCAGTTTACGCTTTTCAGCACTTATAGGAAGTAACCTCAGATCACTTTATCCCAGTACTTGTGAATGGGATTAGAGCAGCCCACAGAACCTACTGCAGCCCGGACCCCACTGGATCGCAGGGAAACCACCCACACTGCTAGATATACACTGAGCTTCCGAATAAGTCTCCCCCTCATACAAATAATACAAACAGCCCCCACACACAAACACATCCCCACAACACACTGACAATCGACATACGTGCACACAGCCCCAACAAGCAGCCTGTCACATACAGTACCCTAACATATTACACAAGCAACCCCCATACACAGCCCACTTTTACAGGGATCATATACAATACCACAAACTACTCGTGTAAGAATACTTTAATATATAACAGCTCACACATGCACAAGTACAACGCTACAAAGCACCCATGAATAAAACAAGCAAAATACGGCAACATATCACACACGTCAGTTGTAAGACAGAGGATCGGCACGCCGAGAGACTTCAAAATCTTATTTTGGCACAGTTACTACTGAAAGGTTGCCTATCCCTGATCTAGGGAAACAAAGATAGTAAAAGCTCATGTGGAAGTGCTAAAATGGCTGACTTACTGAGAGGGTAGTGGATGCAAGGAATAGCCTTCCAGCTGAAGTGGTAGAGGTTAACACAGTAAAGGAGTTTAAGCATGCGTGGGATAGGCATAAGGCTATCCTAACTATAAGATAAGGCCAGGGACTAATGAAAGTATTTAGAAAATTGGGCAGACTAGATGGGCTGAATGGTTCTTATCTGCCGTCACACGTTTCTATGATTCAATGATGGAGCCACATTTTTCCATATCATGTTATCCTGGTGTAGGTTGTCTTGTCTGCCATTGGAGAGTTTACCTGTCAGGGTTGGTCAATTCTCAAAAACTATCTTGTAGTGCAAAAAGCTGTGTGTGTTGAGGGACGCAGCCCGCGGACATGGTGTTGATTGTTTGTGGGGGATGCGCTGTCATTCACTGAGCTTGCCATTTTTGTAGTTGTTTTTATTCAGTAAGCTGTGACCTGTCAGAAAATTTACTTTAAACATCAATTTCAGAATGTTAGGCCACAATAGTTAAATCTGAAAAATTCTCCAAGCCAGCTATGCTCTGGTTTGACTACTTTGGCCTAAAACGTGAAATTCATTGTGAATTTCCCCTTTTTCCCCCCAACAATTCACAGTTTAGTGAATAACTTTAAAAGTCAGTTATGTTCCCAGTTTATATATATATATAACAATATACTACTTATGGTAAAGGTAATAGTTTAAGTAGTAGCTTATGTTTTCTGACTAAAAAAACAAAACAGCCATATTTGGATATGCATTTTTAAGATTCTGTTTGCAATAAATGTTTTCCGTTCATTCATACCTGGAAGCGTAATAATAATAACTCACAATTATTCCTGGAACTTGAAGAGTTCCTTTGGATCCATGCTGCCCTGTGGTGGCAATAATAATTCAGCCCACAGTTGGGGAGATGTTAAATTGCTTGTTTTTAATAATAACCCTATTTATACTATTTTCCATGAAGTTTTAGAGATGGTAATGTGAGACACTGCGTTGCTCAGTACTATTCTCTTGCAGGGTTATTTACTACACCCCAAATATTACTAAATTTAATCTCAATTTTAAAATTTAGGCTGATATAAAGGAACACCAGTTTTAAATCCATTGGCCAATTGCCGTACTCAGCTTTTTTTAAAGCAGTCTGAGGCTTGATTCAGGAAGCCTAGGACTGGGACCGGCTGATAGGATGATTGTGTCGGTATCCCTCTATTCACAAAACAGAGTGAGGAAAATACATACGTTTCTCAAACTGTTTTATGAATGGCGAGCTGCTGATTGGCTGAGTCATCCTCCCAGTTCTAGATTCAATTCGGACTGCAGCATACCTAGCTGCGTAGAGCAATCAGGCAAGGCAATTTTTTAAAGTGAGCCATTGAGGTAAGCTAGCACCTGGGGTCTTCCTCGCAACATCATTCCGATGCAATTTTAATCGTGTCTGGAGTGTCCTTTTAAATCCACTATTTTAACCTCAGTTTTGCAATATAATGTAATTTTCCTAAAATTTGGATAATTTTCCTAAAATTTGGTTAATTTCTACAGCCGCTAGCGACAGCTGTAGAAATTAACGAACCTGGACTGCAGAAGCTCCACCTTGTGTCAAATTTCATCATCTTTGGGTTTTACGTAAAACAAAGTAATCCTTACTTAGATTAATGAGATCTTATGACTTGGTTGGAATTTCAATGAAATTCCAGTGCAGTCAATGTGAGCATTTCACAAAGATTCTGTATTTACAAACTACTGACATATTTATTCACCGTATTATGAACTGCTGACAATTCAAAGTGAATTCAAAGTAAAATTTAATTGTAAGATCACAATGGCCAATATTAAAACAGCATTGTTTTGGCGAATGTTTCTAATTCGACTATTTTAGATTCATTCTTACAGGGTTATTCACTGATGTGAGAATTTAAAGTAAATTTTATTTTTTTTTAGTCTATCCGGCACTCCAATGCAATGTGTACTGAACTGGATTGTGATGTAGATTGCTAAATATTTAATATATGATTAAAAGTACACAGAGCATCACATGAAAAACTTAACACAACTTTTAGGTGATTTTGAACGCTTTATTCAATGATGTCATTTCCACAGGAGTGGAAGAATTTCCCAATTCTGCTACCGCCTAAAACTTAACTTTTTTGGTCAATTCTCAAAAACTATCTTGTAGTGCAAAAAGCTGTGTGCGTTGAGGGACGCAGCCCGCGGACATGGTGTTGATTGTTTGTGGGGGATGCGCTGTCATTCACTGAGCTGGCCATTTTTGTAGTTGTTTTCTTATCGTCACCTTATATCTTCAGCGACTGACATGTTAAAGATAGTAGACAAAAGCCACCTAGTCTTGTGTAATTTATAAATAAGATTGTGTAATCAGTAAAAAGATAACATGTAATGTTAACATGACAGATACACCTAAGGGTATAGGAAAGTTAACTCACTGACATTTAAGTAATGTTTTAATAACATTATAGACAATCTGGGAACCTAGACAGCAACTTTATCCATAATATGTAAACTAATAATAAAGATTCATCAAAACTTTGCATAAAATATAACAGGGGATCTAATCACTGAACAGCAAGTTTTGGTGAAAAGTTACATATTTGGACAGAAGGCCCGACCTCTCCATTCAGCCTCTGTCCTACCCTCCGTCCGTTGTGCCTGACACCTAACATCTCTTCCCCTCTGGCGAAGGGGAGTTAAATCAGCCAAGGTGTATTAAGCTAAGAGAGAACGTCTCCTCCATGAGGGATAAGGAGATATATTTATAAGCTTTTTTTTTTCAATTTTTTTTGGGTGGGCAGACCAGCACAGAAGGGGATAATTCAACCAAAACCAGTGTTTTATGAAAACACAGTTTTTTAAATTGGAGTAACCCTTTAAGTCACCATAATAGATTTGTGAAATTACACAATTTTATTGTATGTTTAATCCTTCAAGGTAAACATTGCAGTTTCTAAAATCCTGCAGTTTTACATCTGTGAATTGTGAGGTCTGGATCAGGGTTATGTCATGCTATGTGATGTACCCTGTATGTAAAAATAGCCAAACTATTTTGGGAATCTTTGACAATAATGGGGTAGATCAATTTGGAAAAGGACAGACGCTGACAGAAATTGCGCTCTAAATGATCAGCTGCTAAATATTGCAAAACCGTCTGTGTTACTTCCTGTCTGTAATTGTTACAGACAGAAACGTCTCATTTTTTTTATTGATCTATGTCTAACAGAATAGAATCAGTTAACACAATGCTTAAATTACATTTAATTGCCTGATTGAGGCTAGTTCCGCTTTAAATTGTAACTGGAACTGAATATGTCTATACTTCCCAACATTCCTGAGTTTCCAGTGACAGTCATTAATACTGTATTGCTACTTGCCTGGTCTTTGTATTTATTAAACATGTGTAAGCTGGGAATGAATCAGTATAGACAGGTTTCTCAGTTTCCCAGAAATAAGACACTGTGTTGCTCATCACATTTCCTCAAATAGTGACTTCCTGGGATTTGTAACAATGTATTTACATGTACTTAAACAGATACTATAGTGTAGGAATTTGTATTGCTAACACTATAGATGCCCCCTCCCTCGCACTTCCTCCCCTGGCAACTAAAGGGGTAACAATTTTTAGTCACTTACCAGATTCCAGCGCCGATGACTTTCGGCACTTGGTCGGCGCTCTGCTTCCTCTAACGCCATCCGACATGGCGGTTTATGCACATACGTAGTGAGTGCAAAGGGCTCTCCCAATAGGAAAGCCGTGCTTCAATGCTTTCCTATGGAACGTATGCAGAACGTGAGGACGTCCAGGGTCTGTTAGCAACCAGGAAGTGCCTATAGTGGTTGTCTGATTGACAGCCACTATAGGCAGTCTTAGTCTTGCAATGTAATTATTTCTCAGGACTAATTAGGACAGTGACACTACACCCAGACCAATTCAATGAAGTGGTCTGGGTGCCCAACGTGTCCCTTTAACATTTAACTTTATCCTTTAGCTAGGAACCATCTTTGCTCCCTGTCAATCATTGTTCTAAGCTCTGCCCTTTGCACCTTCCTTGCAGCCAGCTTACAGAAAAGAGGAGAAATTAAACCTGGTTTCTATATTCATTTGCATAGTTGGCCCTGACTTTTCCTTGTCTGAACAAGATTGTGATGTCATTTGCCAAATCTTTAATGTAAAATTAAAAGAAAACAAAGCATCTTTCGATATAAATGGTAACAAGTTCTAGGTGTTTTTCAATGTTTTATTAATTTGTGAAAATTCCAGCAGAGTGACTGTAGGGGAATTTTACATAGTTTGCTGCTCATGCCCGCATATCTGGGGTTTATTCACTAAAGGCCAAATCTAGTGACATGTGCCAAGTTTGACAGGTGTGAAATCAGGAGAGGAATAAGTTTGGGTGCTTTATACAGCAATCCACATGATGCTGAGTGTCAGAACCGCTATGTTAGGTGCTTGTGAGGACTGTGCACAACGTGTGTGTCTCACAAATAGAGTGTGTGTATTGACGAATCTGTAGAGGAATGGAAACCAAGTTACAAAATTTAGATTAAAATAACCTTTAACGGAAACTCCAGTACCACTGACTTTTAGAGAGGCTTGAAGGCCAGACTGCTGCCCACAGTCTATTGGCCTGGTCCCAAGAGTCCCTAAAAAGGGGCTATTGTCACCATGGGGAGGAGTATGGGGCTTACTGTGTTTCCACTCTGGACTTGAGAACCTCTGGTGATCTGAGGACCACATCGAATGCCGGGCCAGGAGATACCCTGAAACACTCTGGAACTGTTCCTCATATCGGGACTGAGCCAAGGTTCGGTTAATCTTTAGGTGGTATCACTCGGTCCCCAGACCTCCAAACAGAGTGCTATTTGGAGGTGAGATCAGGGGAAGAGGGGGCAAGAAGCCATTGGAAGATACCTGAGGCTTGAGAGCTCTCCCTTCCCCAGAGATCTTGGAACTCCTCACCGGATCCGGTAAAATGTTATCACGCTGTGACTTATTTTCCGATAAGAGTGCTATTTGTACAGTGACACGCTTTCCAGGGTTATATATTGTGTGGGGGTACAGTCCAGGGAAAGTGGGGTACAGTCCAGGGAGTTCTGGTGCACGTTTTGTGAGCTGCGCCTCTTATATTTTGTGAATTATTATTATTATTGACATTTATATAGCGCTAACAGATTCCGTAGCGCTTTACAATATTATTAGAGGAGGGATTTAACTATAAATAGGACAATTGAATAAACCCTTTTAGAAGTTATGGTATTACTGGTGCAAGATATAATGCGTCTGTAAACATGCTCAAATGCTGCCAAAATAGCTAATTTGGGGGAGATGTGCTCAGATGTATTATTAAGGATGCCTCAAAATTGATCAAATGGCAAAAAATAACGCTAAATCCAAACCCATGTTTTAATAACCAGTGACACATTTTAACAAGGCATAACATTTAAATATAATAAACTAATGTTACATTTTCCATTGGGTATTTAGTCATCTGAATGTGAATAAACAGGTACACATTTTCTGCATCAGTGAAGGGGTTAACTAACACACAACATCCCTGTCGACATAATCAAATGGCGATTGATCTCAAGCCCAAACCAGCGGGACTTTGCTTAGGAAAATCACACACTTTCCAGGAAGAGGCACAATTTTGTCAAACAAAAAAAACCAAATAGGTTATAACAGAGGTGTCCATTCTGTGGAATGCAGAAGGTTGTGCGAGAGCTTTTTAAAATGTGTTGCAATTGCTGACACACACAGAGCCCTGAAGCAGTGACATCTTTACACTTTAGGGTTCAATTGAGTAGAGCATTGCACATTTTATGCAATATAGGTAAGCTGAAAAAATAGTTATGTTTCCCTCCCCCGATTTTAGTTATTTTGGTCGAAAATAACTCCTTTGTCAGCTCTGCACAATATCCAATTAATGGAAAAAAAAAACCTTTGTAACAGATATTTATTAATAAAACGAGTGTAAAAGAACATTAGGGGGTCAACTACAACTCTTACCTCTTACAACCAGTAACCCTTTAAGTGCCACGCAATGTGTTTCTCATAACTCTGGGCCACAATGGGCTAAAGCTGTCTTCCAGCCTTTTATATTCATATTTGGTATTCTTGGACAATTGTCTCTTTCATTCCTTTAATATTAAAACTGTATTTTCATGTAGGGTTGGTGTAGTTAATGGTTAAGGACCGACTAGATAAAAGGAACACTCCAAGCACCATTACCACTACAGTAGTGTCCCTGTGTTCAAACCCCAATGTAAATAGTCAAACCATCTAGTAACATTATGACTTCCTACCTGGGCTCTGGTGGGTGCCCCTGAAGGTAGGGAGAGATACCTGGCGAACCGATGGCAGGAAGTCAAAACATTTCCAAAAGGCTTGACTACTTACATTGGAAGGGGAGGTACCAGATCACTCCTGGAACCATAACCACCATAGCACACTGTAGTTGTTATGGGGCTTGGACTGTTCCTTCAGCACAGGATGTTTCTAAAACCAAATGATATGATGTTATGAATTTCTGCGATTAAATCTACCATGTCAGTTTTACATTACTATATTAAACATTCCCGGAAGCTTAGCAAAGATACAGAACCATATTTTGCATTATTAAAGGAACATACTGCAATTTAACTTTAATAGTAGTTTTTGGCCTCATATTTATGCAGTTTTTTTTAGTTTTCTGCGTCAAAAATCCACCCCAAGCCATACCACACCTTTTCACAAAACATCTGCATCGTGTGAGCATGCCTACTGCATTGTGGGAGAGTGCCCATCAATGCTCTCCCTGGGGTCTTGCACGTGGGGATGCTAAATGTCTGTAAACAGTGTAGGACGACCAAGAACACCTCTTGAACAGGATCCCGAATTTGAGAGAGCCCCAGTGGGGCTAACCATTTCATCCCAGATTTTTCCAAACTACAGTTACTTGCGAACTCAGCCAGTCGTAAATGTCAAAATGACAAAATGTCAACTGTCAATTGTTTTTTTTTATTATTTAAAATAAATAAAAATTATTTAGGTCTCTTTTTATTATATGCTCTGTATTGTGTATTAATTTGTTAAAGTAAATCCCTGTTTTGGGTTGATCTCATGGCTCACTTTAATTCTTTGGAGATTATAACTCTCGCCATTATAACTCTTCTTTGTTCAGAAGACCAATTTATCTGACCAAAATCCCTGCAGGTAATTAGGGCCTACTGTGCCTTAACGAACCATAATATCGTGTGTGATTGCCTATCATCTCACCAATGTGCTCTGGGACCCTTCCAGAAATTCAAATTGTGAGTGGGCTTAGTAGTTATATGGTGTTTCTGCTGTCCTGCTGAGTGACGTGCATCCAGCGTCTTGATGACGATCCCGTCCGACATTCATGGGAAGGAACTCTGTGTATATAAATATGTGCAGAATTGACATTAGCCAGCATGGATTGTTGATTAAATACCACAGTTTTTTTCCCAGTTCCCATTCTATGTTTTAAGTGACTTAGTGTATAACGTATAGCATTAAATTCACACCAAATCTCAAAATTCAACATCGGAATTTGATTAAAAAAATTAAAATTCACCAAAGTCAATTCATGATGCAAACTTGAGTCATGTGATTATTTATCGACAGTTGATTTGCAGCAAATTATGATTTTGCTAAAACAGTAAAAATGTATTATTTTAGTAAATTATCTCTGTACATTGTGTTAGAACAGCTTATCTCTATCTGGAAAATGAAAACTGGTTCTGTTGGTTCCCTTAATATGTGACGTAAAATTTAGGGTGGAAGAACTTATTGTTTCAATATCCTTGGGTGCTGATAAATAAATACACTGGGTTATTCAATAACGTGAGCATTCAAAATGAATCTCAAATTCAAGGGCAAAGAAGCCAAACTAGAAGAATATCCGACTTGAATTTGTAATTTACTCTGAATTCACTTAGAATTTTCAGATTAGTAAATAACCCTTATAGTGTTACTCATAGAAACGTCTGATGGGGCCAACATTATTCCATCCTAAATTCAATAAATCTCATAAATCTCTAATTTTGGCTTTATCGGGTGGAAATAACATTTGTAGGTATGGGTTAATGTGGCCACGATTTAGGACATAATGTTCAGCTACAACTCTTGCATCTCATGTTCAGCTACATGTAATGACTATGGCTTGTACTACTCAACATTTCCTTTTGGGAAGGTTATATTCATTATGAATAGGCTCTGTGTCCCAAGTTCCACCATCAATAAAATGATATTACAGGCAGCCTTAAGTAACCCGGTTGCTTCACATGGCCACTTTCAGTAGGATTTTGTTCTCAAGAATTGTTTGTTTAAAACTTAACATATTGATTGCTAGAAAAAATGATTTATTAATTCATGTTGTATTCAAAAAGTGTATATATATATACATTGTATTTCAATACTCTGGCTGTAGTCTGATATAAAAGCACTGCACTCAGGAAGCTCCTTTTACATATTTTATTAAAGGTATCCTGCTGTAGTCTGATTTTACAGCAAATTGATTGCTCCCAATAACTATATATGATTTATTTTATATAGAGGTGTATTTACAATATAATTGTCCTTTAGGGTGATTTAATACCTGTGCCGTAACCATTTTCTTATATTTTATGTTGCAGAGCAAGTCATGGAGGAAAATCAAGAATATGGTGCACTGGTCGCCGTTTGTCATGTCTTTCAAGAAAAAGTACCCCTGGATCCAGCTGGCAGGACATGCAGGTACTGGGTAACACAGTTATAGCATCTTACCATAATATAACATACTACCATCTGTACTGACACTTCATACCATAATATACCATTTTACCATCTGTACCGACACTTCATACCATAATATACCATATTACCATCTGTACCGACACTCATTACCATAATATACCATATTTCCATCTGTACTGACACTCCTTACCATAATATGCCATACTACCATCTGTACCGACACTCCTTACCACAATATGACATACCATCTTGTCATGGTACTGTGGCATTCTGTGCCATGATAACCATGGTACTGTGGCATTCTGTGCCATGATACCCATGATACTGTGGCATTCTGTGCAGGGCCGGACTGGGAATGAAAAGCAGCCCTGGAAAAAAATTCCATACCAGCCCCGTAATGCATCGTGCCAGCATAGTGCGCAGATATGGAAGCGGGAAAAAAAATTAAAACTAGCACTCAAACATGAAATAAAGCACTTATAGGGCTTCAAAATAAAGCAGAGCAGATTTATTGTAAGCAGACGCAGACGTGCATTTGTGTGTGTGTGTGGAGAGAGTGCCGTTTGTGTGTGGAGGGGTTCTGTGTGTGTGTGGAGGGGTTCTGTGTGTGCGTGGAGGGGTTCTGTGTGAGCGTGGAGGGGTTCTGTGAGCGTGGAGGGGTTCTGTGAGCGTGGAGGGGTTCTTTGTGCGTGGAGGGGTTCTGTGTGCGTGAAGGGGTTCTGTGTGTGTGTGGAGGGGTTCTGTGTGCGTGAGGGTTCGTGGAGGGTTCTGTGGGGTGGAGGGGCCTGGTGGGGGAGGGGTGCTGGGGAGGGGTGCTGTTGGTGGGGAGGGTGCTGCTGGGGGGAGGGGTGCTGATGGGGAGCTGTGGTGGGGGAGGGGGTGCTGCTGGATGGGGGAGCTGTTGGTGGGGGAGGGGGTGCTGTTGGTGGGGGGGAGGGGCTGTTGGTGGGGGAGGGGGGTGCTGTTGGTGGGGGGAGGGGAGGTGGTGGGGGTGCTGTTGGTGGGGAGGGGCTGTTTGTGGGGAGAGGGGTGCTGTTGAGGGGAGGGTGTTGGTGGGGGGGGGGCTGTTGGTGGGGGTGATGGGGAGCTGCTGGTGGGGGAGGGGTGCTGTTGGTGGGGGGGAGGGGTGCAGTGTGTGTATGGGCATCGATATATATTTAAAAAAACTTCATTTTACCCCCCTCCCACCTTACCTTTGGTCAGGGGAGAGGGGGAACGGCTACTCTTCGATCCCTGGTGGTCCAGTGGTGGCGCGTGCTGTTCAGCCTGCAGCTCCTCTGGCTGCAGGCTGACTTCGCTCTCCTCCCGCGAGAGCAGCAGGCAGGTCGGAGCGTTGCCATGGTAACGCACGGCAACGCTCCAACCTGCCTGCTCACGGGAGGAGCGTTCTCTCTTGCAGTTTCCTGTCAGACCGGGTAGGGGAACTGCGGTCTGCCTGCTCGGCCACGCTCCATTCTGTGACCGGCAGGAGGGGAGCGTATCCCCTCCTGCCGGTCACCCTGTAATTGCAGCCCGGGCTGGTGCACACTAGACGGCCGCGCACCGGCCCCCTAGTGTGCCGGCCCACCGGGAAATTTCCCGGTATCCCGGTGGGCCAGTCCGGCCCTGATTCTGTGCCATGGTACCCATGGTACTGTGGCATTCTGTGCCATGATAACCATGGTACTGTGGCATTCTGTGCCATGATACCCATGATACTGTGGCATTCTGTGCCATGATACCCATGGTACTGTAGCATTCTGTGCCATGATAACCATGGTACTGTGGCATTCTGTTCTCAAAACAACAGCACATGGAGAGACAAAATAGTATAAGAACAGCCAGGTGCAAACCATATAAACACTCCCTCAAGTGCTTTAAATATTCAAATGTATATAGAATATAGAATGCACACTATAACAATCTCAAAAAAAACTTTGCTTTATTATGTACAAAAAAGTACCAGAGTGAAAACATATAAAAAAAAGATAAACAAAGTGACAGAAGCAAGGGCAAACACAATAAAACAATAGTAAATTACCACAAAAATTCTTACAAGCCCCCAGACAGAAACACGAGTCGTGTGGCATTCTGTGCCATGATACCCATGATACTGTAGCATTCTGTGCCATGATAACCATGATACTGTGGCGTTCTGTGCCATGATAACCATGGTACTGTGGCATTCTGTGCCATGATACCCATGATACTGTGGCATTCTGTGCCATGGTACCCATGGTACTGTGGCATTCTGTGCCATGATAACCATGATACTGTGGCATTCTGTGCCATGATAACCATGGTACTGTGGCATTCTGTGCCATGATACCCATGATACTGTAGCATTCTGTGCCATGATACCTAGTAGTGCTATATGCACTGTTTTTATTGCTCTGTTATCTATTGCTTGATACACAGAAGGGCTTGATGTTAACATGTGGACTGCAGTGTGTGCTGAAAAGCTGACTACTGCTGACACAATGCACATCTAAGCAGTATGAAATACAATAAACAGGGCTGTGATTGCTGATAATTATATGTTTTCAAAAGTCTGTTTTTTTGGGGGGAATTTCAGGAAGTTTCAAGCCTGCAGCCAATGGGAAGATCCTGAAGAAGCACTGTGACTGTGAGCAGCGCTGTCTGAGTCTGCTGATGGAAGATGTGCTCAGGCCTTACGTTCCAGCCTATCACGGAGATGTCCTGAAAGACGGGGAGAAGTACAACCAAATGGACGACCTGCTCTCTGAATTCGATAGTCCTTGTGTCATGGACTGCAAAATGGGGGTTCGGTAAGTTGGGTCAAGTTAAAATGAATTATGATAGATTGGAGATTGCTTTCCTTGACACTCTACCGTTTTGTGGACTACATTAGTGGACACTGATACACGCACATACAATAAACACTCAGACTAACGCATATACTAAATTTAAATGTAGGATATAATCCAGGCACTCCAAGGTATTCCAACAGATTGCCAAAGGCCCTAAGTGGTCGAAACTTTGTTTTTTGGTGCTTGGGTCCAATAAAATTGCCTATCTGTTGGAATACCTTGGAGTGCCTGGATTATTTTCTACATTTAAATCTGATATTTGGTCCCTTTGGTACTGGGGCTTATCCAGCTTCTATTGCACCCAGGTTTCCAGGACGAGTGTTTGAGTGCATTTCAATTACGTGTACATGGATAACGCATATAATAAGGCACTGATACACTCACATATTATGATTTGGGGCACACATACACACTAAGATATACTGACATTCACATACACGTTATCATTAAAACATGGCTACATTTTTTGTGTGTAATTGCATTTACATAAATAGTTTTTGTTAAATTAAAACAAACAGTGTCCCTAAAAAAAACCCAACTGCAACAAAAAGCATTTTGTTTTCATAAAGGATACTTCAGTGTTTGGTGCACAACATTTAAACATGACCAAAAAATGCACGGCTCATACGACATGACTAGGACAATATTCAAGGTTTTTAATAAAAAATAAAAAAAGATAGAAATTACAGATGAAACTCTGACTTTGCATATGTAACTGGCTGTCACGATGGACCAATTGTCATTTATCCTCTGTTATAGCTATGTTTCCAACGTTACCAATGTTAACGTAGATTTTCGAATGCATAAGAAGTAACTCTAGCAGGAGGTCTGAAGGAAGGACAGGGTGTGTGATTCATTGTGCATATATTTTGGGCATTTTTAAAAACTCCGCAGTAAGATTTGAAGGGCTGTTGACAGTGGAAAATCTAACGGCGATCCATTTAGCACATAACAATAGAGAGTGCGTAATTGTACTAAATAGGGAAAGAGTTTCCCTCAACCAAACAGGAAGAGGACTTGGGGGTATTTGCAGATAAACAGCTGGACAGGAATAACAGATGTGGTCAGTGGAATTTGTTAGAACACAGAGTAGCTCAAGGTCCCTGTAACTGTCTGAGCCAGGGGAATTGCTGCAATTCCTTTTAATTGTCCAATTAAAGATTGAAGGAACTTTCTGCACCCTGATCCTCAAATATCTAAAGCAGGATCAAAAATAGCAGGCTTTGATGTTAATACAAATGATAACCAGGTAAAATAATATGCCATGGCAAATTCATGTATAGGTGTAAGAGTTGTTAGACCTGCTCATCTGAGTGCTACAAGACCCTTTTATATTAAAGGCAGCGAGCAATGGAGAGTTAGGAGAAAAACAGCTAAGAGACTCATTCAAAGTAAAAATAGGTGATAAAAAAGTTATACCTAGATTTAACCTGTAGTTTTTTACTTGGCTTTGGATTAGCGGCTGCTAGTAACTGCTTAATTGCTTTCCTTTTATATTTATTTTTTAGCTTTATTTCTTATATTCCTATATTTTTTCACGGGTTATCTATATGATGCATTGTAAACGCGTTTCACTTTCATCATATAAAGTCCATTTAATAAATCAGTCACTTAATTTCATAAGAGCCCAAAGTGACCTCTGGTGTTTATCTTACCAGAACCTGCACCACTATAGCCACCAATATTGAATTTAAGGGGCACTGTAGGAATTGTGACGGCTTCATCTCATTGAAATAGTTATAATGTCTGGAGTCCTCTGGCACTGTTCTTCCTATAAGCATTAAACTGGTTTTAATGCTAAACAAGAGTTCCCAGCAGTCCATCCCTTTTGTGATGCTTGGTATAATGAGGAATTGTTATCCTGAGCAGCAAAGGCTGGCTGTTATTGGCTGAGAGTGTCAGCTGACTGCATTCAGCCTATCACACTGCGCATTGCTGGTACGAATTGTTACAGCTAGAAGAAGGTGTGTAATCTTTGCTTTAGCCTCACCTCCAGTGGGCCGGGCTGTGGTAAGCCAGGAATCCTCATTCAGTGTTAAGCTGCTTGAAAACAGCTTAACGCTGAATGGAGGGACAGTACCAGGGAACTCCAGGCACTATAACCAATTCAATTAGATGAAATAGTTATAGTGCCTACTGGGTCCCTTTAAGGTGTTTTGGTAAGCTAGAGACCACAGGGGATACTTGCATGACCAGAACTACAGTCTGACAACATATGCTACAAAAATGTTAGTCATTCTTCATATATTTTGTGAGCACTTTTTAGTATTTACTATTTTCATTTAATTTTGGTTTTATTATTATTATGCACAGGACTTATTTAGAAGAAGAGCTCACAAAGGCCAGAAAGAAGCCCAGCCTCAGAAAGGACATGTACCTTAAGATGATTGATGTCGACCCGGAGGCCCCAACAGACGAAGAGAACCAGCAGCGAGCCGTGACCAAACCACGCTACATGACATGGCGGGAGACAATCAGTTCCACGGCTACTCTGGGCTTCAGAATCGAGGGCATTAAGGTACGTCTTGTTCTGAGACCTAAATATTTGTTGTTAAAGGCTGCAAAATATTCTCATATTTTTGTAAAAAAAGGTATCAAGGCACTGCCCAAAAATCCCAGGTGAAACTACCCAAAAAGTCTGTGCTCAAAAACCAGCTGATGGGGGCGTGGCTCGACCGCCGAATGAGATGGCCGCTTAGGCAGAGAGCTCTGCACTCGGAGCGGTCCGCAAAGCACAGCCAGAAGCACACATCCGACCACAGCCTCTGCAACTCACCCGGCAAGAGAGAGGGGGTGAACCGGAGATGGCACAGTATAAAAAAAACGGTAAGAAGCCGCGGGAGAGCACCCCTTCCGTCGCCGACCTCCTCACCACACCTAGGCCGCAAGCGCCTAAAGATGGCGGCGGTCAGGAGAGCGCGAACTGCCCAAGCCCACAGAGCGCCAATGACTGGTCAGCCCTGTCACAGCAGGCTACCACCTCTGATATACTGCACTCACTGGCAGAAGTCAAACACTACCTTGCAGGGGAGATAGAGAGATCAGCCCGAGAAGTCAAGGCAGAGATACAAACAGTAGGGCAGCGCACAGAGGCACTAGAATGGAGAATGGACCACGTAGTGACGGCCCATAATGAAGCAGCCTCAGCCACCAACACCCTAATGGCAAAAGTGGCAGAGCTAGAGGCAGAAATCGAAGATGCATCCAACAGGTCACGCAGAAACAATTTGAGAATTAAGGGTTTGCCTGAAAAGATTAAAGATACAGGCCTACAGATGGTGCTAACTGCTCTATTTAAAGAACAACTGCCAGCTATACCGGAAAACTTGTGGGTGGTCGACAGGGCACACAGGGCGCTGAGAGCCCGTGGACCCCCCAACGGGCCACCGAGAGACGTAATTATGCGGTGGCATTTTTTCTCCACCAAGGAGGCTATACTTAAAAGTGCCAGACACCACACCTATGCCATAGATGGCGCTACATTACACCTATTCCAAGACATAGCGCCAGCCACGCTTGCCAGACGCAGAGAATGGAAGCCCATTGCAGACCTAATCAGAGCAAAAGGCCTTAACTTTGCATGGGGCCACCCCTTTAAAATGCTGGTATTCAACGGGCCAAGACCTGTGGTGCTACTACCCACGGCGGACCCCAGAGCCTTCCTCCACGAGATAGGAGTTGAGGTCCCGGCGGACTTCCACCTCCCTCAAAGGGGCACCCAAGCGTTAGGTACCATACCTAGAGAAGGGGCAGCGATCGAAGGTAACGCGCCTCATAGACAGTAAAACAGACCCTTGCTCCAATGCACAACAACCTCTCTACCATCGAAGACACACGACTCTCCCCTGCACGCACAAGGACTCTGAACCAGCCAACAATGAAAAGAGACGCATGGCCAGCAGATGACATCCCACTCAAAGAAACCTACAGCTCTAGAGGCACAGGAGACCAAAACCCTGACAGTACCATTCACAGACAAACCTACCTTAAAACTGACGGGAAGGGAAGGACAAAACAAACAACAAGAAAACCCAGAAAAACAAACAAAAAACAAAATAACTAAATAAAAAATAAATAAATAAAAATAAAAAAAAAACACAAAAAAAATTAAAAAAAAAGATAATGCCGATACAGAATTAGTAATGAAGACAAAGGCGGTGCGGTTTGGCACAGCCCGGTCCCTCGCCCCAACATACGCAGAAAACGCAACACACGAAGTCTAAGAAGAACTTCACTCTAACCATATAAAGGAAGAGATCACAGAACCACAGAGGCAAACAGGCCTGAAAATGCTCACCGACTCAAGGCAAAGAACCCCAAAGGAGAAGCTATTTGCGCATGACATCTCACATGGACATACACCACAGCTACATGAGCTGGGGACAAAGGAACATCACCAACTGACATCTCCACAGAGGATCAAGTCACCCTAGATATCTGCCCTAGCAAAATCGACGCCAAAGACAACCCGAAGCTAAAGACAAGACCCTACAAAAGCCAAGCCTATAGACTCAAATGGACTTTGTCAACCGGCAGGAGAACAACCAATAACCAGCCAGAAAGAGCGACAGACCTGGTGTCCCTATGGGCGCACCTTATGGACTTGCTAAAGACGGGGGCGCCTACCACAATTACGCCCGGATACGCAAGTTTATACTTTTTACTGCACACTATCACGCACACGGGGGGAGGACAGGGGGGGTGGCTCATTGAGCAATAGAAACGCGGGAAGCAGAGTACAGCATGGGGACACTCGCCCCATATCTTAAAAGACACCACACATAGGGACTTAGGCCCCCCCCCCGCACATCCCAGGTACTCCCGCGCCACCTCCAGGCACAGAAATAGATTAGGGGCTACGACTAGGCGGCCATCAACAGCGCTAGGGTAAAAAATCCCACCCATACCTGGGACGACGGGCTGCATGGGAACCCCGGGTCTACAGGGTAGTAAGCAGGAGGGTGAGGAACACGGAAGGAGAGAAAAAAAACAAAAAAAAAACACACAACCCCTGCACAACACCGGTGTCGTAGAGATAGTCAGCAGCGGATAGCCTACGCTAACACAACCAAAAGGGTCAGAGGGAGGGGGTACTGTACTATAGTGCACTGTATTGTATTATCTTGTGGTTTTCCTGTGCCTTCATTCAAGCTGGGATGTATGCTATAATTAATGTTGTTTTGTAAATATGTATGAGACGTGACACACTCGGACGAACAGACCCACCGACCTTGCAGAGACTGGACTTTCGGGTGAGAAATGACCGACCCTAGCGGACAGACTCCAGGGTGCTTGGCGGATGACTGCCCCCTCCGTGCCTACACACTTCGCCGCGGAGCGGGTGGCCACCCCCCGGGATACCCGGCACACCTGGATAAGACCGGGACAGTTTTCTTCCCCACTACTTCCCAAATTAAAGTAGCTTCCCCCGCTACCTCACCCCCCCCTCCCTGTCTCCCACCGCCCCTCCCCATCCTCCCCCTTCCCCGCCCCCACCCAAGGGCCAGCAAGGGCCACAAACCCACAAGGCCTTAACGGGGCGCACGGCGGGACGGTCTAAGACAAGGAGCGCAGGGGGTTGGGTGGGACTCCACAAAACCACACAACATGGCGACCTTAAAAATTACCTCCCTGAACGTAAATGGCTTAAACACCCCGACCAAAAGACGTTTACTGATGAGGGAAGTTAAAAGACAAAAAACTGACATAGCATTTGTACAGGAAACGCACCTCCTGCGGTCAGCCCGGATCCAACTAACAGACCATCTATATACCAGGGCATACTCCTCCAGGGCACTGGCCAAAAGAAACGGAGTTGAAATACTTCTACATAAAAAATGCCCTTTCGTGGCCCAAACGACGCACACGGACACTATGGGAAGGTACGTTGTCCTCACGGGGACCATACATGCCACCACGTACCACCTGATCAATATATACGCACCTAACCAGCCAGACCCGGAATTCTGGGAAACGCTCCATAATTTAATCCACACCTTACCGTATGGAATCATAATACTAGGGGGAGACCTAAACGCTACACCCTGCCACACAGTCGACCGCAGCGCCCCGACTAGTAGCCATAAGACGCAGACCACAAGGGGCCAAGACAAACTCTTGATCAAATTTATACAAAACACAAACTTAATTGACCCCTGGAGGCTATGCAATCCAGGAGTGAAGGACTACACGTTCTTCTCGGCAGCGCACTCCACATACTCCCGTATAGACATGTTCCTAGTCAACCAAACAGGGATCCCATGGGTTCACTCCGCGCGTATCAACCTTATCACTTGGTCGGATCACGCCGACGTTGAACTCACTCTCAGACTACCAGGCCCCAAACCCCCATGGAAATGGCGATTAAACGGCACACTAATAAAGGACCCAGACACGGAGAAGCTCTTAATAGACGAAATTACGACCTATTTCGAAGACAATGACAACCCGGACTTAACCCAATCCACGATATGGGCCGCTCACAAAGCGGTCATGAGGGGTATCCTCATTAAACTTGCAACCCGCCGTAAAAAGCAGAGGGCCGAAACTCTCTTCGAGCTCCAAAAGGAGCTGAGGAGGGCAGAAGCCTACCACAAACGCAATCCCACGACACAGGGCCTCCGGGACCTTAGAGACCTCCGTCACAGAATCAGGACAACAGCAGTTGAGGATCTCGGTCGGGACCTCGTTCGGAAAAAACGCCTCTACTACGAACGCTCCAACAAGATGGACACCCTACTGGCTAGGGCACTAAACCCCAAGCCTCACTTCCAAACTATCTCGGCGATCCGAGATAAACAAGGTCGGATGACCCACAATCCTACGGAGATCAATCAGATCTTCACGGAGTTCCTATCACACATATACAACCACTCCCCAGAACTAAGTAGTAAAAATAGGGAATACACCCATGACGTAACTAACTACGTAACCAGGACGAATATGACGGGACCGAACCCGGAGGCCCTAACCGCCTTGGGAGTGCCCATCGAGGAGGAGGAGGTAGACAGGGCGATCACGGCCCTTAAGGGAAATAAAGCCCCGAGGCCGGACGGCTTCGACGGCTCCTATTATAAAACATTTAGAGAAGTGATAACTCCGAGACTGACGAAGATGTACAATGAATGGATGGACGGTGGACATCCAAACCCGGACATGCTCACAGCTGACATCGCACTTATACCCAAACCAGGGCGGGACTCAACCGAAGCAGCAAATTACAGGCCCATCTCCCTAATAAATTTTGATGTAAAAATCTTTGCAAAAATACTGGCAACAAGATTAAACCCCCTCCTAGGTAAAATAGTACACCCAGACCAGGTCGGCTTTGTGCCGGCTAGGCAACTATATGAAAATACAAGGAGAGGTGCTGATCTCATATGGTGGGCGACTAGGACCCGGACGCCTTCTCTGATCCTTTTCCTGGACGCGGAGAAGGCGTTCGACAGGGTGCAATGGTGCTACCTTTTTGCGCTACTAGAACGCCTACACATGCCAGAAAACTTTGTTAAAGGTATAAAAGCCCTATACACTGATCCGAGGGCCCAGACCAACGTACAGGGAGCAACCCCGACCCCATTTACGCCCGCCAACGGCACGAGACAGGGCTGCCCCCTCTCCCCTCTGCTGTTCGTCCTCTTGTTGGAGCCTCTCTTGCAGAGGATACGGGAGGACGAGCACATAACCGGGGTCAAGGCGAGGGACGAAGAATTTAAAGTCTCCGCATACGCGGATGATGTCCTGGTCACGATCACCAACCCGAGAGAATCTTTGCCCCGACTTATGACCCTCCTAGAGGAATACGGACGCATCACAGGCTATCAAATAAATTTAGAAAAATCGGTGGCCATGCCAATAGAAATGGATGCAGACAGCGTTAACGACATTAAAAACACCTATCCCTTCAAACTTACGAGATCCGAAATTAAATATCTCGGCGTTAAACTCACCTCAGACCCGGCGAAACTATACAGTGCCAATTACCCGCCTACAATCCAGGCGCTTTGTCGTGACTTGGAAAAATGGCACGAAAAGCCCATATCGTGGATTGGCAGACAACACGCAATTAAAATGACACTACTCCCACGACTATTGTTCTTGTTCCAGGCCCTACCCACCAAAGTCACTAAACAAGACCTGCAGATAATCCAGAAACACATAGATAACTTCATTTGGGCACAGAAAAGACACAGGATTGCTAGACAAGTAATGTACCGACCGAAAGCGAAGGGTGGACTAGGACTCCCACTCTTATATCAATACTACCTGGCGGCGCAACTAGCCCAAATAATACCATGGCACACTCCGGAGGGCTCGCACAGGTGGGTAGACCTAGAGACAAAACTTATGTGTACGGACCTCCCGCAATTTTGGATCTGGGTACCCAAACAAGACAGACCACCCCTACGCACCTCTTGTCCGGCGATCCTTAATTCCATAAGGATCTGGGACCTAACAGCCACCAAATACGCACTAAAACACACACCCTCGCCACTGACTCCATACTTACGGAACAAAGCATTCGAACCCGGGCTGACCGCACGAGATTTTAGGGGGATAGAAGACACAGGAATGCAAAGATACGGACATATGTATGACGGCGACTCCTTCAAAACCTTTGACACCCTAAAAGCCATGGCCCCCCTGACAACCAAAGACGTATTCAGATATGTACAGTTGAGAGACTTTGCCAAAAACCCAGATATTAAAAAAGCAGCACAGACCCCTATGACATTTTTCGAACAAATGTGCAACACAGAAACTACACAAAAGGGGCTGATCACGGCTATATATGCGCAGTTGAGTTCCCCAGAAAAGGGAACTGCAGACCCTAGATATATACACCAGTGGGAGGAGGACCTAGGGGGGGCTCTAGAAGGGGAGGACTGGGTGGATATCTGGGAAGCGACGGCCAAGACGTCAATTTGTGTACTACACCAAGAACAATCCTATAAAATGCTTATGAGGTGGTACACAACACCGGTACAACTCCATAAGATGGGGAAAACCACGACAGACACATGCTGGAAAGGCTGCGGAGGCAAAGGCACCTTTGTTCACATGTGGTGGGAGTGCCCTGAAGTGACCAAATACTGGAAAAGGGTCCAAAGATTAGTGAAAGAGGTTCTCACGCGACACATAGACTTAGATCCCTGGGCGATGCTACTGTCCCGACCAACGGACGGCCTTCCTAGGAAGGAGCAACAACTTTTAAATAAACTCACACTGGCTGCGAGAAGAGCCCTCGCGCAGATGTGGCTTAAACCCACAGTCCCCACAGACAACGACGTGATAGTTAAAATCAAAGACTCCTATTTGATGGACAAACTCACAGCACAAATCAGAAATACGGAAAAAACATTCCAAAACATCTGGCTTCCCTGGGAAGTGTACGCTAACGAAGATGCTATATAGCCTGTAAAAGGTTCGCAGTGGTTCGGTGGACCTCCTCCCGCCGGGCGCCCCGAGATATACCAACCATTTCCTCTCCCCCTCCTGCTCCATCCCCACAGCACCACTTGGTGGCCCCCCCCCCACCCCCCCTCCCCAACTTTTCAAACCACTGACTATACGAGACTCCAAAACTTAGGACAGCCGGCTGCCATGACCGCCGGGAGACGCAGTTGACGAAGACCCACACCAAGATGCAACGGCTAGACGGAATTTAGGATTGTGAAAGACTAATGGTTTTTATGATGTCTCAATGTTACATACACTGTAAAGTACTAGTTTTTGTTCACGTTTGATATAGGGTCCTGAACGGACCTAAAACCGAAAACAGGCACCAAACGGTCCACGATAACCAGACCATCCGACAAACCTTTTACTCTTCATTGTATAACTCACTGCAATATATGTTACATATGGACCCCTGCGAGGGCCACTTTTTGCTGGTCAGTGGCACTTGGTGTCGAACTAAAAATAAAGAATTTAAAAAAAAAAAAAAAAACAGCTGATGCTATCTGAAAAACCCATGTGTTACAGTCAAAAGATCCTGCGTGCCTTTATTAGGTCTATTCACTAACGTGTGGATTCAAGGTGATTTCAAAGTGAATTTCAAATTTAAGATGAAAATAGCCAAACTGTAAACATTCTCTAAGTCAGCTATGCTTTCCATTCAGCTACTCTGGCCTTACATTTTTAATTCATTTTGAATTCTCACGTTAGTGAACAACCTTGTATGCTTAAAGCTCTTGTTGCTTTATCGCAAACACCCTGTATTTCTGCTGAGTATATTTATGTGAGCAGTCAAGCAGTAGCACAGTAAATAATGTTTAGAAAGACAATATCACTTGTTTCTATAAAAACGGCTTCCTTTTTTTTAACGAGTTAAGTTCTGATCTGCTCACAGAATAGTCCTTAGAGGGAACACTGCACTTTCATGTCAACGTGCCACAAGCTATCAATGTATCAAAGTGTATCATGCAATAAAGCTGTAGTTACAATCATCAGGTTATAGAATAAAGTTGATATTTTTGGACTCACTGCTGTGTAGCCAAAATTTGTGGCTACTTGTCTTGGTTTGGACATTTTCTCAGTTTCAAGCTAAGGATTTGCATATGAAAATGCACAGATATGCTGTATTGTCCATATATATGTAAAAAGTAACTTTGTATTAAAAGGATACTCCTAGCACAATAACCACTGCCATTTATTGTAGTGATTTGGGTAGGTCTCAAGCAGTTTGACCTAATCTTGGGCTCTCCCTTCCCCCAAAACTGAGACCACTTCTTATCGCTCCGATAAAGTGGAATTTCGTTTTTCTCAATATCTATTGTCCAATATCCAATATCCAAAATGTAAACAGGAGTGATAGACTGTGATTGCAGGTGTTGGTCTTACAAGTGGGATTGCATGTAAAGACTCTGTGTACCATAACCACTGTAATAAACTACTCATTACATTATAGTAGTTATGGTACTTAGAGTGTCCCTTCCTTTATGTCTGAACTCTGTAAGAATTCAGACGGAAGCCTCCGCATAGATCACACGTTGAATTTGACAGGTCTGATACCTGGAGAGATCATCTGCAATGCTAACGGCCCATGAAAGTTTGTCTGAATTGCCACGAAATCCAGCTGAGTTTGTCTGTCAAATCTATGAGAAATTCAGAGACTCCTCAAGTCTAAAGATTATGATCAGCTTGATGTAAGTTACACTCAAGTCGGTGAATAGCCTGAATAATTAATTAAATGAAGATTCAGGACAGGTGACTTGCTAAACGTTGGCCATTATAACAGAAATGGTGAAATTCTCCTTACGTATGAGCTACACAACACTTATTGTCCTCACTGATTGCTAGCCCTCTGTGAGTTAGTCCCTTTCAATCGCCATTGCAGCTGATACTGGGACAGCTGTAGAATGAGTTCATCGAGATGGTGTTTTGTTTGTGAAACACAACAATAGGTGGATATATCCTGCATGATCATCACAGCATGCCCCCCTTGACCCCACCAGCTGAACACGTCCATAGGATGTCTGGAGCTGTCACAGTGAGATCACCTGTGCACAAGCAGGGAGATCTAACAAGTGGCTATTGTATGCTGATCACTTCTTCCTCTGCCTTCATTCAGTGATAATATCCTGCCACACTGCATCCTCACCTGCTGTCATGTAATGCAGCTTCGTCTGATGAAAGTATGGCTGGAATTTCCTGGATATGTATCACTTGTGTCTGAAAGTGCATGTAGAATTCCTGTGCCACTGGTGAGAAATCACTGCCCTCACCAAAGTGGAATCCTGTTGTATATGAATGGTAATATTACAGGGCACAGCTTTTCATCTTCTGCCCATCAGCATAGGTAATTGATGCATGTCTGAGTTGAGACAGTGGAGCTGGAGCCCTGGATGCAATATAGTGAGCTCTGAGTGGAGAGATTATTTCATTTTTGACCTGGATTAACCATTTATATACATTGTGTTTTGACACTGCAGGTAATTTATAGCCATTGGGTTGCCAGGCTTGGGCTGGCTGAGCATGATGGGGTCAGCTGTCTGTCGTAACTGCAATGACAGCCTTTGCATGGCTAAGCGCAGCCAACATCAGCCGGATTGTTGAATTCATGGCTGGCTAAGTATGGTGGGACTCTTGGCTGAGAGTGATGGAAGTTAATATCCACAACGGCTGGACAGACTGCATATAGCTGAATTAGCATAATGTGAGATGCTGCTTTAATGAAAGCCACTGGTCGACTGAGAATGATGGGATTTGGTATCAGCGGCAGCCAACAGATGGTTATGCTTTTCAGTGACTGCACGTGCTTTAAATCGTTAGAAATAAAACTAAGATTATAGACTTTCATTTGACATTATCACATGGTTAACCTTATCAGGCTTTTTTTTACTAAAAGGGAGAATTAAAATTGAATTTCAAATTTAAAGCCAGATTTTCCAAACTGAAATCATAGCGGACTTAGAGAAATTCTCCAGGTCGGCTATTTTGACCTGAAATTTGAAATTTACTTTAGATTCACTATGAATTCATACTTTAGAGAATAATACTTTATAAGTACCAAATAGAACCATAGGGACATTTTATTCTCGGGAGTCATAGTGTTATCAGAAGATCTGATTTTCTTATAATGTATTCAGCAGCAAAGGGTTAAGTGATGTGCTTCCTTAGGAAGCATCCTGTCTCTCTGCTCATTTCCTGCAGGAGGAAGTATATTAGGAAGTAACAAATGGCTTATTTCCCCCTGATGTTTATGACCTGCAAGCGATTTGCTGCCCAGGGGTCACGTACAGAAAGGGGAAGGGACAGATAAAGACATAAAGGAAATTAAACTTAAGGACTAAAGCGTAGGAAGGTAGAATGAGGAAATGAAGAAGGTCAAAAATATTTTTGTTTAAATAAACATATTGAGCTTTATTCAGATGTAACGCCAATGTGACTGGGTGTTCTAATCCTTCATTAACCCATGAACTAAGAGCACTGAGTGATACGCCTGTTAAAGGCCCTGACTATTAGGAAAGACCTGAATGGAATCGTATCACTGGGTTTTACTGGGCTTTGCCAGTTCTTCCCTGGAAGCACTGAGTTTGGCAGTCCATCGGAGCAGCTAATTCTAGGGCAGTTGAATAGCATTTTGTTCCACCCACTATTTACCTAGTTTTGCTTATAAGATGCCATCACTATGCCCCGTTTGTGCCTAGTTTGCCTGAGACATACACCTTGTGCCCCTGTAGATAAAGAGGACAGCATTAGGCCAGGGGCAACAGGAAGTATCCAAGCAGATACACCATGTTGGTGTTTATTAGTTTCTAAGTGATACAAATCTGTCAGGGTTTCCTATTCCCTCACCTCAGTAAATTCGATACAAGTGATTATTTGAGTAGAGAGGAGGTAAGCATAAGAAACTCTTAGAACGTCTTGACTTACTCCTAATGTCACCTCTTTGTGAAAACTGGGGTACAAAGTTATGACAATCCATCTTTAGACTTTTTTCCCAATTTTCCAGACTGTTCAACCCCACTTTCTTGCCCTCCGGAAATTTGCCCCCTATCCTAAGAATTTCTGTGTGCTCTGCGTTCCACGTTATCAGGCCTCCGGTGTTGTGCCAGCCTGACGAACGATTGTTGAAATCTAGGGGCTCTCACAGAATTAGCCATGTGCAATCATTGAACAGGGCTAGCAGAGACAAATCCCCTTCCCTATAATATCCCAGCTAAGTATACACTAACAGAGGGATCCACAGAGGGTCTGGCAGCTGCTCTCTTCACATTTGGCAGATTCGCTTCATTTTTACTCTGTTGGAATCCTTGGAAACTGTCTATAGATAGAACTTAATGTTATCGTTTGCCAAGGATAAAAGGCAGGATCGGATAACTAGTAAGAATATAGAAATTCTTTCCTTTGTACTCCACGCCAGAGAAGAAACGTTTTTATGAGATTCTCCAAAGATGGGGTTTTACTTTTCTAAAATTGATATATTTTTAGGCAGTTGACCTTTAACGAGGAGCTTCTCTGGCATGTCTTTCTATTTGAAATAATAAAAATGTATATAATTATGATTTTTAAGCGTCAGGTCAGCTGATATTGCTTGTGGATTGCAAAAAAAAAAGATTTTTCTTTCGTGGCCTGTTTTTTATTATTAATACAATTATACAGTGAAAGCTTAGGAGGAAACTTGCCATGACTGTTAATCTAATTTGAATCTATATGGTTTATAAATCACAATTTGACAAAATACCGGGATGGGAAGAAAAAGGAGTCAAAAATTAGACCGGCTTCTAAATACTCCTTCCGGCCTTTTAAGATAGAGCCTACAAATATTTTTTATCACCAGATACAATTCTATTTATTCTTTTGTCAGTTGATAAGCTTTGGAACCCGTAGGTATTTCCACTGCAAGTACCATAACCACTACAGCTTGCTATACCCTGTGCCATGCTGCTTTCTCGGAGTAAGTAGTCAAACAGTCTGGAAATGTTGGAGATCCTGCCTGTGCAGGGCTCAGCTCATTGGCTGAGAGCATTCATCCAATAAGCTTCCAGCTCGGTCCAGTAGTTAGACTACTTACCTTGGGAGTGTATGAGGGCATGGCTGCAGTGGTTATGGTAATTGTAGTATTCATTCTAACAAACACAGGGTTGTCCCCTATATTGAGAGTTGACATGAAAATTGCTAATTTTAGACAAAAATACCAAAATAACCAAACTGGAGAAATTCTTTTTTTTTCATGTCCAAAAATGTTTAATGTTGTGGTTAACTCTTGACAATTCCTGATTTAGTAAATAGCCCAAGAGTTTTATTTAAGAAGATACTAAGTTTGCTGAGGGCCCTAGGACCATGTAGAGAGTGCTTCCGGGGTGGACCACACATTTTGTTGTCTATGGCACACCTCCCAAATTCACCCCACCCTCAATGTTAGGAGATATGTTTGTATGAAATCAGAGTGAGATATCAAGAGATTTTAGTTCTGACCATCCCCCTGAGCATCATTAAATCTATTATTAATCAACAGAAATTTGTATTGTATAACCACAACAATTCCTTAAGAAATCTCCTAGTGACTGTGTAAGAGAGCATTAGCAGAGGAGCCCCCGAGAGACCAACGATTAATTAGAAGCAGCTGGAGAGATCCACAGCAGACATGGAAGAAAATGTCCACAAGACAAGTCTAAGGTGGACTAACTTGTACTCTCTTTGTGCTACTTCCAAGATGGCTTCTTGCTTCTCTCTAATCTGGGCACTGTACCTCACCCCCTGGTGCTATCAGCCAATGATGACCCCGGAAGAGAGGCCTGTAGTATGCCACGACTTATGGGCAACTGGAGAGACTAGGCATGTGCAAACCCTGCTGAAACAGGGCAGAATTCAAACCTTACCCATTTTTTTACTTGCCTAACAGCAACCAATGAGGTTGGGAGGGGCCCTGCAGAACTGAATCCTATTAGAGAATTAAAGAGACACTTATATTTTCAAATATGTTTTTGGCTTACCACTCTCACCTCCAGGAAAAGAACCTTAGTGTATCTAAACTACTGCAGATAAATGTTCCCATATAAAAACTGGTGGGCCGCTGCCCAAGTGCCCCTCTATCCACTGGGATATAATTTCCCTTTAATTGTGACACAGGCTCAGTTATGTGTATGTTAGAAATATCTACAAACGAGCTATGTGAGTCTGCATTCATCAGTGAATGTCTAAACACTTTCTCAGCCGTTTTCATATTTTAGAATTATGTGTTTTTTTTATCTATACCTGGGTTAGCTTTCCACCTGTGAAGGTAATACAAGTTCCATGATCCTTCACTGATTTCTTGACCTATAGATCTCTGATTGAGCTGACCGAGTTAATGGGATTGATAGTAAATGGATTGCCCACCTCTGTGCAAACCAGAAATATCTATGTGTGTCGCTATGTTTTGCTGAAACCATTGGCTGGTAATTTAATAATGTATCTAATAAATATCTAAACGAACATAGCATGGTAGAGGGATTCAGTGACAATCCCTTCAATTAGGAAATAGCTGTGCTATCTAAACCAATCCTTGTCCCGTATATATCCAGTGTAATTCCCAATGGTTTCCCTTGAAATATACCGAATGTACATTCGTGTTTGTTTCAGACTTAGGAAAGGCCAACCTGGGCCGTGCTGGACTGGTGGTGTGTGGGGCACTTGGATGGGATCTATTGGAGTCTATCTGATACATTCTTTATGTTTAATGTATGGAGCATGCTGCTAAGACTATAGGAATGGCAAGATCCGTAACAAGAAGGAGACTGTCTAAAGGGTTCTATAATTAAACAGTGACTTGTACTCAAGTCAGAATAACAGAGTTACAAAAAAACAAAAACAACAAAATGGAATTTTACCAGCGTGACCTTTTACCTAAATGTTGCTTCTTATTTATTGGCACACTTCAGAAGGCCACTGTTTACTGAATAGAACCATAAATCATTTCATCTGTCCCAAAATATGTCTAAATGTTACTTGCCTCAGGGATTGCATCTATTATATATCTGTTACGTTTCGATAGGAAAGAGTAAAGAAAAACAGGACAGACAGAAATAGAAAAACATAAACATGTCAGACTTAGAAAAGTAATCCAAACAGAAACAGAATCGATGCACAAACAAACACAATAGAAACATAGCAAAAAGCAAACTCTCCTACATGCTTTAAATAAGTCTATCAAGGCAGGAAGGGGAGAAAAGACACAAACATATTGTGTCACCTCTTACACAAATACACACATTGTCACACAAATACACAGTGTGTCACACAAATACACAGTGTCACCTCTCACACAAATACACATTGTCACACAAATACACACTGTCACCTCTCACACAAATACACATTGTCACACAAATACACACTGTGTCACCTCTCTCACAAATACACATTGTCATACAAATATACACTGTGTCACCTCTCACACAAATACACACTTTGTCACACAAATACACACTGTGTCACCTCTCACACAAATACACATTGTCACACAAATACACACTGTCACCTCTCACAAAAATACACATTGTCACACAAATACACAGTGTGTCACCTCTCTCACAAATACACATTGTCATACAAATACACACTGTCACCTCTCACACAAATACACACTGTGTCACCTCTCACACAAATACACATTGTCACACAAATACACACTGTGTCACCTCTCACACAAATACACATTGTCACACAAATACACACTGTCACCTCTCTCACAAATACACATTGTCACACAAATACACACTGTTTCACCTCTCACACAAATACACATATTGTCACACAAACACACACATTGTGTCATCTCTATCCCATGTAATCTTTCAGCTTTTGGCACATGGACACTTTGTAATCCGTCCATCATACGGTTTAAAGGGCACTTTCTTTAGACATTTGTTGGGCTTTTTTGACTCTATGAAAGTGAGTGTAAATGCTATTTGAAATTATTTAGCTTGTGGTATATTATTATTACAAGTATTTATATAGCGCCAACATATTCTGCAACGCTTTTTCAGTGAAAGAAAGGGAATATGAGGAAGGCCTTATTTAGACGAGCTTACAGTCTGTCATTAATATATTGATAAGCAGATAAATATCCTTAGGAGTCTCTGATTCTTTTTCAACACACTGCACATTACTGTGAGTTTTATCACAGTGAAGCTCTGTGATACACTGATACACTCTGTGAGTTTTATTGCTGTGGAGCACTGTGATACACTCTTGCACACTACCCATTATTGTGAGTTTTATTGCTGTGGAGCACTGTGATACACGCTTGCACACTACCCATTATTGTGAGTTTTATTGCTGTGGAGCCCTGATACACATATACACATTACTGTGAGTTACTTTGCTGTAAGGCTGTGTGATACACTGATAAGCAGTGCATGTTACTTTTTATCCGTGTAAAGCTCTGTGATAGACAGGATTACCCACTACTAACCCACAAATTATTGGGGTTTCACCAGGGAATGGTCCTGACTGTGTAATATCCCACAAACCTCGAGTTTTTTAAATTCTCCTTTTAGAGTATAATGTTGAAACTTGCTGCAGTTTGGCTGCTACGGCTCTCGCGGCTGTGAGATAAATTGTTTCTCTGAGTTTACATGTCAGAGAAAATGATTTAGCTGTAGTTAGATTATGTCCTGTTAAATGCAGTGCTGTATTTAACGTCCTGAAAGAGGTCACGGTTTTCTTTTGTGGAATCACAGTGTGTTTGTGTCTTGGATAGCATTTTAGTGAGCGTATCTGGCAAGGCGCTGGAATGGTACATGTTGTGTATATTTATCTGTGTACATTACTACGCTGATAAAACAAGCCATGGGACAGGATCTAGACAGGGTCTTAAACTGTCACATAAAACACTCACATTTAAAAGGAATATATATCGGACACAACAAACATGTTTGTGTCTCTGCTCAGTGCTTACTGTTGTCAGTATTTTTAATAACCATGAATGGAAAAATATTATTCTGTAGACCTTTATATGTCGGTTGGGGATACGAATGGTTCCATGTAATATCTTTGAAACACGGTGGCCTGGTCAGATTTGAATCACCTGTTCGCTGGTGTCCGCACTAATAAACATCACTCACGTCTCTGAGAAAGGCGTTCAGGAGCAGCTGGTAGTCCATGCCATCAGGACCCCAAACCGTGTTCACTTAAGCCCTTGATAATAAGAAAGTCCGAGATTAGTTACTCCAAAAATTCAACAATAATCAGGTTCCCACTAATATACTGAAACCTACCCCGGGGATAATTTGATCTACGATATTTCTAGTTAGTTTTTTTATAAGTTTGCTTTATTCATTTATTTGTTGGTTTTTATATATATATATATATATATATATATATACACACACACATTTAAATATTTATTTTCGCTAGTTTGCCTGAACTGACTTGTGTGACTTGTGTAAATAAATCATTTGGAATGTTGTTATAACAGTATTAGTCCATAATTCTTACAGAGAATTCACTTACATACAAATAAAAACAAAAAAAAACAAACACAGATTGCTATGCATTGTGGGATTGGGGAATGACGCCCTCTGCATTTTTGCGTAGCTTGGATTGGTCCACCATTCTTACAGGTGATATATCCAACCCAGAAATTATGATATCAGCACCTCCTGCACTTCTGCAGGCGATATAGACTTGTACTTGGCCAATAAACCCATAGATGGAAAAGCCAGGATCTTAGCTGGCAGTTTGTACTGAAAAGATCCCTAAGGGAACACAGGATAAAAAAATGATGGCATACTTTTATCGCTTTTTGACCTCATCATGTTGGAAATATTTAATTGTGAAAGAAGATGCCAGCACAGATTGTGGAAAGACAGTTAATAAGACTGAAGAAATTAGGACGACATCCCCAAAATAAGTGGAAACAATTTCAAATAATTAAGAAATAATCAAATTTATCTTCTCAGTATTAAAATGCCTGATGATTTGTAAATTATTTGTTTTTAAAATGTTTAAAACAAAATGTTCCAGGAAACCTTTTATTATCGAAACAATCATTTTGTCTAATAACTAATATTGGTTTCCTTATTTTGGCACAGAAAGAAGATGGAACGGTCAACAGAGACTTTAAAAAGACCAAAACTCGGGAACAAGTAATAGAAGCATTCAAAGAGTTTACCAAGGGGAATGTTAACATACTGGTAGGTTTTAGCAACTCAAGAGAATGTTTATAAAAATCTACGTCAATGAAAGAGTGGTGGGTGTGTGGAATAGCCTCTCAGCAAAAGTGGTAGAAATAATAAAATTTTAAAAATGGTTTGAACTACACCAATATTCTTCTCTGACATGATACCAATAAACTTAAAGTAAATAAGGCCTGGATTCATTTTTAGATTCTAAATAAATAGAACATAATAGAAAATTGATCAGTTATCTAGTAACTAATGCTATACATATTGAAGTTCGTTCGTCCTCATTAGTTAAGTAAAAAAACAAACGTCAGAACAAAAAAATAGTCTAACGTCAAATAACATTTCGATACTATGACAGAATTGTGGGAAAGCAATAAGTATTGCACTACTAACATTTCTTGTTTAGGGCAGCGGTATCATTGGTCAAAAAATGACTCAGTAACTGCTTTTAAGGACATTGAAACACGTTTTTATGGTTTTTATCAAGCAATACAAATGTCGAAGCAGTTTTTGTTCTGCAGATTTAGATTTTGATAGACAGATGATATATTTGATGCTAAAGAAAGATAAATTATTCTGAGGTTTCTGTTCCTGGCGTAGAAGTCAGATTCCGATCGTCTGTCCGCTTCTACCTGCCACCTGCCGTGGAAGGCTTATTCGCAATATGGCCGCTCTCTACAACATTCTGTCATTCTTGCATGGTGATTGGCAAGACCTGTGCTTGTCACAGCTTGTCCCTTTTGCGCACTTCCCTATTCTGGCAACAGCCACCATTTTGTGGTCCAGATGATTATTTAGTCATCGTGATACTACAATTCTCATTTTTCTAGAAATTATCGCTTTTACTCAAAAAGAAGACTTAGTTATGACACCATAACATGAAGCGGTGTTTACTTAACTTCTTTAATAATGGCTAACCCCGATGCATGCTGTCCAGGCCAGCAATGCATCATGGGAATTGCAGTTCGCAAACATTTGGCTGCTAAGAATGCAAAACCCTTCTCTATTTACTCTTCAGGCTCAGAGACCCAATTCAAGTCCACTTAAGCATATTAACCCCTTAAGGACCAAACTTCTGGAAAAAAAGGGAATCATGACGTCACACATGTCATGTGTCCTTAAGGGGTTAAATGGTGTCTTTTGGATTTTGGTTATTAATCAGCTAATGTTTTTATTTTTTTTATCTCTTTTTCCAGAAGTCTTACCTTAGTCGCCTGGAAGAAGTACGTACCACGTTGGACAAATCCCCGTTCTTTAAGAGCCACGAGGTAAAAAAAACCCACATAAATGAAGTTATTTGGAAATAGAATTCACATAGCAGCTTGTAAAATGTGTACAGTAATTTCATTCCTGCTTTTCTATGAAAGAAACTACTTGTGAATGCAAAACTACATATCCCATAACTCATTGCAGGGGAGACGTTTATGAGATATGCACTTTTCTCCTGCTGAAATTGACTAGGTTTGATTGAGAAAGCTCAGGACAGGTTTGTTGCAAATGCGGAGAAAAAGTAAGGAGTCAGTGCATTGGTTTCTTTATTCCTAATTTTTAAAAATTTTAAAATTTCATCTATGAAAACAGAATTTCAATCAAAGCAAATCTGACTTTCTTTTAAAAAAAATAATGGTTAAGAGTATTTTTACTCTTTTTTTTGCAATTTGACTATTTTGGCCTTCATATTGTAAGTCATTTGTCAATTCATCATTTGCGATGAATAGTGAAGAGTTTACCGCTTTACCTGGAGGTTTGAAGATTCCGAGACCTGCACAGATGTTCCAAATCAGAATTATCGTCAATTGTATTATAACTTTTTTTTACTGAGCACCAACATAATCCACAGCGCTGTACATCGGGTGAATTAACACTGGGTAGGGTTGCGGCAGACAGAACCTAGAATTTAGCATGTATAATACTTTTATATAAAGTGTTTGGTTAAATGACCCTCGCACTGAATTGTAGTAAATTGAAAACTAGATTGCGAAGCCAAGCTTTGAGATTCTTGTTAAATCAGCCATTTTGCAATGTGATTTTTGCTTATTTAGTGAATAGACCCCCATCTGTCATTTTGTCCACATCCCTTACCCCCCACCTTGTGGCACACTGTTCTGCCCTCGGTCTCCCCGCCGCGGTACACGCTGTACTGTCCAGCACTGAAAGGGTTTCCTGTGTTGGGAAATGGATACAATGTGGAATGTAATGACATAATAGAGCTAACATTCAGCAGCTACTATTCTTAAAAACCAAAAAAAAGGCATCTCTTAGCAACAAAAGCATAACAAGCTGTGGTTAAGCTGTTGAAAATGAAAACCCTCTGCACAGATTGATGTCTATTTACGTTTATGACAAGATAAATGCTCTCTAGTGTATCCCATACACAGGCCGCATTCCCACAGTGTTCCGGACGTTCATCTCTTTGTGGAAATCGCACGGGTCATCTGTGGTTAACATCTTCACAGGCATTTTATTAAGCAACTTAATGAAGGCTTTAATGCAAATTAAAGGCCTCAAATGGTGGGGCCTTATTATCTGATGCGTCGAGGCATGGACTCCACGAGACCTCAGAACGTGCCCTGCGGCATCTGGCACCAAGACATTAGCAGCAGATCCTTTAAGTCCTGCGAGTTGCAAGGTGGGGGCTCCATGGATGGGATTTGCTTGAACAACAAATCCCACAGTTACATTATTTCATGTCCTCTATGCCCAGATTCTGATGGTAAAGGGTTACTCCAGCCAAAAAACAGTGTTTTAAGAAAAACACTGTTGGAATAACCATTCCTAGCAGGGAATGCCCCCCAAACGTAAAAAAAAAAAAGCATAAACTTACCTTGGTTCCAGAAGACATTTTCCTTCAGCCTGATCTTCCTCTGCTGATGTCTGTCCTGCTTACTGGACACGCTGGGAGGCCAGGGAGGGCGGGCTGTGGAGTTGGCTGTGCCACTGGCAACATGCCCCCATTCCCAGTACCACTTGTGCTGTCTGGCGTAAGTATGCTAACTTTGCTCACAACTTGACACAGGAGATGGAGTTCCAAAATGGGTTAATCTCCGAATGTGCAAAGTGCCATACGTGCATATGCAGACTCCAGGTACCATAACCACTTCAAATCAATGACGTGTTGATGGTGCTTGGAGTAACCATTTAAACTCGCAAATGACGACCCATACAAGGGGCACAGTGTGTGTGTATATCAGCAGTGTGAATGCTACCCATATACAAAGTTACCTGTCGGGTCCATCTGAGAGGGCTTTACTGCAAGGTTACTGAAAAATATAGGATTATAGCTGCCTACAGAATTACAGAGTAGTTTAATTTTTTTGTACTTGAATAAAACTGCTTTACAGCTGCTGAACTACATACCCCATGAGCCCAAGGGTGTGTTATGTTGCTATTGTTACAATCTTCAGGGTAGTGAGATTTTAGCATACTGTATGATGTAGGTGATTGTGTAGTCACCTGCCTTGTTAGAACGCCTGCCTTGACTGTACCTTTAATGGCAGCTGTACAACAGTTCTTGGCACATGATGGAAGTTTCCTATTGACTTGTTTGAATGTCAGTAATGTACGCTCTGTTTGCTTATTGTACGCACACCTAGAAAAAAATCAATAAATATCGCATAGAATGCACTGAAAGTGCCAGGCAATCCTTCCACATCATCATAACCTAGAGGGGTTTCTGACCCTGAATGCAGTGGAAGTGTACTCAGAAAAATGTATTTTGATGAACAGTATAGAAATAAATACTAAATATATATTTGTATAAACATATATTAAAGGGACACACCACTGTTTAAGTAATAAAATCACTGTTTAGTAGTTATATCCCCAATGATTACATGCGTGCATTTAATTATGCATTTTTTTCTTTGTGGGCTATATCTAAAAACAGATTGAAAACGCTGTAGATCTCTTGCCTGCAGCCTTTGTAAGCCCCCACATCCCCCCCTTCAAATCCCGCCCAGACTTTCTGTGGCTGTCCAATCACAGACTTTCCAATGCAGCTCAATGAGAGATCTTTGCAAGGCAGGTGCTCTGGGCAAATGCTGCCTCTTGAGTTTAGTTCCACTGAGCTAACCAAACCGGGATGTAACAGGACCGGTTGTCTAATTGACAGCCGCTGCCTCAATCCTAAGTACACCCTGCAGGGAGGCTATAATAATACTTATGGTACCTTACAAACACAGTCACTCAGCCCCTCACAAACTCACACACATGCAGACAGACACATAGATACACACACACACACACACACACACACACACATACATTCCAGACACACTCATGAGGATACACACACATACCCAGATAAAACCCGACATACACTGACACGGTGATTCTAAATGCCAGACTCAGTGACGAACATGCATACATGCCTCACAGCCACGCAAAACAAACACTAACATGCGCACTAACAGACACACACAATGACAGAGTCACACACAAACGCAATTATTGAAATTTTAAATATTATAGCCACCCTACTCTTTGCTTCCCTTTTGCCGGCAGTTTTGCTTCCCTGTGGTCCATTAGGGATCTGGAATAGACTGCTGTCTGTAATGGACAGTTTCCATCTTCACTTTCTCCCAATGTGGCCGTGCATGTGGAGAGGATGTACCTTGTAAGGGGTCAGCGCCATCTCCCTCTCTCCTCAATCTCCCTCTCATCCCTGAACTCCATCTCCCTCTCTCCCCCAACTCCATCTCCCACCCAGCTCCATCTCCCTCTCTCCCACCCAGCTTCATCTCACTCTCTCCCCTTACTCCATCTCCTTCTCTCCCACCCAGCTCCATTCTCCCTCTCTCCCACCCAGCTTCATCTCACTCTCTCCCCTTACTCCATCTCCCTCTCTCCCACCCAGCTTCATCTCACTCTCTCCCCTTACTCCATCTCCTTCTCTCCCACCCAACTCCATTCTCCCTCTCTCCCACCCAGCTTCATCTCACTCTCTCCCCTTACTCCATCTCCTTCTCTCCCACCCAGCTCCATCTCCTTCTCTCCCACCCAGCTTCATCTCACTCTCTCCCCAAACTCCATCTCCTTCACTCACCTTACTCCATCTCCTTCTCTCCCACCCAACTCCATCTCCCTCTCTCCTACCCAGCTTCATCTCACTCTCTCCCCTTACTCCATCTCCTTCTCTCCCACCCAGCTCTAGCTCACTCTCTCCCCTTACTCCATTTCCCTCTCTCCCACCCAGCTCCATTTTCCTCTTTTCCACCCAGCTCCAAGGAGCAGACGGTGCAGGCAGGAAAGTACAAACAAGCTCTTTCAGAAATACAAACTTCATCCCAATGTTTCTGATGCTTGGCACCTATGCTGGTGGACCCTTCCCTCCACTAAATCTGCGGAAATGCTAGGAGCAGCTAGCTGCGGTCGCTCCTCGCACCTCCTAATAGTGGTCATCCTTCTGGTGGTGACTCTCTCCTGCCCCATGCTACAGGCCCTGCTCTCCAGTTATGAGAGTTGGTGGTGGTTGCGTGTCCCCAGTGAGCCACCTAAATCGTCTAAATAGAGAGCCACCGATGGATGAATGGAATTAACCCAACGCACAGACAATAATACCCTCTATGGTTATAGCACTTTTATACGATTACTGACTTGCTCAGGAGATAAAGTTCCTATGTGTTTGTTGTAAAACATGATTTCTGGAGAAGCTGAAGGTACAGGTGGAAGGGAACCTGGCCAGCTAGAATAGCTTTAGGCCTAACGCATTTTAATAGGATATTGTTCATCGTGGTTGTCAAAAGGCCAGTTCCCTTCAAGTTTGTTGAATTGTTTAATTAAAGATTATAACATTTGATGTAATATCTGTTCCCTGCTCAAAGGAACAAGCAAGTTTAATAAATGCGACTCTTAGAAATTGCTAGTTTTATTTGTGAATGATTTTTAAAACTTTCAGGACTAAGGTTTTTAAAAGCCCTGAATTCTTGTTGATTCTGAAGGGGTTAAAAGTGATTGTTGCCTATTTACCCATGGGGAGAGAAGCTGTCATTGCGGGGATATTCTGAATAAACACTGGTCAGCCTTGTTACACTTAATCTATTACGGCAAGGGTTAGGCCACGTATCATCTGAACGTATGACTGTTGTTCTTTGTACTGTCCTGTTAATAAACAAGTCACTGCCGAGCTGTTGCCATTGACCCTGCATATATAGACAGTATAGATTTAATATAACCCTATTCTTCTTGTCGTTCTCCTGCAGGTAATTGGGAGTTCACTGCTTTTTATCCATGATAAGAAAGAGCAGGCCAAGGTTTGGATGATTGACTTTGGCAAAACAACCCCACTGCCGGAGGGTGATGTCCTAGACCACAGAATATCCTGGGTTGAAGGAAACCGAGAAGATGGCTATCTCTTTGGACTCGATAACTTGATAGACATCCTTTCTGAGATGGCTGAGGAAGACGATGTACATTAAAAGCCATGCGCGCTCTCCTGTGTTATGGAGTCCAGACTGACACGCCAGTGAATGCACTACAAAACTCATCCCAGATTACCATCGTTACCCTGTTGGAAGGACTGGATTTGTAGAAATACGTTGCAAAAACAAAGAAATATCCTATACGATTTCTGCAGTTTTAGAATTTGTATATAGTACATTTGCCAGAACAAAATGACTTTTTTTACTGATTTATCTACCAATGCAGGTCATTCGCTTTTGATGCTTAGCATCTTGCAGCTTGCCTGATAACTCATCAGTTGTCCAATGATCCAAATGGATTGTAAGCCCCTTGCCTTAGTCCCGTGCAGTAGGGCAGCTTAGGAAAAGTTTCACTCAAAAAAACGCTGGTGCGGTTTGGCTACGAGTCTCTAATGCAATATTAACTGCCCCGGGCATGATATGTCATTGAGGATATCATGGATTGTTGACCGTTACGTTGTTGCCTGTCACTCTGGCTAAATGTTAGCTTTACACAGGTCTGTGCATGCGCAGCCCCTCTCGGTACCCCACTCACAATTTTTTTTCTATAACATTAGTTTTCTTTATGCCAAGAGATTTATTGGTGTGAACTCAACCTTGCTGGGCTCTTGCAGCTGTTACCGGCCAGCCAGCAGGACAAGCATTATTGAAAACATTGTTTCCAGGCAATTTCTTGGCATTTCTGATTAACTACAGTTCCCATGATCCTCTTTACAGCTGGATGGCCAAAAGTCAATTTAGTCTGATCTCTCCCAGTGAACTTGAAAAGTGACTCGTTTATCCTCCTCGCTGGCAGTGATGGGTGTTATTCTAACCAACATTTAGAAAATGTAGCCAGGGATTAACCAACATTCCTGATAATTATAGCCTCTCTCTGCTCTCTCTCTGTGTTTGGCTAAAAGGTGTGATATTAGGGAACTTCAGCCGATATACAGGTATTAATTGAGTCCGGTTTATAATAATTATTAATACTTTTTATACAGCAGCAACATATATGGCAGCGCTGTACAATGGGTGGATGGACATAAAAGTAGTAGAAACAGGACAGATTGGACAGGAAGTCCAATAGTAAATGCACTTACAGTCTAATGGGTTCTCTTTCAGCTTACTGTCACATGCAACTTAACATATTTTAAATGTTTATTATATTCCCTTTTGACATGGCATAACCAGAGCACACACTGTAAATTAAACAGTCACTCCCCAACCAATTAAACAAAATAAAAAAAAGCTAAGCCTCACCTCCATTGCTGCTGGAGGTGGAGTTTAACCTCAGATGGCAAAGGGTAGTTACATAGCAAAACACTGCACATACAGACTGCGGGCACCATGACCACTTCAAATCACTGAAGTGGCCATGGTACTTGGAGAAACCCTTTAACATATCTCCTGATCGTAGGTGCTGTGAAGAGCAGAGCCGGGAACAAACTTTGGAATATATTCCCAAACTCGCTTCTCAGCAGGTGATCAGGGGAGCGTGTGTGATCGTCATATCAGCCTGGAAATATTAGTGCTACCGAGGAATACGCATAATACACTCCTCACCCCGGTGTGCACTAAAGTAATGTTTAAAGGGACGAGGGCTTGAAGATCTGTCACTCCCAGAGCTGTGACAGTCAAAGCTCTAAGCTTTTAATTGATAATACAGTGTATGAAATAAACAAATATATACTTTTTTTTCTGAAAATACAGAGGATTTTTACACATGGTGGATTCATCAACCCTAACTGCAAATTTCTATGGGGAATGACTGCCACCTAGTAGCCAAAATTCAGTATTATTCTATGGAACCTCATTTGTAAGCAGGTGAATAGGCTGTGCCAGATCATTGTTAACCCCTTCCCTCCCAACATGTATACATGCGGTTCTTCTCCCCTCAGTAAAACTCTGCAAACTGTCTGAGTATCTCTGCAGAGAGACAGACCCTATGGGGGTTTTAAAGTAAAAGTTAAAGGGACACTATAGTCACCCGAACAACTTTAGCTTAATGAAGCAGTTTTGGTGTATAGAACATGCCCCTGCAGCCTCACTGCCCAATCCTCTGCCATTTAGGAGTTAAATCCCTTTGTTTATGAACCCTTGTCACACCTCCCTGCATGTTACTTGCACAGCCTTCCATAAACACTTCCTGTAAAGAGAGCCCTATTTAGGCTTTCTTTATTGCAAGTTCTGTTTAATTTAGATTTTCTTATCCCCTGCTATGTTAATAGCTTGCTAGACCCTGCAAGAGCCTCCTGTATGTGATTAAAGTTCAATTTAGAGATTGAGATACAATTATTTAAGGTAAATAATTTTTTGAAAGTGAAACCAGTTTTTTTTTTTCATGCAGGCTCTGTCAATCATAGCCAGGGGAGGTGTGGCTAGGGCTGCATAAACAGAAAAAAAGTGATTTAACTCCTAAATGACAGTGAATTGAGCAGTGAAATTGCAGGGGAATGATCTATACACTAAAACTGCTTTATTTAGCTAAAGTAATTTGGGTGACTATAGTGTTCCTTTAACTGTGGTGAATTAAGAGTCAGGTTTGGAGAGTTTAGGCCAAAATAGCAAATTTTTAAATTTATGAAACGTGTTTTTTTTTTTTCAGTTTAGATGTTTTGGCCCCCGGTTTGGTAAATTCAGTTTTCAAATCACCACAATTCCCTGTTTAACAAATTAACCTCTTGGAGAATATACCTAAATAGGAATTCAGGCATTTCCTGTAGAATAGGTCAAACTGTGTGGCATTATCTAAATGGGTTATAAAATGTATAGTAAGCTTTGTAAATAGATTTCTTCTTTCTGGGCTTTTTGATTAGTTTTTCGTTTTTTTTTTAAAGCAATTGGCAGTGACACCAAATGTGTTGTGTGTTTTGTGGTGAAGTGTTCCTTGTTTAAATTTTTTTATGCTTTTTACATTTTTTTTATATATATAATTTTAATCCATTTCGCTTCTTCAAAGTTTACATAGTTTTGAGAATTATTCTGTTTATATTCCTTTATGAAAGTGCCTCGGGCTGGTGTTTATTCATACAATGCATTGGTTTTTAATTTATATTTATTTCAGTTTTTTTTTATTACACAGGACACTAACTGCATGGCAATATGTTTTTGTGTATATTTCATTATATATCATTGTTTTTATCCTTTGAGTAGCACAGGGGAAAGCGAACATGCATTGCGTGTCTCTCTGGCAAGTTAAAGGGTTAATAATGGTTTACCAATGACCTTTTGCTTTTTACTTTGTGTTCCGTTTTACGCCACGTCTTGCTGCCTGACCATTGCGCTCTATTGTTTCCTTTAGATGAGGACAGTTTATATGAAAATGTCTTAATTAGCCCTTGCTGTGAACATCGCCTGGTACCTGCTTTAGTGTGAAATAACAAAAAAAAAAATATATAGAAAATCTCTTGGAGTTAACTAAATATGGTAACCATCACTGTGCCTCGCTGCCCTGTTTCTTAAATAAACCTATATAATATGACGTTTTGTGTTCTGTGTATTTCTTGTACCAAGGGTCATTAAAAATTAACATTGCTCCTGCAAAACATTTGGGTATTGTGAAAATAGTCTTTTTAACCTAAATGAACGTACTCTTACAAATGAGAGAACAAGGGGCTGGCTTATGCAATGTATGATCATATAATGTAACTAAGCCCCCATTATTTTTTGCCTAGATTAGGTGTTTTTTTTAAAAAAAACTAACAAAATCTGTCAGCACCAAAGTTGCTGTTTAGTGGATAAGGGAGGGCGCTGGATTTTCATTTATATTGTATTTAACGTACTCTTACAGTTGGAAGACGGTTGTTATAACCCCAGGAATGCTGCTGGTGGCGCTGTTTGTCATAGATTTGGATTGATTTTATAAGAGTCAACATGTAAATATTGTTAAAAAGGTTGAATCCATTCTAGTGGCATTATAATGTCACAAAGAAAATATGCTACCCATTATTGTAATAATGGGGGTACAGCAGTGCACCCTATGATTTAGGTTGATGGCCAGTAAAAGGTAGGGTGATTTGGAGTTAGTGAGCATGTAGATCGAGAGTGAGGTAGGGATTAATTCGGGCTGTAACTCCGGTCCCCTCTTCCCTAACAATTTCCCTATCCCTAACTTTACCCCAACTTCCCTCTATCCCTACACAAACCTTAACCACCCAACCCCCCCTTGCAATACTGATACATTTACCCTAACCAATAGCTAACCACTATTTAACCATAACCTAATTCTATTCCTAATAAAGTATATAAACCATTACTGATTACCATTTAACATTAAAATGGAGGGGAGAGAGGGGCACTTTTTGTTTTGGAAGTCATTTATAAAAACTAAAAATACTGAGGGGCGCATAAAGCAATCTAAAAATTAATGCAAAATGCCAGTTATAGTTTATCATAATTTATTATAATCCTGAGTGGCCTCAGGAGCTGCTAGAGTTCACTCTCTCGAGATTCAGAGTGTCGCATGGTAACCGCAGCAAAGCTCCGAGCTAGCGAGAGGGGAACCCGGTGGAGCTGCAGGTTAGAGCTCCCCCGGGTCCTCTCTCCCTCCCTGCCGGCTGTCAGCAAAGTGCTAGCGGGCCAGAGAGGGAGATCTCTGATCTCCACTCCGGTCCTGCAGAGCTGGCAGGGGAGAGCACAGTCCTGGTACTATCATCATATCACCGGGAAAATAACTCACAGCTCCCCTGTGTTGGGAAACGCTGGTCTAATGACTGCTCTCCCTTTTCTGATCTCATCTTCAGTTGTGCTCCTGCTATGACAACTTCAGCTTTCTAGCGAATGTTGCTTCTGTTATGAAACCGGAAGCAAAGGGTTAAAGCTGCAGGATACTGATAGACCATTACCTTTGTAGCTGGCAATAAAAGTAATTTGCAATAGTAACATGGAGCCAACAATCATTACAGATTGAAATCAGTATCTGAATAACAGCCCCACTCTTTCACAATTATTCAACTGGCCACAGCATGAGTACTTTATGGGCTCTGGGCAGCTGAGCTTACACTACACAATGTGCTGTAGGAGTTATTAAACTATTAGTGATAAGCAGGACAGTGCTGTCAGAAATATATGCCATTTTCACTCTCTGCCCTTGTCTTCTATGGCTTCCCTGGCTTTATATATATATAATGACACATTTTAATACATCTGCTTGCTTAATCAGCTCTCAGGCAGTCATTAGGGCTATGTCACGGTGCAATACCACAACACGCAGAGTTTAGGATAGCAAGGGACAATACAAGGAAATAACGTATTACCTGTGTCACGAACGCATCCTACTTCAAGAGTGTGCGTGTCGTAGTTGTGGTGGTGAAAGGGTTAAAGTTCACTATTTGTCTGCACTAGACCGGAAATAATGACAAAACCCCCCTTTTAACACCACCCACACTTAAACATAATAATATAACTATTACTATTTTAACGCTGCCACCACCAAGACAATTTATAAATGGGGTGCCTTGGTCCCCCAGGTAAATCAATAATAAAACCCACCAAATATTACTTAGTACAATATTTAAGGAATTACAAAAATACTAACTAGTCTCTTCAGGTAACGTGATTCTTAACCAGACAAAGGCAGAACTTTATAAATGAATGTTTATTATGAGCAAAAGTTAATCACAGTGCATATAACAATATATGATAAACAAATTATTTACACCAACAACAGATAAAAACAAAAAGGATAAAATACAGAAGTCCTAATTATTCACTTAGGTTTTCAAAGTACAACTTCTGTCCAGGGGGTCTCTGGCAAGGAAAGATGGTGACTCACTTAGAATTAGATTCTGACCCCCAAGCAAGTACAATGCACCCTTCAGGATCATTAGAGATATACCCTGTGGATTACCACGCCTCAGCCAGAGGTGGAGTTAAGGCTTATCTATAGAGATACTAGGTGACCACCTCCTTGTATTCAGACCCACATCAATCCAAATGCAAACATTTGGTTCTATCTTCTCTTATGTACCTGCCACAGAAATAATAATTGCATCTACAAATTTGTTATTTTCCCATTCTATACATATGATGCATGCCGGCCTTGCGATCCGATAGAATGGACACCACAATTCCTTCCCCTATGGTAAGTTAGGCCACTCATGTTTGGACTTGGTTAGAAGATGGCGCTTGTCACATTCCAAATATAACAAAAATGAGGCTTTATTATTATTCTGTGGGGGTAAATAGGAATGTTTTTGTCCTTCCTTTGGAAAGGATACTGGAACAAGGCTAATGGCATTTACATATCAAAGAGATTTACTCATCACTTACAAGGTACATGCCAAATGGATGAAGACATTCAGACTTTTTCTAAGTGTAGAACCTCACACCTTGCAGAGCCTTGATTACTTCACATCCAGATAGTAAAATCCTTTTCACATTGCTATGCCATTCATACTAGCCCTTCTGTCATCTGACCTCTGTGGGGTCCCAGCTTCAAAAGATGTAACCCCTTTTACCTGAACAATACCATCTCTGTAATTTGTGCCATTTACTACAAAAATTACATTAAAGGATAATATTCCATAGTGTAATAATAAATTATGCACCCTTGTCGTGACAGTGTCAGCTGATTTTAAGCACGTAGTAGTGGTTAGGGTGCCTTAGTGTTCCTTTATTGTTCTGCAGGTATTTTGTAAGAGGTTTGCATATTCACTTTGAGGATCCATTTTGTGTCTTGCTTATCTTACACTAAAAGTGAAAGCAAATCTGCTGGGTAAACGAGATTCCGCCGTGCGAAAAATCTATTTTTAATCTGTTCATGTTGTCAGACTTATGTCTGGATCAGTAGAAACTAATATTTGTATACCTTGTCTGGCTATTGTATTAATAGCTGTGAGCATTTGGTAAGTCAAAGAATAGGCATCCATGGATAGCCACCTTTAGTTAGAGGAGACTGAGTGGGTGCTCATTGTTGACTGCACTCATCATTTTGTGTCAACCAGCTATTTTGGTGTTGAGTTATGGTTGCTTGCCATTAGTATTGTCCCGATTGTTGGTCAAATCACTTTCTGGATTTGTCGGTTGTCTGGTTAGCATAATGTATAGATGAAATTCTCAGCACTGCAAAATGTTTGTAATAACAATTCCATTATAAAAACATATAAAGTCCCCCAAATAAAAATTTTATTTTTTTAAAATGTGATTTAGTGAACATCTCTCCCACCTGACTGTATACGTTTGTTTGAAAGCGTTCGCTGTTTAGGAAAACTAGGCTTTACTAGTCAGTTCAATTAGTATGTAATATATGGCCTATTTATGTGCACAACTTTTAAATATCTACTGTTCTAATGATTGGTGCAATGAAAGCATTCCTTTTGTCAGCAAGTATTAGTTTGATTCGATAAATAGTGCGCAGAGCTAGTCAGTTGGGGACACGGCTGGCCATGATTGACAGATCTGCTTCAAGCAATGCTACACATCATATTTCTCAGTAAATGTTGAATTTTTATTTTTTATTTTTTTCAGGCATCTAAGTGCTGATTTTATTTGGGATGTTGCTTAATTCAGTGAAAACAAACACCTATATTATATAAGATCTATATTCTCTAATGCTGTGTGGATGGATTAGAA
>OW240913.1:360349644-360427701 GCA_933207985.1 Pelobates cultripes
ATAAAGATACTGTATACACCGCAATGCCCAGGAGGCTTAAACTTATTAATTCTGTTCCCAGGCATGGCGTTAATCAAACAGTGTTTGAGTTCACAAGGAAATTAAGGCATTTTAAGCCAAAAATCGATTTATCGAGGTCTTCCTATCCTTAGCATTTAATTCCATCACCAGCCCTTTAATGTTTGAAGTGAAACACATCTCCCAGGGCCCATCCACTGTGGGCTACAACTGTCCAGGTGTAAATGCATGTTGAAGATTTAATGAAGTAAACTAAACTAACAAGTGTTTCGTGTCTGGTTTACTGCCTCCTTCCCCTCATTGCACGGGATCACATATCATGTCTATGTCAGTGCAGGACTAACACAGGTTTAATGTGTGATGTGTTTAACCGCTTAAGGACCAAACTTCTGGAATAAAATGGATTTATGACATGTCACACGTCATGTGTCCTTAGGGGGTTAAGAACTCTCTGCCAATATAAGGGTATTGAACAGACTGGCAGCCAAGGCTCATTAGTAGGAGCCTCAGTATATGGAAAATTGGCAGCTACGTTGCCTGAGAGAACCTCTCTACCTCTGAGGGGTTTGTGGAGAGAACAAAGGAGCCTGTTTGTTGGCTCTTTGCAAAAGCATATACTGTTTGAGCAAAGCCATGAAAAGGGACTCTGTGCATTTTAAACATTAGTAAACTGATCCTTTCTACTAAGCTTGATCAGCATTGCAAGCTATGTTCTGCAACACGGAAAATGTCGACTTGCGGAAATACAAATATATTAAGCTCTTCATTACGTGAAGAGAACTGACAATCCTTTGTGATGTATTTACTCAGGATTGTAAGGGAAGCCCTGTGTATTATTTAAACCCAGGAGTATTGTAGGGTGAGGTCCTTTGAGCTATACAATGCTCTTTAACACGAAATTATTACACTAAAAGAGAGAAAAAAAAATATCAAACAAAAAGAAAATGCACTTTGTATAAATCTTATTAGCCGCGGAGCCAGGACACAAGATTTTAAAAACTTTTTTTTCTTTTTTATAAAACAGCTTTGTTGCTGCACCACGTTAGCGTTTTCAATGAAGTTTTATTGGGTTACATTTCCTTACTATTTATATAAAGCTCTGGATGTACCGCTACACTTTTTTATATAAAGCTCTATGGGTGTAGCTTTTAACTCTTTTATATAAAGCTCTATTGCATCTCTCTCAAGTATCCGTATGTAGGAGGGACAGTCCCTATTTTTGGCCCAAATCCCTCCATCTCTCTTTTCTATCCTAATGTCCCTATGTTCTAGAAGCTCCATATTGTTAGTGTCTGATTGTATAACAGAGCTCCACAGTAATAATACTCCCAGTAATGTGTCTGAGTGTATAACAGAGCTCCACAGCGATAATACTCCCAGTAATGTGTCTGAGTGTATAACAGAGCTCCACAGCAATAATACTCCCAGTAATGTGTCTGAGTGTATAACAGAGCTCCACAGCAATAATACTCCCAGTAATGTGTCTGAGTGTATAACAGAGCTCCACAGCAATAATACTCCCAGTAATGTGTCTGAGTGTATAACAGAGCTCCACAGCAATAATACTCCTAGTAATGTGTCTGAGTGTATAACAGAGCTCCACAGTAATAATACTCCCAGTAATGTGTCTGAGTGTATAGCAGAGCCCCACAGCAATAACACTCCCAATAATGTGTCTGAGTGTATAACAGAGCTCCACATCAATAATACTCCCAGTAATGTGTCTGAGTGTATAGCAGAGCTCCACAGCAATAATACTCCCAGTAATGTGTCTGAGTGTATAACAGAGCTCCACAGCAATAATACTCCCAGTAATGTGTCTGAGTGTATAACAGAGCTCCACAGCAATAATACTCCCAGCAATGTGTCTGAGTGTATAACAGAGCACCACAGCAATAATACTCCCAGTAATGTCTCTGAGTGTATAACAGAGCTCCACAGTAATAATACTCCCAGAAATGTGTCTGAGTGTATAACAGAGCTCCACAGCAATAATACTCCCAGTAATGTGTCTGAGTGTATAACAGAACTCCACAGTAATAATACTCCCAGTAATGTGTCTGAGTGTATAGCAGAGCCCCACAGCAATAATACTCCCAATAATGTGTCTGAGTGTATAACAGAGCTCCACAGCAATAATACTCCTAGTAATGTGTCTGAGTGTATAACAGAGCTCCACAGTAATAATACTCCCAGCAATGTGTCTGAGTGTATAACAGAGCACCACAGCAATAATACTCCCAGTAATGTCTCTGAGTGTATAACAGAGCTCCACAGTAATAATACTCCCAGCAATGTGTCTGAGTGTATAACAGAGCACCACAGCAATAATACTCCCAGTAATGTCTCTGAGTGTATAACAGAGCTCCACAGTAATAATACTCCAGAAATGTGTCTGAGTGTATCACAGAGCTCCACAGCAATAATACCCCCAGTAATGTGTCTTTAAACTACAATAAATGTGTTTAGAAATCAGTCTGTGTACATACGATACATTGTGCTAATTCTAGATTACATTATGGTTCTATACATTGGTATTAGTAAGTCACCTAAACTTTCTCAGACCAGCCCCCTTGGCCACACCCCAAATATTAAAGTGCCCCTCTTTGTCCATTTTAAATGTTGGGATATAAAGCTCATTTAGCACAATTATGATGTATCTGAGAAGCTTATCACCAAACAAGTTGCTACACTGACTGACCATCCATTGCCAAAGCAAACAGTTGTCAGGTCTTTACTTGTCTAACTTTGTATCTCTGAGATGTTTTGCAAAACACTTTGTAAATTACAGGAGCTGACAACACACCTATAATTTGCCTTCACGGTGTAACTATGTAATATTTCCATATGAAGATTCACAGTTTATTAAGCCCCCTTTCAAAAATGACCAATTCCTGTGGTTAGTCACTATACTGAAAATGGCCAAGATTTGGACGGTGGTTTAAAAGTTTTAAACCGAGGATTCCGCAGAGCTACTTTAGCCTAGAAATTGCAGTTCCTCCTTTAGAGAATAATCCACGGGAATCCAGTTTTTGTGGAGATTAAACATCCCAAATCCCAGTGCACACAGAATGTCAGACAATGTTGCATCATCCTTCACACAGAGCTAAGTACGAGGCTTCTTGCAGAAGTTATAACCACATGTAAGAATAAGTTTCCACTCCAGTGCTACAGGCACTCGCCCACGCTGGCCCTGCTCAATACAAGTTGTGCTTTAGTATGACACAAGGAAGAAGCAGCATCAGCTATTTGGAGTGTCATTCCCATCATCCACAGGTAGCACAGCACTGCCGCATGCCTGCACCTTTTTTCGTGGATACATTTTTAAGTTGGGTCACCAGTCTGTAACTGAACTGTCTGTAACTGAACTGACTTTGATAGCTGAAGTGTGCGCATACAATGTATTGTAAAATGACAAATAATTGGTGCTGGGGCAAACTATAACATTACAGTATAGTTCTCTGAATTCCAAATTCTGCTATTTTCTGACAGCCTATATCACAATTAGTCACTAAACTCTGAGTTTTAGTAAACTAATGCCAAATACTAAACTTGAGACTAAAATAAACTGTCTATAGCCGAGATGGAGAATACCCATAGCCCATATCTCCTATTTTAGTCTCAATCCATCCATTCAAATCTAATTTGACCATGGGAATAATGCAGGTTGTAGTTTGAAAACTGGGGGCCTGCAGTTTGCCATCTCTTTTTTTTTTTTTCAAGGGACGTTCAACACACCATAACCTGTACATTTCCTATAGTTGTTATGGTGCAAGGAGATATTGCATGTCGCCCCTTTTTCAGTACCGATGACCTGTCCCCTATGCTCTTGCCAAGATAATGAGAAATATTATCTACGCATTACCTGTTGCAATTTAGAAGAACTTGGTCAATTGATCTCTTTTATAAATTCACAAACAGGTAGAGACAATGAGCTAATCTGTTCTCGTTGCTCCCAGCCTATTATTGCCAGCTATATTTGGACAAATAAATGATACATTTAATTTCTGCATTATCTGCAGCTGCACAGGGGTTCGTTCTTTGTGTACAAAATCGAAAGTCGTTTAACAAAAATTATTGGTAATGCACCCAAACAATCCATGAACTATAACCACTACAATATACTGTGCCTTTTATGATGTCCCTTAAAGTTTATATACAGTATACTAAGGGTGGCCAACAGGTAGTCCCCATCTGTTGAAGAGCTGCAAATCCCATCATGCTTTGCTAACCTTTGCCATTTTGCTCACCCCTGTAGTACATTTAGATAATAACACTTACAATATTGATTTTAGTTTGGTTTTGTTTGTTTGTGTTTAATTCTATTTAGCTTTAGAAAGTGATTGCATTACAAAAGGTAAAAACAGCCCCTTTTATTTGCATGTTTCATCTGCAGGAAGTCAATTGCAGAGGAGGTTGGGTGGTAATGTTAAAGCCATAATCTACCCATCTGTTTACAATGGTGTTACACTCACTGCACACCACACACAGGGCTTTATTCGCTAAACTGTGGATTAGGGAGAATTAACAAGGGCTCTGTTACTTTTAAGACAAATTAACTAATCTGGGAAACTCAGATGTTTTGCTATAACATGTTTAATTCCCTTCTCTGTTCAACACAATTCACAATTTAGTGAATACATCCAGAGGACACACAATTGAAAGCTAGCGTATTGTCATTGTCTATTCAGACAATGGGATAACAAAAACACAGTGCCAAACGTGAGTCACTGCACGTCTTAGTTTGATGTGTTAGAGGTGGATTTTAAGTAAATTCAGTATTGAATGGATTGTCCAGGCACCATAAACACTGAATAGCATATACATTAGCTATAACCACTGGCGGGGAACATTCTCATTCAATGGCATACTAAAGAAGGACGGTGCAAGGGACTTCATGCACTATAACTACTTCAGTTAGATGAAATGGTTATGGTGTCCCGGAATGTAGCATTCTCATGTAAATTTTTTTGAATCGGTTATTGAGAATTTGAGAATTTGATAAATTAATTAGCATATTGATATAGTGATATATTGACATATTGGAATTTGAAATAGTGGAATATTAATATTGGGGTCAATATATTGTGGTATTGGGAATATTGATACACAGGGTCAATATATTGGGGTATTAATACATTGGGATATTGATTAATTATGATTTTGATACAGTGGGATATTGATACAGTTTTGATATTGAATATATGTATTTATTTATTTTTTAGAATATTGATATAGTGGGAAACAGACATACTGTGATGTTGATATATTGACATATTGATATATTTGGATATTGATTTATTTGGATATTGCGTGCAACAATGTATTGCCAGTGAGAATACCATCCACTCAGCTGCACAGGAGGACAATTAGATCAAATGTATCATTCCATCTATACATTTGTAAACTATTTGAAAGACTCGATCAACCTATTCACTAAACAGCACATTGATCTTGCTGAATGTATGTTTTATTCTATCAGCTATGTCTAGTTTGACCGACATTTTACAAGTCAGTTGTCCTGTTTGGCCAGAGATGGTGAAAGGTAAATCCCCACTTTTTTGTACAACAGATGGGGATTGACCTGTGGCCACTCTTGGTTTCGCAGAGGGACGGAAGATATAAAATTCAAGTTGGCAAGAAAATCATGACACAGTTTTAGGATTTCTTTATTAATTACTGATGTAAGAAATTCCTGGTACAGACTGAATTTGAATCTTTAGCAAAAAGTCACCTTTTATTACAGCGATAACTGCCAAAAAGTTACATCTCTTCTATAACACTAAATAGGGACATTGATTGTGTTAAGATTGGTAAACATGAGACAACACGAGTGAGAGACTTGTGCAGCAACACTAAACTACTTTTACAGATATCTCCTTCAAAGGAAATGCCATTTCACTCTGCGATCTGGGTATGTGAGCAAATTCTGTGAAAAATGTAACTCTCTTATACCAGAATAGGCTGCATGAATTCTAAACCTTTCCCCTTTACATTCTATCTTGTACTTTACAAAAGAATTGTTAAATGGATTGGCCAGTTTTTACATTAAAGGGGAAGTTTAAGCACTATAAACACCCTCTGTGTTTTCGAACCATTTTACACTAACCCGAATCCAAAGGGTTTTAAATTGCTATAACTAATGCCCAAGGATTATCTCTGCTTTAGTTATATCGTTTCCCTTTTTGTATTGGTCAGTGTGTATTGTGTGTACAGTTGTACAGCGCTGCGGAATATGTTGGTGCTTTATAAATTCCAGTAATAATAATAATAATAATCTGAAGAGTGGGCCAGACCACAAGTGTCTGGGGGGCACAGATAATCATCAAACTGTGGTTATGGTGCAAGTTCCTGTGTGTAAATTATTATTATTATTATTATTTATATAGCGCCATCAGATTCCGTAGCGCTGTACAAAGGGTGGACTAACAGAAATGTAATTGTAATCAGACAACTCAACATACAGGAAGAGAGAGGTGGAGGGCCCTGCTCAATGAGCTTACATTCTATAGGGAATGGTGTATAGTGACACAAAGGGTAAAAGTAGGGGTACGAAGTAAGATGTTAGAACATCCTAATGTATTGTGGTGTGCACTCCTATACAAGTACAAAAAATGAGTACACAAGTCACCTTTTATCCCGCCATTATTTTATATCATTCCATATTTACCTAGCAGTGTTCTACATATATTATATGACATTATATCCTATATTCAATTTTAAGAAAATCTACTTCCCACTATGTTATTAAACTACTGCAATTAAGTTGCAGATTATCAATTACTTAAATTAGCAAGTAGTTTCACTATGCTGCGTGGGCCTATACTGACTGAAATTATTAATCCAAAAAAAAAAAAAGGAGTTAATGGTAAAAAAAAAAGTTGTGGGAGGGTTTACTAAAAGGGGTATTTAATTTTAAGTTGCAGGCTTATATGTAGTATGTGAGATGAATGATATATTTTGATTGGCCAGACTTTGCTATGTTCAGTATTCAAGAGGCACGAGTCTGTATTAAAGATTAAATCCCCTATAATGTATTTTCATAGCTGGAATATCTCTCTGCTCTAAATGTAACCATGTTTTACAATGGGGCCCATATATGCAGAAGGAAATGGCTAACCCTGGCCAATAAAAAAGTTTTATTGGGAAACAGAGATGCAATTCATGCTATGTTCTCATTGGCTATTGTAGGTTATTAAATTGATGTGTAAAATTAACATTTATTTAAAAATATACTTGTGTTATATTTTTTTCATATAAAGTCATATTATTACAAATATTGTATTTACAATTTGGAGCCTTTTTTTTCTAAAATCCTTTAATTGTTGTCAAGAAAAAAATAGCGGTTTTACAGGAGGAAAATGTAGGCAAAATGTCGGAAAATCAATGTCACGTAAGTTTTAAGTTTTCAGAAAAAGAAAACATTCACTAACAGCATGCAAAACAAAGAAAAACACACAGAAGCTTACAAAAGGACGACAAAATCATGAAGGTATAAAAAGAAGATAGGCGAGAACAGAACTAACTGTCACAACATTCTGCCAAAGAGAAGGGGAAGTTTAAGTCTACATGTGGAAAGAGTAACGAAGATTCTGAAGTTCAACCTTTGCCTTCTTCTCAAACTGTCAGTGTATTTACTAATTAGTTGCTGTCAGTTTAGGCTTAATTTCCAGTTTGTCTAGTTCGACTTTAAATTTGAAATCACCTTGAATACTAATAGTAAATAGCTCTGTGATAGTAAGATGCTAGCTCTGACATTAGTAAATAAGCCTACTAGTAAAGATATTTCTCAATGAATGCCTTAAAGGACCACTTCAGCTCAATGAAGTGGTCTGGGTGCCAGGTGCCCCTGGTTTTAACCCTTCAGAGAAACTGCTATGTTTTCATTGAGGGTTAATCCAGCCTCTAGTGGCTGTCTTCCTGACAGGCCGCTAGAGGCGCTTCCCCGACGCTCAATGCGAAAATCGCACTGACATGACGCTGACGTCCATAGGAAAGCATTGAGTAATGCTTTCCGATGGGTGGTTTGATAATTTGAGAATTTAGCGACCAGAGCGTGCGGCTCTGGTCGCGCATGCCATTCGGAGCTGACGTCGGCCGAGGGAGGAGAGGTCACCAGCACCGAGGGAGCCCGGCGCTGGATTAAGGTAAGTGGCTGAAGGGGTTTTAACCCCTTCAGTCCAGTGGGAGGTGGGGACCTAATAACCCTAAAGTGTCAGGAAAACAAGTTTGTTTTCCTGGCACTATAGTGCTCCTTTAAGTGAACAACAACAGGTTTTGCAGAAAGTGTCATACAACCGAGGAGGCACAGAGCAAAAGGAAACACACAATGAAATTAATTGTATTAAATATGTCACCTAAAAAAATACATTTATCTCAGTTTATCAGTTTATTGTAGCGGTTATGGTTCTTGTTTACTATGGGTGGAGTTCCTCTAGTGTTTGTCAAACCAATTTTAAGAGGTACGACAAAATGGGGACTCCATATAGAAAACCATAAGAAATCATCAGCTCATTGAAGTGGTCTGGGTGCTGTGTCCCTATTGCACTTTGTGCTTCGATGTAAAACATCACAGTTTTAGAGAAACATTGCAGCCTCCAGTGGCTGTTTACCGGACAGTCACTGGTGGACTTTTGGTCCGGTAACTGACGCTGGACGTCCTCATGCTCTCCATGAGGACATCCAGCGTTAGCTATCTCCCCATGGGAAAACATTGAGTAACTGCTTTCTTATTGGGAGGCCTAATGCGTGCGGCACTCGGCGCGCAAGTGCATTAGCGCCCCCTCGTACAGTGATGGCGGAGCAGGTGGAGCCGCCACCCAGTGCCGAAGGACATAGGCGCTGGGATCAGGTAAGTAAATAAAGGGGGGAGGGGCAAGGGAGGGGGGAGGCGGAGGGAGCTTTAGTGCCAGGAATATAGCTTTGTATTCCTGGCACCATGGTATCCCTTTAATGTAAAAAAAAAGAAGTGAAATTATTCTAATTTCCCCCTGTTTCTTTAACGATAACTATTGATAAGTGCAGATCTAAATCATCACATCTTATAACTGACAAACCATTAAACTGCAAAATAATCTCATCACTGTAACATTCTGACCATTATTATTGTTATGTCAGGCACCCACATGAAAGGCTGCACATACTGACTGCAGTCACCATTGCCACTTCAAACCACTGTGCTTGGTCATGGTGCTTGAAGTAACCCTTTTAAAAAAGGTAATAAAATACTACTAGTTCACAGACAGTTCACACACCATCATTTCACATGGGCAAAGGGTGTGAGGGGGTGTAGCCAGGGAACAAGCTGTTCTGAGAAATTGTAGGTGACTTAATAAAAGAATGTTGCAACTAAAATGTAATGAAGAATAAGAATAATGTATCTCTTTTTACACAGACTGATTTCTAAACATATTTACTGTACTTTAAAGACATTACTGAGAGTATCATTGCTGTGGAGCTCTGCTTTAAATTAAAGGACCACTCTAGGCACCCAGACCACTTCAGCTTAATGAAGTGGTCTGGGTGCCTGGTCCAGCTAGGGTTAACCCATTTTTTCATAAACATAGCAGTTTCAGAGAAACTGCTATGTTTATGAATGGGTTAAGCCTTCCCCTATTTCCTCTAGTGGCTGTCTCATTGACAGCCACTAGAGGCGCTTGCGTGCTTCTCACTGTGATTTTCACAGTGAGAGCACGCCAGCGTCCATAGGAAAGCATTATGAATGCTTTCCTATGTGACCGGCTGAATGCGCGCGCAGCTCTTGCCGTGCGTGCGCATTCAGCCGAAAGGGAGGAGAGGAGGAGGATCGGAGGAGGAGAGCTCCACACCCAGCGCTGGAAAAAGGTAAGTTTAAACCCCTTTCCCCCTTCCAGAGCCGGGCGGGAGGGGGTCCCTGAGGGTGGGGGCACCCTCAGGGCACTATAGTGCCAGGAAAACGAGTATGTTTTCCTGGCACTATAGTGGTCCTTTAAGACACACCAAATATTCTAAATCACCTTCACAAGAGTTGTATTAGCATAGAGGGTCAGGGGGATTTGGCCCCAAAATAGGGACTATCCCTCCAAAACCGAGACACTTTGAAGGTATGAATTCATGTTATTCATGGTTATCCACTAGTGTAGTTTTTTTGGGGAGTTCAAAGTAAATTTTAGGCCACAATAGTTGAATTGGAAGAAAAATCTCAGGTGTCATTTCATTTAGACTATTTTAGCCTAGCATTTCACACTGCAGTGAATAAAACGTTTTATGTCTTGTCATTTGCATTCACCGTACGTCACGTAATGGCTTTAGAACTTACAAGTAAAAGTAAAAACTGATAAAAAGCTAAAGGGGCCAGTTTGGATCAAACCATTTTCCAATTTTGCTGTTTAGGACTTTATTTTCGCAGTTCGGTTCTGAATTCACCACCACCCGCTGTTTAGTGAATAATTCCTCAGAGTCTTTTACCAGGAAACGTTGTATAATGTATAAATCAGACTCACAGACATGTTAGTGCTTTTGAAATAAAAAAAAATTACGATGATTATAATTAGACCATGGTTCAAAATATTCCACTTACAACTGTGAAATACAAAAGTATTTTCAAGGAAGCGAATAAAACAACAACAGGAAGAATACATTTAAAAAGGAGAAATAACAAAAGGTCACACTTTAAAACTCGATGGTGAAAACTTGAAATGTGATGAAAGGAAGTATAACGTTACTGAATTGGTCGTGGATAATAACAATAAAATTCACCCTGCACTTACATAGTGTAGTTTGCCCCCTTTACAGTGATACAGGTCATTCCCAACAGATCTGGAACCCATTGGGGTTATGTCTTAAAGTCACAAATTCACTTTTAGAACCCCTAAACAATTTCTGTTAAAAAAATTTTTTTATTTAATTGCACACTTTTATTTTTCCAATATATGGCTAAATATTGTGCCTCTTTTTTCAACAGTGACAGGCCCTGAAATTCTGAACCAAAAATAATGTAAAAAACTGTAAAAGAAATTTAAAAAAAATAACAGCACAAACATTATTCGGGGAAATATTCGGCGCGGACATACTAGAACTTTTAGTTTTTTTTCATAATCCCCATTTCAGCAGCAATGAAAGGATAGAATTCTCAGCAAGCGCACCGGAATTCCAGCCTGTAAAATTAAAGGCATACACAAACACCTTGAAATGGAACATTAACCAACTGAGCTACCTTCCTAGAAGTAACCTGGCAACCAACACACTCCGAAAATGGAACCCTTTGTAGACGAGTTGTTTTCCTGGCACTCAATATTACCTGATCATTGAAGATGTCCTGCAGTCCCATGTATCATTAATTCACTAAACCAGTGGGATCCCATTTTTCAATAGAATCATGTTACGCCAATATAAATCATAATTAAGGAGTTAAACGGGAAAAGGACAGGCTAGCTTGAATTTATGACAAGATCAAAGATCAAAGATCAAAAAACACATTTAAGTTAAAAACAGACAGTAATATGCTAGATGGGCTAAATGTTTTATCTTCTGTTAATAAAATATTATTTTGGGGGGTTTGGATATTGTGGTTAAATTCACAAGTTTACTTTGATAGCCTACATATATGATCTGCTTGTAGGTTAACTTGCAATCATGATGACATTGCTTAACATTTATCGTATTATCTGAATTATCTATATTCATTTTAGCAGGGGTATAAACATACAGTGAGAGCAATACATTAAGCAAATTAATGTAAATTGACCAGGGAACTTTAAATTTAAAGTGGCTGTGTCACCAAATTCCCCTCCCCGTCCTCCTTCCCTTAATTCCCCTGAACCCTCACAACATTTAGTGGCTCTGGGGCCTGTGCTACTTACTTACTGTGCCAGTTCAACCAGGTCTTCTTCCATGGCACCGCCATATTGGCTTTTCCAAGATGGTGGCTGCCATAATTCACTGGCCCTGCTCTTCCCCACACATGCCCATCGAGAGTCTACTATGACAACTGATGACATAGGCTGCCCAGGGCAGAGGGGGGGGGGATTTTTACAGAACCGCTTTAAGGTCAAAAGAGGTGGAATTTTTGGAGTTTGGCTACAATTTGCAATTCACTGGTGAATTTCCAACGATGAACAGTTTAGTGAGCAAACCAAAATAAAAGGATTAAGCATACAAGAAAAAGTGCAAAGTACTTACCACCCGAGGCTTTGGTTGTTCAATAGTCTGAAGGAAAGGAGGGCTCTTTTCCAGAGAGCGTTCAGGATCACTTGACACATCATCCTCAGACTCATCCCAGGAGGATGAAAAACCAGTAGAGGAAGCTGAGGAGGATGACAGCTTCCTTGGAAGAGATGTTGGATTGATACCCAAACTATTACTCTCCACCTGCCCTTCCCCATCCTCCCCGTGGTCCGTAATGATGACAGCGGGAATAGGTCCTGGTGTTCCTATGGTAAGTGAGTTAGTCTTAGTTGATTCCTCCTGTGGAGAAGTGTTGCATTGCTGCCCAGTAGACACAGAGTTTATAGCTACTGATACATCCTTCTCTACACTGGGGACCAAGGATTGAGATGTAGGAACCACTGAAAGTCCATCCTGACTAGAACAAGACACTTTGCGGCCTGAATTGTGGACAAAGGAAAAAATGTTTTCTTCTCCCCACGTTCGCCTTAATGGTGATGGGGATCGACTTCCAAATCTAGGACTTCGGAGTCCTGGGGAAAGTGGGCTATTTTGGGCTTGAATGTGAGCTTCAAAAAGTCCCACAACCTGGTTCACCTGTACATTCTGAAGCTCACGTTGTATCCGAGCTAAACGTCTTTTTTCTTCTGATTCTAACTGCCATGTCCCTGAACCATTGCCCTGTCCAAACCCTGATAAGATTCCCGAGCGTGAGCCTGCTTCTCCCACATTATAGCCCGGTAACCGAAGTGGGGAAGGGCACCTTCCAGCTTTCGGTGTCTGTCCATCCCTGCCATTCCAACTTGGGCTACGGCTTCTTGCAGTGGATCGTTCTTTTGCATTTTCAGGAAAAATGAAAGATGTGTTTTTGGTCTTGGGAGAGCTCGAAGGACTTGATGGTCCTGGGCTATAAGGTGGCAGTATCGCACTCCCCAACAATGGAAAGTAGGTGCTTTTCCTGTCTGGAACTGGCAAAACAGGTCTCTGGCAGCTAGGGCTAGTCTTTGTCACGCTGCCCGACTTCACATTACTATTATTCATCATCACCAGGCTATTCAAGGCATAGCAATATACAGCCATAGTACTGTACAGATGGGAGCAGCAGACACAGTGTGCCCTGTGCACCTGGGACTCAGAAACAGGGATCCAAATGGCTCTGTCCCTTCCAGGACAGCAACATCTCCTGAAAAGATGAACTGAGAAGTTCTGTGCTGGGCCCCAGTCCAAACCTCCATAAACAAAGCAGCTGTAAATGAGAAAGGGGGGGGAGAAAAAAACACATGTAAATGACAAAGCTCTGGCTGAATGTGCTGCAAGTGTTTTGACTATAGCTGAGATCATAAACCATCTGAAAAAAAAACCCACTTCACTTATTTAAGGTCTTCCATTGACACTGTTGGTAGGGTAATAATTTGCATGTCAACACCCATCATTTTACACCTGTAGCTTAAACTCTCTAGTGACACTTGGCTGGGATGATCACGTGTCACCATAACAGTTTGTTTGCTCAGTGTTCCTTGTGTGTAGCTGGATATTTTCAAGATAATTTAATTGCTGCTTGTGACTCCGGCACATTAAGTGTTATTTTGTGTTATTACTCCAGCACTGAAAGAGTTAAAAATAAAACTCTCCACCAACCAAATTCCACAGCTGCATAGCAACTCCAGGTGCTCCTTGTTACGCAGAATTCACTTTTTATCTACTTCCTTTACCAGACTCAGAGATTCTTTTCAAATTAATTTCATTTAAGATAAGCACTGGGAGGTTTTTTAATGTGAGTTACCAAACAGCTGACTATAGGTCATTACATATATACCAATTTTTATTTTTTTAAATTGCTTAGTTATTTTGTCAATTTTGATACAATAAAATACATTGAATCCATTTATATTTCTTACAAACAGAACTGTCCCCCCCCCCCTGTGAGTTTGTAAATAGGTTATGCTATCGAGAAGTGATCAGAATTTACCTAATGCCTTCTTTTAACCTGTACATTAAACCCTAAAACGCACACCTACTGACCATGCCTAAACCTGTTTTTTTTTGTTAACCCTTTAATTACTTGCCCTAATGAAATGGTTAAAGTGGGTACAGGTAATGTTCTGGGCAGGTGTTTGTTACCACTAAATTATCATGTCCTAACTTTCACCCTCATGTTGGATGCAAATGATGTGCTCAATGGCTGCTTGGAGGGACGACGATGGACAGTTTATTAGTGCATGCAAATAATGTAAGAATCAGGGAAACTCCTGCTCCAGAGATACACATGGAATGTCCCGCACAACGCCTGTTTGTGACATTCTGTATAGTTAAAGGAGAGCTATGAAGCTGTCCCAGTGTATGCACATGTGAGGGATGTGCTTGAGCTCATGTACTGGGGATAAATGCCCTTTAAATTATTATTTTATATTTTAATGAAATTACTTATTTTGTCCCTGCTTCTGACCCAACATGACTCTTTGCTAATCAATGCGGCGGGCACTCAAGAGAGCCAAGTATGTTATCAGCAGCACCAGGTGGAAAATAAAATTCCAGCACTGACTCTGGCATGTGCTCTGCCTGAATTTGCAGCAACTTGTATCCTGTGTCAATAATGATTAAATTTATAAAAAAAAAAATAATTAAAAAAATAAATCACAGGGACATTTTGTGCCAATCCTAAACCTGGCACCTGGTGTTAAATAAACACTCACAAACGTGAGCAGGCGAATGAAGCCAAACGTCCACATTTAAATATGAACAGATAAAAAGTACCTCTTCAGTTGTTGTAGAACTAAAACTCCCATTACGTTCTGCCAGCCTAAAGGCACGCTGGCTAAGCATTATGAGAGTTTTCGCTCGGTGGCAGCCAGGAAGTTTTTTTGCTAGTTAGCTTTGACGTATATCTAGGATTCCTCTAGTCCTGCTCTCGGTTATAGTGGGAATCCCTTGGCACTTGAGTTCATTTACTTAACAAACAGTAAAAGATCATTTGTATAAATGGCTGTCATATTAAAAAAAGTTCACTTAGATATGTCTGGGCCGCAATAACATGAATACAGAGAGTTGATTTTTTTTTTCATACCTAAACACGTCATCTTTTTGACAAGTGCCCAGACCATTTAAATAAGCCATTAAATGCATGGTTTTGAAGTCTTGTCATAGAGCTGACTTCAGCAATTTGATAAAGGAGGATGCCACTAATTTTACCAAACGTGGGATCAGACACAGGTAGCACTGCGAGTTATGGCTCCATAAACCTCGAACAAACACAAGGCCGAGGATGTAAATGAATGCCTCTTGATGCTCAAACATAATTGTGATTTAAAGACGTATAAATATTTTGTGAAAATTCGTATTTTAAAATTGTATACAGTATTATAAAAACGGAATATGCCATTTGTATTTGTGGCCTTAATTTAAAAAGTTAAAGAAACACTGTAAGCGACACAGCCAGTTCAGATGGAGCAGTTTGGAGAGAGGTGATTGGCTGAGAGTGCTGAAAGACTAAGTATTGCTTTCATTAAAACAATTCTTGTTGTCAAACTATCCACTATATTCCTTTTGGTGGCAGAACGAGCAATTCATTTAGAAAACGTTAATCTAGTTCTATTTTTTTCGCTGCATTACGTTAAATCCTTATCAGGGAATTCCATATGAACAGGAAATATGTGTTTAAATATAAGCACTTATTTCTGCTTTAGGAAGTTCTGAGTAGCCATGGGATTCACCATATAATACTGTTTCTGCAGATATAAATGTGTAAATGTGTGGCATCAGCAGACATTCCCCATGATACCCTTAAAGGGACAGTCTAAGCACCATAATTACCTTAAAGGGACAGTATTTGCACCCAGACCACGTCAGTTCATTGAAGTGGTCTGGGTGCAGTGTCCCTTTTGCACTTAGTGCTGTAATGTAAAACTTTGCAGTTCCAGAGATGTTTACATTGCAGCCTCCAGTGGTCCGGTATCCACGCCGGACATCCTCACGCTCTGCATGAGGACATCCAGCATCAGATTCTTCCCATAGAGAGAGGGAGCAATAGTGCCAGGAATGCAGCTCTGTCTTGATGCGGTCACCGCCGATTATCTGCCCATGGAGCGGGGTTTTGTGTAAACCACCCCCTGAACAGAACGCACTGCTTCCTGTAGGGACGTGATCTGGTATCCCGGCTGCCCCTGGCTGTGAACATAGGAAACCCTCCAATAGGAGCAGGGCACCTCGCAGGGTGCGGCTCGCCCTACTCCCCCATCAGTAACAAAGGACACTTTCTATAGGCTGGTCCCCTTCTCGTCCAGTTACAGCACTTAGGTATTGCCCACCCGGAGGATAAGGGCGCTGATTATTTTGTGCATGGTTGTAAATTGGTGTGTGTGTTGTTTTAAATTGCTGTGTTTGTGTGTATAAATAAAGTGTGACTATAAGTAAATTGGTGTGTTTAAGTGGCATTGTGTGTGTGTCAGTGAGAGTGTGTGTTAGTGATAGCGTGTGACATTGTGTGTGGCAGTGAGAACATGTGTGTCTTAGTGAGGTTGTGTAAGTGACATTGTGTGTATACCAGTGAGAGTATGTGTGTGTTACCATGTAATTAGCTCTTTATATATTACATTATATTTATGATATACATTAATATAGTTATATATTATACTAAAAAATGTTTTACTTAAAGTGAACCTGTCTGACACGTTCACTGCAATGTAAATTAAATACCACTGAGTGCACTGGATACATAATTTATCACAGAAATAAATGATACATTCAATGTAAAGTGTGTGCATTATGCTTGTATGAATGGTTGTATTAGGCAGTATGTGTGTATGAATGGCTGTATTAGGCAGTATGTGTGCATGGATGGCTGTATTAGGCAGTATGTGTGTATGGATGGCTGTATTAGGCAGTATGTGTGTATGAATGGCTGTATTGGGCAGTATGTGTGTATGGATGGCTGTATTGGGCAGTATGTGTGTATGGATGACTGTATTGGGCAGTATGTGTGTGTGGATGCCTGTATTGGGCAGTATGTGTGTATGGATGTATGTATTGGGCAGTATGTGTTTATGAATGGCTGTATTGGGCAGTATGTGTGTGTGGATGGCTGTATTAGGCAGTATGTGTGTATGGATGGCTGTATTAGGCAGTATGTGTGTATGGATGTATGTATTGGGCAGTATGTGTGTGTGTATGGATGGCTGTATTAGGCAGTATGTGTGTATGGATGTATGTATTGGGCAGTATGTGTGTGTGTGTATGGATGGCTATATTAGGCAGTATGTGTGTATGGATGGCTGTATTAGGCAGTATGTGTGTATGGATGTATGTATTGGGCAGTATGTGTGTGTGTGTGTATGGATGGCTGTATTAGGCAGTATGTGTGTATGGATGTATGTATTGGGCAGTATGTGTATATGAATGGCTGTATTAGGCAGTATGTGTGTATGGATGGCTGTATTGGGCAGTATGTGTGTATGGATGTATGTATTGGGCAGTATGTGTGTATGGATGGCTGTATTGGGCAGTATGTGTGTATGGATGTATGTATTGGGCAGTATGTGTGTACGGATGGCTGTATTTGGCAGTATGTGTGTATGGATGGCTGTATTAGGCAGTATGTGTGTATGACTGGCTGTATTGGGCAGTATGTGTGTATGGATGGTTGTATTAGGCAGTATGTGTGTATGGATTTAGGTATTGGGCAGTATGTGTGTGTGTATGGATGATTGGGAAGTTTGTGTGTGGATGCATATAGAGGATGAGTGTCTCTATCCTTTCCCTAAATGTCTCCCCGGTCTGTTTCCTTCTCTAAATTTCTCACCCGTACGTCTTTTCCCTAAGTGTCTCTTCAGCGCAATTCAGAGTTTAGTGAATAAACCACTGAGAGAATGTAGCTGCATTCATGAGGGGGCGGCAAGACGGATCTTTGCCTAAGGCGGCAGGAATCCTTGCACCTGCCCTGCTCGAGTTAGACTATTTTATAACTACACTTGCAGTAGATATTCTTTATCTTTATTATGTTTTAACACACCAGCATAATTTTCAGCATTGTACAATGGGTAAAGGCAACCTACAATTTTTTGCAAAAGGGCCTCCATAAAAGTGAATTCATCTAAATAGGTAACAAAGGTTATATGTTCAATCAATTCAAGGTATGCAGTTATTATAAGGTTTCCTAACAATAAAATGTCTGCAAACATACATGACATACTTTTTAAGAGATATCACAGTGGGGTTTGAGAAGACCAGAAGAGATGCGGTGTCTAGCAAGAAATAATAACTGTTCAATTGATTTACTTTCCTAAAGAATTGGATATTTTTAAGGATTACTTAGTGGAGAGAAAAGTAATGGAAATTCTATTTTTGTGGGGAAACGGATTACATAAGAATGGTGCAGCCCTGGAGGAGTTGAGGAGATGTGAATGCAAGGGGTTCTTACGGACTGCACTTTCCATTAGGCTCAGAGAGTCAAGTGAGCCTAACCAGACTAAAAATAAAATACATTTAGTCGAAAATATGAATGTATCCCACTATAGAGCTATGTTGGTGCTATATAAATTAACATACAGAAATACACAATGACCCATCTTTATAAATTCTACAAACGATACATAATGTCTGTAAACTTGAACGGAAGCTGATATACCATTTATCGTTATTCTTTATGATTTATGAGTTATTGAATCACTTTTCGTATGTTTCAAATGTCACTTGAATAAAGGGGTTTGCAAAAAATAAAATAAAAATAAAGTTAAAGAAAAGGTTAGTTTGTCAAGCAATTTCCACATACCTAATCTGAGACGGAGAATTGCATTCATTGTGGCTGAATTGCCTAACGTTTTACACAATCACTTTTTACATTTATCACAACGCATTAAATAACAAAATATATTTTAACGACATATGACTGAATTCCCCACAGAAAGTTACCTGAAGATTATCCACACCTTGGACTCAAGCGGTTACTCATAAATTGTGTTAATTAGGAAGTTATGCTTTTCCTACAAATTGTTTGTCAAGTAAAAAAGCTTTATTGTACGTATCATAGCAACATCTCACAATGGCTTACCAGAATAAGATAAACCGTAATCTCACTCAGGTAGTTATTCATTCCAATGGGGTTTAAGAACTAAATAGTGAACTGATTATAATGGGGACAAAATAGCCAAGTCGGGGCAAGAGGTTACATTTTTCCCCCAAATATTTTGGCCTAGATATTGCAATATAATTTTAAGTTCCCCACAATTTAGAAAATAAAAATGTATTTAAATCTGTTGCTCTCCAGAAAGTAAGATATCATTCGATGTTGATTTAGAAATCACTGAAAACGCATTTTATCATTATTAGCCATTATATAGCGCCAACATATTCCATAGTGCTTTAGTATTATTCAGTAGGAATGTATGGCATGAAGTTATTGACAGGGAAATAAAGTTTACAGGCACAAGAGGTGAGAGGGACTTGCTCACATGAGCTTACAATCTACGAGCTGGTTTAACATTTTCACAGAAATGACGTTTGCCAAACTTGCTTTAAAGCACGCATTTTTCCTTTTTTTTAAATTGTCTTACATGTAATTTGTTCTATAATTGCAGCTTTTGTCTGATAATCTAAGTACTGCATTAATCACTTAAAATCCGCTCTAATGCCGCAGGTTTAATGGAAAATCCCAAATAATCCGCTTTCCAAGACAAGATCCCAAAATACCTGAACAATATTCCTATTGCCCTAGTTTTTTCACCCTTTCACTGCTGGTGCCAGAGCTATTTATTCATGTAGCTAGCTACAATGAGCTGGGTGGCCCTGTACAATTTAGTAACAGGGTTATTATACTGATTTCAATTTATTTAGAGAATAAACAATTCTACAATCTCTCATAGTAAGGTGGGAGGGGGAGATAGAGGGTACTATGTATAAACAAAAGAGGCGCAAGTATTATGCATACCTCAGACAAGGTGGAATTGGCAATTTCAGGGCAAAATAAGGGGGACTTTTTTTTTTCTAAAATGTGCACTTCTTTTGTTAATTTTCAACAATTCCTAATTTGTACAAAAAAATAAATACACCTATAGAAATTGACATTAGAATAAGAATGCCTGTCTGAGAATTTAAAATATTCTGTTGTTCTGTAAATATATAAACAGCTTGAGAGCCAAAAGTGTGTTGAACAACACAAAACTGCAAACCAAAGGGTTAAAAAGCCACAACTGCACAGCCCCTCCCTACTCCAGCAGCTCTCCATGTGTTACATAACATTATCAGAGTGCCAGCATGTAATCTGCCTGCATGGATGGAGTATCCGACTCCTTTAATCCCCTCATCATCAGGTCACACACTGACCCTCTCAGCTGCCTGAGGACCACATACAGCATCACAAGATATACTGCGCTATGGAATATGTTGGCGCCCTATAGTAGTAATAATAATAATAATAATATTATAATAATTACAAAGAGGAAAACAACTGAATATATATTCCCTATATTGTTGCATACAGTAGATTTAGATGATATGCACTTTAGATACAGCTCTACCACAGCCGTCTCAGTGTAGCCTCTCAGCGAACGTTAGCCAGCTCCCATCACTCGCAGCTAGTCGTCTGGATGATGGGGACCAGGGCTTTTCATTAACCCTTTAAAGGCTATGTCCAAAACATTAACCGGGGCACTAAGGGTTACAATTTAAATTGTAGTGGATACCACTCACACACAGACACTCACACTCGCAGTATTTCTGGCTGAGCGTGATAAGAGTTATTCTAGCCTGGCATACACCCGTGACTGCATAATGAAATGATTCTTCTCTATAGAACACATTGTATCAGTCTCCATAATAATAGCAACACACACTAAGCACTCCTGGTACTGACACCAAGCAGGCAATGAGGGACCCCTGGCTGTGTGAGGAGGGCCCCATAGGGTGGAGGTTCAGAGTGACCCCTGGCTGTGTGAGAAGGGCCCCATAGGGTGGAGGTTCAGAGTGACCCCTGGCTGTGTGATAAGGGCCCCATAGGGTGGAGGTGCAGAGGGACCCCTGGCACTGTGAGAAGGGCCCCATAGGGTGGAGGTGCAGAGGGACCCCTGGCACTGTGAGAAGGGCCACATAGGGTGTAGGTGCAGAGGGACCCCTGGCACTGTGAGAAGGGTCCCATAGGGTAGGTGCAGAGTGACCCCTGACACTGTGAGAAGGGCCCAATAGGGTGTAGGTGCAGAGGGACCCCTGTCTGTGTGAGAAGGGCCACATAGGGTGTAGGTGCAGAGTGACCCCTGGCACTGTGAGAAGGGTCCCATAGGGTGGAGGTGCAGAAGGACCCCTGGTACTGTGAGAAGGGCCAAATAGGGTGTAGGTGCAGAGTGACCCCTGGCACTGTGAGAAGGGTCCCATAGGGTGGAGGTGCAGAAGGACCCCTGGTACTGTGAGAAGGGCCCAATAGGGTGTAGGTGCAGAGGGACCCCTGTCTGTGTGAGAAGGGCCACATAGGGTGTAGGTGCAGAGGGACCCCTGGCTGTGTGAGGAGGGCCCCATAGGGTGTAAGTGCAGACGGTCCCCTGGCTCTATAGGAAGGGTCCCATGGAGTATAATGATTAGGTGAGGGGTAACTCTGAACTACACAGACAGCAGGTAAATTGGATCAGTACTCAGAGTTCACTCAGGGCAGCACTTACCTGAGCACACTCACTCAGTCCCCAGAAGTAACCAGTGCCTGTTGTCCAGGAGCTGAACCCTTGGATGATAAATATGAATTCTCCAGCCTTGTTCTCTATCATCTCCCCAGCCTGACTACCTCCCTCCTCTATCTCCCCAGAACCCCCATCCACAGTCTGGTCCTCTATCTCCCCAGATCCCCCTATACACAGCCTGGTCCTCTATCTCCCCAGATCCCCCATACACAGCCTGGTCCTCTATCTCCCCAGATCCCCTATACACAGCCTGGTCCTCTATCTCCCCATATCCCCTATACACAGCCTGGTCCTCTATCTCCCCAGATCCCCCATACACAGCCTGGTCCTCTGTCTCCCCAGATCCCTCATCCACAGCCTGGTCCTCTGTCTCCCCAGATCCCCCTATACACAGCCTGGTCCTCTATCTCCCCAGATCCCCCATACACAGCCTGGTCCTCTATCTCCCCAGAACCCCTATACACAGCCTGGTCCTCTATCTCCCCAGATCCCCTATACACAGCCTGGTCCTCTATCTCCCCATATCCCCTATACACAGCCTGGTCCTCTATCTCCCCAGATCCCCTATACACAGCCTGGTCCTCTATCTCCCCAGATCCCCCATACACAGCCTGGTCCTCTGTCTCCCCAGATCCCCCTATACACAGCCTGGCAGTCTCCCTCAGCACCAGTGCTGGCTGCAGTGTGCAGAGGCAGCAGGAAGGAAGTTGTGAAGCCTGTCTGGGGTTGAACTCAGCTGAAACAAGCTTCCTTTTCGTGGGGCTTGGCAGGAGGGAAACACTCAGAAAGTTTCCATTGTCAGAGAGGAGCTGCACCCTCTGATACTTCCCATCAGATACTTTCTACTGACTGATCCTGCAGCCAGCACAGCAAACCTCTGTGTCCTGACCAATCAGCAGCCAGCTAAGCCAGGAGGGAGGAACTCACAAAGGGATCAATATATTATGGAAACAGAAACTGTAATCATTCTACAGAGGATGATGGATAATTTGCTTTCCAACCTGTATGGAATTGGCTTCCAGTTTATGGCTGGCTGAGGCTGGTGGGAATGGGATGCCAAAATCCACAGCAGCTGGAATGCCAGTTACTGTTCTGCAAAGGATAGAAGGCAGTCAGTAGCTTTATGGCAGGTATAGACCAAAGGAGGCGTCCCAGTTGTTTTGGCACTGCAATTCCCATGATGTATTGCTAGGCTTGGGACTGGAGAGGCATCATAGTCATAGTTATCCAATAGCCAGGTAAAACTGTCAGATTTTAGATTCACCTAAACTGTCCGTCACAAAATCCCAAAAGGCATCAACTTTGACATCAGTAGAAGGGATTGCATTCCAGCTGTGACCTGAATAGGCTAGTACTGGGACAGGCAACCTTCAGCACCCCAGATGTTGCGGACTACAACTCCCTTGATTCTTTGCCAGCATTATGGCTGTAAGGGCATTACGGAGATGTAGTCCAAAACATCTGGAGTGCCGAAGGTTGCCTACCTATGGGCTAGTATTTATTATGTATTATTTGTATTAAGGGATCACTCCAAACACCATAACCACTTCAGTTCACAGTGGTACCTGGCGCCTCCCACCTCGCTTTTAAACGGTTTGACTTCTTACCTAGTGTTCGCTGGATGCTGCTGCCCGCCTCCACTACCAACTCCTGAGTGACGGAATTTCCTAAGTAGATTGTAAGCTTCTGGGCACCAAGGCTTTCCTAATCTGCTGACTTTAGTTCTGTGTCTCACCACTGTATGCTGAGCAGTTGCAAGATCTATTTATTAATTAAACAGTGAGGTGACATTTGAGAAAGTGACATATAACAAGATATCATCTAACATTTCTTTAATTCATAGTAAACATTTGCAATGTGTATTCGGTTTAAAATTGTATTAATAGTGCTACTTTGTATAGGGTTCGAATGCAATAGCACTGATTTTAATCCGGACCTGAATTCGTCAAGGTGATTAATGGCTTTAGTAAATTGAGAATTGCCATTTCTGTCAGAAGTCAGTCATTTTCACTGGATTTTGTCCATTCGTATAAAATCTGTTGTTTATTGAATAACCCTGTTACACTCAGTTTTGCTATTCGGATTTAATGCTAAATTTCATTGTTTAGTGAATAACCCTGTAAGGATTTCTCAATGCTATTGAAGCGAGAAGCCTTTATTTATTAATTTACTTATTTGTTGAGCTATTGATTTGCAATTGAAAGATCAATACAAGTTTAAGGCAGCAACCATCATATGACAACAGGAAATTCGAAAACTGAGGAATGTGCATGATATAATATGGTATTTTTATTAAATTAGTTACGGGGTCATAGTTCAGAACCATTTATTCACTTTGTAAAACAAAATGTACAGCGTGAGTAACTCACAAAAACTCCTGCCCTGAGCAGGATACAATTATGTTACTATTATTTGGTTTATGTTCACTGAAAAAGATTTAAAACATAATTTAGGGCATGGAAAATTAAGCACAGCTTTCAAAAAAGGGCTCAAAATGTTGTAGAAAGTAGAAATTGCTACCTACAATGACACTTGAAGGGACACTATAGTCACCAGGATCACTACAGCTCTGGTATTTACATTACTTCCTAGTAACACCACTAGTGGCAGTCACTCAGACGGCCACTAGAGGGACATGCACAATAGCCTCCCAATGCTTTCCTATAGGAAAACATTGGATTGACTAAGATCATCAAAACTGACAAGGCCAACTACAGCGAGACTGTGGGAAAAAATGTGAGTTAAAAAAATCACCTTTTCTGATAAATCTGAGGGGGCAGGGACTAAACAGCCACACAGGCACTATAGTGTCAGGAATATATGTTTGTATTACTGACATTATAGTGTTCCTTTAACCCCTTAAGGACACGTGACATGTCAGGATTCCCTTTTATTCCAGAAGTTTGGTCCTTAAGGGGTTAAATCACTCCAAAAAAACGACCCTACAACTAAGCCCTATGTCCAACCCTAACCGTATATGTTCTATAAATCACATTATAACACCCAATCTTTGAATTCTTTTCTTCATAAACCTTCACTTAAACTTCACACTTGCTATCTTAACCTCACTCCCTGTATTAACCACCGCACTGTCCTTTGTAAACTCTGTACCCACAGCATTAACCCCTTGTCATAGTGCATTAATCCCACTCCATGTTATATTAATCAAACACTATGCTTTATTACCCCTTTCCCCCACCGTTAGCCCTACACCAGCAGCATTAAACCTGAACTCTCTGCATTAAAACCCAGATCCCACAGCAATACCCTCACACAGTGCTGTTTAATGAACTCCAAATATGGTGAATTAAAGTAGCGTTGTCACAAATTCTATAATTGGCAATGTAATTTCCCTCTCAATATAACAATGAGATGGTTCCAAAATCAGACCTGGGACTTTTTAAGCCCAATCAGGACCTCGGCGATGGGTGAAATGGTGTTAATTCTGACAGGATGTTAAGACCTAAAAGATACTCCTCACACAAGTCCAGAGAGTCCACGGCACACTCACCAGGAGTAAATGTATAGTCGCCAGGGTTGAACTTCCATCTGCCTATGTCTATTTGGAGAGTCGAAATCTTTGAGCCCTGGAGTTATCACACAGTTTCATACATTTGTGGACTGGCTTTTATTGAAGCACTGATGCATACCCCTCAAGGACAGACCATGCAGCGAGCACTGTTTTAGCCTGTTTGGCTTTCTCCAAGAGCGAGATTCCAAAATTGGGATGGTGGGACAGAACCCTGAAATCAGGTCTGTCCTGACAAAATTGGGACAGTTTGGAAGCCTGCTGATGTGTGGCAAAGGAGGAACCATTAAACTGCTTTTAAAGTCTTATGAGTCTCGCACTATCCATTACAACCCTGTATCATCATCCTGATTAGCTTGTCAGACCATAGATCCAATAAATTTAAGGATAGGGATGACATGTTACCATTAATAAAGGCCCCACTCAAGGCCCATTACCAGTCCTGTTTCCTTCTTCCCAAAAGTGCATTAGGTAATGGACAATAACAAGGACAGTGAGCCTGTTAACTTTATTTGACATCAATACAGATACATTGTGTTTTGTTTATCCTGATCCTTTATCAAGTATGATAGGGGAGAGTGCCATGCATTATATTTCCATCCCTATATAGGAGGGACAGTCCATATTTTGGGCCCAAATACCTCTGTCCCTCTTTTCTCTCCTAATGTCCCTCTTTTCTAGGAGCTCCATTTTGTTGGTGTGTCTGAGTGTATCACAGAGCTCCACAGCAATAATACTCCCAGTAATGTGCCTGAGTGTATAACAGAGCTCCCCCGCAATAATACTCCCAGTAATGTGTCTGAGTGTATAACAGAGCTCCCCAGCAATAGTACTCCCAGTAATGTGTCTGAGTGTCCATAATACTCCCAGTAATGTGTCTCAGAGCTCCACAGCAATAATACTCCCAGTAATGTGTCTGAGTGTATAACAGAGCTCCACAGCAATAATACTCCCAGTAATGTGTCTGAGTGTATAACAGAGCTCCACAGCAATAATACTCCCAGTAATGTGTCTGAGTGTATAACAGAGCTCCACAGCAATAATACTCCCAGTAATGTGTCTGAGTGTATAACAGAGCTCCACAGCAATAATACTCCCAGTAATGTGTCTGAGTGTATAACAGAGCTCCACAGCAATAATACTCCCAGTAATGTGTCTGAGTGTATAACAGAGCTCCACAGCAATAATACTCCCAGTAATGTGTCTGAGTGTATAACAGAGCTCCACAGCAATAATACTCCCAGTAATGTGTCTGAGTGTATAACGGAGCTCCACAGCAATAATACTCCCAGTAATGTGTCTGAGTGTATAACAGAGCTCAACAGCAATAATACTCCCAGTAATGTTTCTGAGTGTATAACAGAGATCCCCAGCAATAATACTCCCGAAATGAGTGTATAACAGAGCTCCAAAGCAATAATACTCCCAGTAATGTGTCTGAGTGTATAACAGAGCTCCACAGCAATAATAGACATGTGCAATTCGTTTTGGTCCATATTAAAATTCGGCCGTATTTAGGGTAATTCGGACATTCGGGTGCTTCCGAATGTCCAAATAGCTGAATTGCCGAAGTGCCGCATTGCCGAAGTCCCGAAGTGCCGAAATTACAGAATTTCCGAAGTGCCGAAGTTCCGAGGTGTCAAAATGCCGAAGTTCCGAAGCACAGTATTGCCTAAGTACTAATATACTTACCCAGTAAAAGAAGAATGTTACATTGTATACAATTTTAAATAAAAAGTATACAAACATAGCCAGGATTGAGCTGTAAGCGTTTGCAACACTTACAACAATCAAGTAACACACATTCATATAAAATGTAAGTTACTTAGCCAGTCATGTAATGACAGGAATGAATAAGTAGATAACTCCCTAATTCCCACGGTATTAGGGAGCTATCTACTAAAAGGCTAACGATTACTTAGTATTAGTAAATTATGTCCCTACTCGCTCTATAGCGAGTAGGGGTATGTCTATTAAACAGTGAGCAGCCTGTGGCCGTCGGGTGGGGGCCCTAAAGTAAAAAAAGAGGGGAGGACCTATTTAGGGCCCCCACCCACTGCTCAGGGGTGGGGGCCCTAAACAAGAATAAGGGGGGGACCTAATGTCCTCCCCCCTGGCCACCGCGCCTGAGCGGTGGCACTAAATATAAATTGGGGGGACCTAATGTCCTCCCCCCTGTCCCTCACCCCTGAGCGGTGGGTGGGGGCCATAAACTAGAATAGGGGGGGGACCTAATGTCCTCCCCCCTGGCCCCCACCTCTGAGTGGCGGGTGGGGGCCCTAAATACAAATGTAACCCCCCCCTTCTTCCAGGTGACTCGGGGTCCCCAAACCCCTAGTCACCCCTCTCCCAAAAATGTAACCCCTACCTACACCCCTCACCCTAAAAATAATGAAGTGGGGACCTTTAAGTACCTGTAAAAATAAAAATAAACTTACCATTTGATGTTTTCTTTCTTCTAAAATCTTATTTTTTCAGCCCCAAAAAAGGCCAAATAAAAATCCATAATAACCGACGCAATTAAAAAAAAAACCAGAGCACCAAAAAAAAAAAATCCATCTTCACCCGGCGAGGACTTCGCGCAGACTGAGCTCTGCAGGGCAGGGGAAGGCTTATAAAGCCTTGTCCCGCCCTGCAATTAGGCTCAGAGCACTCTGATTGGTGGGTTAAGCCATCCAATCAGAGTGCTCTGACAGGTAAATGAAGAGACTGACAGGTAAGTCTCTACATTTACCTGTCACAGCACTCTGATTGGTTGGTTTGAAATCCACCAATCAGAGTGCTCTGTGTCATTTTACACAGCGTGGGAAAATTCTTTGAAATTTTCCCACGCTGTATAATTTGACCCATAACACTCTGATTGGTGGATTAACCCCTTCAGACCGGAGGGCGTACTATAACGCCCTATTATAGGCGGCTCTAAACGCCACCGGGCGTAATAGTACGCCCTCCGGTCTTTCGGTACTTACCCGCGGCACATCCGTCCTCCTCGAAGCCCCCCGGCCATGTGAGAGTGGGGTCCTGCTGGCTGAAAATAAAAATAAAATAAATAAATAGTGTAAAAAAAATATATATATGATCTATACACATATACATACACACACGTACACCGTCTAGGTGTATTTTACTATTAATATATATATAATTATATATATATATTAATATCAAATTACACGTAGACTGATACTGATTAAATATATATATAATTATTGTTATATATATATTTATATATAATATAAAAAATATAAAAATGTAAATACGTTAAAAAATGAAATTAAAAAAATAATTTAAAATAAATAATTAAAAAATATATAGATGTGTGTTATTTCGTTCTAACTGTATTGTGAAATTAATATATATATATATATATCAAAATACACGTAGAACAAAATAATATATATATCTATATACATAAATATATACGTATATATCACTATATATATACCTATATATAAATAAAAATATTTTAAAAAAATTATATAGATATATACATATATATACACATACGTATATATATACATATATTAATTCTACATATATATTTATGTAATATTTTTACATAATTAGGTATCTTAATTAATTGCAATTAGCAGGACCTGCCTGACAACCCATGCCGAAAGTAAAGGGAATTTAATTTGCTAGCACTATATTTAACCCTATAACTTTCCGAGACATCATAAAACCTGTACATGGGGGGTACTGTTCTACTCGTTAGACTTCGCTGAACACAAATATTAGTGTTTCAAAACAGTAAAATGTATTACAACGATGATATCACCAGTAAAAGTGACGTTATTTGCATTTTTCACGCACAAACAGCATTACACGGACAATATTATTGCTGTGATACTTTTTACTGTTTTGAAACACAAATATTTTTGTTCAGCGAAGTCTCCCGAGTACAACAGTACCCCTCATGTACAGGTTTTATGGTGTTTTCAAAAGTTACATCGTCAAATATAAGGCTTTTTTTATTTTTTTCACATTAAAATTCGCCAGATTGGTTACGTTGCCTTTGAGACCCTATGGTAGCCCAAGCATGAAAATTACCCCTATGATGGCATACCATTTGCAATAGTAGACAACCCAAGGTATTGCAAACAGGATATGTCCAGTCTTTTTTAGTAGCCACTTAGTCACAAACACTGGCCAAAATTGGCGTTTTTTGCATTTTTCACACACAAACAAATACTAACGCTAACTTTGGCCAGTGTTTGTGACCAAATGGCTACTAAAAAAGACTGGACATACCCATTTGCAATACCTTGGGTTGTCTACTATTGCAAATGGTATGCCATTATGGGTGTAAATTTCATTCGGCTACTATACAGTCTCAAAGGCAACGTAACCAATCTGGAATTTCAATTTCAAATGTAACGTGCTATATTTGACCCTGTAACTTCCCAAAACGCCATAAAACCTGTACATAGGGGGTACTGTCTTACACGTGAGACTTTACTGAATACAAATATGTGTATTTTATTGCAGTAAAAGCAAACAGTATTATGACATTGACCGTTAAAATGTCAGGTAGAACTAAAAAAATTTAAAAATCTATTTTCTCCCATTTTTTTCATATTAAATTATGTTTCATAGCTAAATATTTGATATTAAATGAAAGCCCTGTTTCCCCTGAATAAAATGATATATAATAAGGGTGGGTGCATTTACTATGAAAGAGGTGAATTACGGTTGGACAGACATGTAGCGCAAATGCCAGGTTTTGTTTACATTTTGTTTTGTTCACAACGTGTACATTTGGCTCCGTCCTTAAGGGTTAAATAACCTATTTGTACTTAGGGCTCCCACTCCACCACTCACCACATTAAGTCCCCTATTCTAGTTTAGGGCCCCCACCCACCGCTCAGGGGTGGGGGCCACAAGGGGAGGACAATAGGAAAATCTTGGGGCCGTAGTGGGTGAGGGATAGAGTCTGAGGTGGGTGCAGGGAGGGATGGGGCTGAGGTGGGTAAAGGGAGGGATGGGGCTGAGGTGAGTGCAGGGAGGGATAGAGTCCGAGGTGGGTACTGCTCCACAAAAGACTATTAGTGAGGACATAAGTGTCAGGGTACCTGTTGGTGATGTATCCAGGGAGGACATCCTCTCTGCTTAGGGGCTCCCTTCCCTTAGCATTTCGGCATATTCCGGCCGTTTTCGCGCCGGCCGCGCTAGCTCCTCCCTCTTTTATGACGCGACGGCTAGCGTCGACGTCATGACGTCGGAATTTGCATAAAGTGCCGGGAACCGCTATTCCGGACCTTTTGGGGGCGTGGTCTCTATTTAGGTACAGGGTATTTAAAGGAAACCTTTACTACTGCTCATTGCCCTGTCGTGGTTCTAGCTTGCTAGTCACTCAGCGCGTTCTTTATCTTGTGTTTTCGGTTTTGACCCTTGCTTGTCTTTTGTCCTGTTGTCCTCTCCTCTCCTTTGACTCGGCTTGTATCTCGCTTACCTGTCCTCCGGCTCCCTTGACCTCGGCTTACCTTTTGACTATTTTTGCTTGTCCTTACGTTAGTCCGGCCATTCTAAGGTCCGGTATACGTACCTCCTTCTGTGCGCACTCTGCGTATTGGATCCCTGTCAGTTTCCTGACAATAAGGTGTACAGAGCTCCCGAGTGCCACTGAGATAACTGAACCTATCATGACCCCATTGCTACACCTACACAGGTATGTAACTCACCTGTAATAACCAGAAATTGTCACATAACAGAATGTGATATGTGTGTAACCACAGTGACAGAATAGACAATGTGTCAACAGTATCAAGCATACAAATCTGTGAAATTATGCGATTACATTATTTCATGATCCAACTTGTTTGTTTGTGCTTTGTTATATATACAGTATATATATTACTGTTTCTCATGACACGACAGACACGTTATAATCTGCTTCTCAGTTTATGTATGCGCATTAGATAAACAGTGATGCTTTACAAGTAAGGAGGGGTAAAATGATCGATTAACATATGGGAGGCAGCAGAATTCTTCTACCTACTATGTAATATTGAGGTTTGAAGTAGCCACCTCATGACAAACTGAAATACTGGAAATGTATATCACACTGAAATTTTGCAAGTCGGTGAGATTAAACGAAAATAGCAAATCATACGCCCAAATCAGAAATTACAACTATTACAATTATTTATATATATATTTATATAGCACCAACATATTCTGCAGAGCTGTACAATAGGAAAAAAGACAAACACGTGATTCTAACAAAACATGAATGGCATATGGAAAGAGTAGGTGAAGAAGGCACTGCTCAAGCGAGCTTACATTCCCAATTAAGTTTTTCAGACATTTTCATATTGTGTCTGTTAGTGACTGTGTGTCTGTTAGTGTGTGTGTTAGTGTGTGTCTGTTAGTGAGTGTTAGTGTGTGTCTGTTAGTGACTGTGTGTCTGTTAGTGTGTGTCTGTTAGTGACTGTGTGTCTGTTAGTGAGTGTTAGTGTGTGTCTGTCACTGAGAGTGTATATGTGTTTGTCAGTGAGTGTGTATGTGTCTGTCGGTGAATGCCTATCTGTCAGGTAGCGTATATGTGTGTCTGTCAGTGAATGTGAGTGTGTGTGTAACAGTGAATGAGTGTGTATGTATGTGAATGTGCTTGATAAAGGCATATTGCTGAAATGTTGGGGGCTTATTGGTTGACTCTTGTCCTTCTTCTCACTAGGCCTGGTATGCTTTTTTCTTTTTGTATATACAACTATTTATGGGTTTGAAAAATCAGGTATCTCTTATAATTATTTTGTATACTTGTATCCAGTGATTCATGTATTATGTAGTCTGCTTATATGTAATTGCAGAATTTGTAGCAATTGCATTGCATTTTCCATTTGACATGGTGTGTATTTTTCATTCATTGATACAATTAATGAGATAGCCTATTACTGTGACCCATCTAATAAAAATAATTTTCATATATATTTGTGGTCGTGCCCCTTGTTCAAGTAACATATGGCGAATGCCTATCTGTCAGTGAATGTGAGTGTGTGTGTAACAGTGAATGAGTGTGTATGTATGTGAATGTGTATGTTTCAGTGAAAGTGTGTGTTGGTTAAACAATGTGTGTGACAATGACTGTGTATCTAAGAGTGTATCTCAGTACATTCATCAGTGAGGGCGTGTGTCTGTCAGGAAGAGAAATTTGAAAAGGAGGGGGGGTGTCTGAGTTTTGTCATGCCTACGGCAGCACAAAACCAGAATACACCACTGCACATCAGCCCAAATACATACAATAAAAATCAAAGAAAAAAACTATCCTAAATCCCTAAGCAAATATAAATAACTAGAGGTCTTTTAGTATCACTCCAAGCAGAAGTCTTCATTCTTCTAAATCTTTTTCTTCAGCCCCATAAAAGGCCAACGTAAAATCCATATGACACAGCTATTGAAAATAAAAACAAAGAACCTGAGTCACAAAAAAAAAAAAAGCAAAAACAGGGACTTATGGAATTTAGTGAATAAACCCTGTGGGATTGTCACTTTCCTCTTTCACCCTCATTCCCAGAATCTGTGATTCTCCGAATGAACAGCTGTGTCCAGGCTTCCAGTGAACTCTGGATTTTTTTGGGACGTATTTGTACATTGGAATCATTTTGGTTTAATAGTCCGGCTGTCTAAAGTATTAATTCTGCCCGCATTTTAAATATTTGTACTGTTTCTAAGCAATGTTAAAGAGTGGATTATGTTAAAATCTTAATTCTACTCCATTATCGGAACACCCTGATCATTGTTATACAAATAGAAATTCTCAAACTCTTCTTATTCGGAGGAAATTTGGAAATTAACAGTTGACTTATTACAGTCACCACAATTCACAATTTCCCAGCAAAAGGGATCTTTACAATCTCTTAATCCCACAATTGCAACATTTCAATAAAGTATACAGGGCCGCCATCAGGGGGTGACAACCATGACGGTTGTCACAGACCCAGCGGTCCTGGGGGGCCCGCACTGCTTTGGCAGTCCAGGGCCCCACAATTACTCTTGGCATATATATATAGCAATGATCGCTATATATATGTGCAGCCGTGGGCCCCCCAGCTCCCTGTACCTACAGAGGGGGCCCAGCGGACTGCAGGAGCACTTTACAGCATTTCCCTCTCTTTAACTCGGGTTACCATGGCAATGCTCCGCACAGCGCGCACACCACATCTTGCGGGAGTTAGAGAGAGGGAAGATCTATAAAGTGCTCTTGCAATTTGCTGGGCCCCCTCTGCAAATACAGGGAGCCGGGGGCCTCACCATGCCACCGGACCACCAGGGTTGGAATCTTCCCCCCTCCCTGGACCAGGTAAGAAACAGGGAGGGGGGAATAGCTTTCATTACATTACATGCATACACTAGTAAACATACATATACTCTGCATTCATTACACTAACACACACTCTGCACTAACACACACTCTGCATTCATTCCACTAACACACACACTGCATTCACTGCACTAACACACACTCTGCATCCACTACACTGACACACACCCTGTATTCACTGCACTGACACACACACTGCATTCAATGCACTAACATACACTCTGCATTCACTGCACTAACACATACTCTGCATTCATTACACTAACACACACTCTGCATTCACTACACTAACACACACCCTGCATTCACTGCACTGACACATACTCTGCATTCATTACACTAACACACACTCTGCATCCACTACACTAACACACACACTGCATCCACTACACTGACATACACTCTGCATCCACTACACTAACACACACCCTGCATTCACTGCACTGACACATACTCTGCATTCATTACACTAACACACACTCTGCATCCACTACACTAACACACACACTGCATCCACTACACTGACACACTCTCTGCATTCACTGCACTGACACACACTCTGCATTCATTCCACTAACACACACTCTGCATCCACTACACTGACACACACTCTGCATCCACTACACTGACACACACTCTGCATCCACTACACTGACACACACTCTGCATTCATTCCACTAACACACACTCTGCATCCACTACACTGACACACACTCTGCATCCACTACACTGACATACACTCTGCATTCACTGCACTGACACACACTCTGAATTCACTACACTAACACGCATTACACTCTTTTGGCTTCCAATATTACTTTTATGTGGATAACATGCAAATCCATCTGGCCTTTCCTGATCTCTTGACATCACTCGTGTCTCTGACTGCCTCTCAGCTATTTCCAACTGCATGGCTGCTCCTTTTCTTAAACTTAACCTGTTCAAAAAAACAGAACATCTCTTCTTTTCTTTGCTTGTTTGAGCAGGTCCCCCAACACCCTCTGATACTGTGTGTCCAACTTGTCTTGTTACAAATACTTGTCTGTTAGTCCACCTATTGTACAGCTCAGCAGAATGCTTTATAATTAATAATAATAATAATTTGTCCCACGAACATTGTGTAGCGAGGGATGAAGATTTTTTTTCAGGCCAATTCTTCAACAATAGACCTCAGCTCAGAGGACATTACTGATTTACATTAGTAGTTTACTAGGGTATTGTTTTATTTTCCGGTGTACTGTTTGTGACAATATTGGAGCATCTTTCTCTCCATTTCATGACTTCCAGAGCACATTTTAGTTCCCACAAGGCATTGCCATTATAATGGTCTCACTTTTGGCTTTTCTCAATTCTTTGCCATCTAAGGGCTTATTTACCTTGGTTTGTTCTAAGGACTCTTGCAGATGATTCACTGAACACCAGATTTTGTCCAGATTGACAATATCCAGTGAAAATGACCAAATTCTGACAGCAATATCAATTCTCATATTTACAAAACCCAAATACAGTTGGAATTCGGTTGAGCCGAGTGAATTTGCAGTAATTGCTTGGATGCATTCAGTCTCCTGATTAAAATCAATGCTTTTACATCTGGATCCTACATGAAGTATAGGATTCGGAAGATTCACAAAGCACCAGTTATACTAAAATTCTAATCGAATGCATTATTTGCAAATTACCGTTCATTAGCTTATTGCAAATAAATTGATCATTTTAAGTACTGTTTGTCTGCTGTCCACATTAACAGCTAGTGGGGAAATAGTTTTTTTTTTTTTTTTAAAGCCTCGGTAGGACAAGGGTTTGTTAATTGACAGCTGGCTGATGCTTACTACATAAAAAAAGTTTTTCTAAAATAAAAAATAAAAATACATTTTAAGAAACTATGGGTGCCAATGAGACCCGCATACTACTATAAAGGGAGGTTTTAAACCTCCATGCAGGAGGTGGGGTATCGACTTAATGTTTGAAACTAGTGACTAAGCAGTCGTAAAATAATGGGGGGCTTAAAATTGGTAACAGGGAGATCACCCCTGTTCCTACACGTGTTCAATGGCTGAAGGATATTAAATGTATATCAAGGTGCCCTAATATATCCATCAAATCCGCCACCCAAGGGCAGTGGGTGGTTTCTCGAGATGAATAATGGTGAGGTAGACATATCATTGTCTGCCCTCCAACCCCAGGTGGCAAGGGTTCCCAATCCTATGGCCACCCACCCTTAGGTTAGGTGAACCCTTACATCCCCTCTCCCCCCTACTCTAATAATAGTGAGCACTGATATTAAGGTTTTGTGCCTCTTTATATTAAACAAAAATAACGGCTAGGATTTTATCACATGACTTTGGTTGTGCATATGTGTATTTGTTCCTAATAAAATTTTAAAAAGAACTATATGTATTGTTCTAAAGAGACAGTCCTAGCACCACAGGTAGAAAAATGAATCCTACAGGGATTAGTTTGTCGTAAATCAGCCTCTTGAAACCTAACTATACCTATATCTCCCATTTACAACAGGAAGACTAAAACAAAGTATAGCAAGAAACAGGAAGACTAAAACAAGGTATAGCAAGAAACAGGAAGACTAAAACAAGGTATAGCAAGAAACAGGAAGACTAAGACGATGTACATTTAAAAAACAAACAAACTATTCGGGTCACACCTGCACCTGTATGTATAGTTTTATTGTTATCTGTATTCAAGTTATTGAATTAAAAATTAATGATATGCACTCATGCAGGTTAATGACATCTGGCTACCGATTCCATTCACTTTTTATTAGTAGTGTTTTTTTAAATTATTTTATCACATCATTAATAGCCAACAGCAGGTGAGCTGAGCATGCACCTGGCATTGCTGTACATTCTATAGGAGATAAGTGAGTTTATTTATTTAATAAAGGACAAAGAAATCCACCTGGATTTTACCATAAAGATTTCAAATTACGTAATACACCCCATCCGAAGAAAAACAAGAGGAAAATCAACAGTAAACATGAATATCATTTACTTGGAAAAAATATCTGATAACAGCTACTCAGTATTCATTTAAGGTCTGTGTCACAACATGACATATGAGATCCTTGCAGATTTACTCTACTGTGCTCATTCACTGAGCATTCATCCTTCGCACAATAGGAATGGAGGAAACTATTTGAACCATAGGTCGTTAGAAGGCGCTCAGAAATTATACATAAAGACTGCGTGATTTCCAAGTGACATTCCGTATTCCGTCATATCCAGAGAGAGAATTTCCTGTTAACATTGGGCTGTACAGCTGTTTATTTGAACAGTTCGTGACATCCTAAATATGTGAAAGAAAAGCAAATCAATCCTTCATTTCCACATCTTTTGGAAGAAAGGCTCTGATGAGGCAATTTAACAAAATAAATATCTAAATAAATGATTTGCCAGCTGTATATCCAGGCTTTGACCACACTTTCTATTCCAGCTTCAGTCTCCATTCCTAGACTAGTAAAGCACATTTATCGGTTCCTTTTAGATGAATATTGTTATAATATAATTAGTATTACTACTTTTATCATTTATATAGCACCAACAAATTCTGCAGCGCTGTACACTTTTACAATAGGGTTAAAGCCTGCAGGTAACTGACAATCTCAGACCTCCCAACTCTCCTGATTTCGACAGGACAGTCTGTATTTTAGGGTGATGTCCCACGTGAGAACTCTGCTCAAAAAGCATAGCTCGATCGCCTTATTACATGCGAGAGCTCTGAAACCGTGCATTCACTCAAGTCTGACCTAGATATTCTTTGGACGGTTCCGCCACCTTTGGGCATCACCATTGCTGTTGTTTGCATCATTGTCCCACCTCTTTTTACCCCACTCACTGACATCCCATCGAGGGGGTATGCAATCCTTTTGTTGACATGAATTACAATTTCATATCACAAAGTCAAACAATTACAGAATGATTTTCTAAGCCATGCTTGTAGCTTTACAACAGGAAATAAGAAAATTGGAGGTTCCATTTAGGAGTTAAGTGCAACTGCCAAGGTGAGAAATATCTAGCCTGCACACAGAATCTATGGAATATGGATTGTATCCAGGACCACTATATGTATAAAATAAAATACTGCGACTTTAACCCCGCAACCCTTAAAGGAACACTATAGGCACCCAGACCACTTCAGCTCAATTAAGTGGTCTGGGTGCCAGGTCCATCTAGGATTAACCCTGCCTGCTGTAAACATAGCAGTTTCAGAGAAACTGCTATGTTTACATATGGATTAATCCAGCCTCTAGTGGCAGTCTCATTGACAGCCGCTAGAGGCGCTTTCGCGCTTCTCACTGGGATTTTCACAGTGAGAAGACACCAGCGTCCATAGGAAAGCATTGAGAATGCTTTCCTATGGACTGGCTGAATGCGCGCAAAGCTCTTGCCGCGCATGCGCATTCAGCTGGTGACGTCAGAAGAGGGAGGAGAGTCCCCAGCGCAGAGGGAGTCTGGCGCTGGAAAAAGATGAGTGTTTAACCCCCTTCCTCCCCCTTCAGCCGGGAGGGGGGCCATGAGGTTGGGGGCACCCTCAGGGCACAATAGTACCAGGAAAACGAGTTTGTTTTCCTGGCACTATAGTGGTCCTTTACCAATATGTCCTTCTCAGCCCGTATTTTCTCTTCTAATACTAGTTTTCTTACTTAATTTTTTATTTTTTTTGACAATCTTTATTTTTCAGTTTTATATTTGCAAAACAAGGGTGAGTACGCCAATTAAACATTCAGCCATGCGCAGGTGGATTACTTATTTAACAAAAATTGGGTATTGCAATAAGTCAAGCAATAATAGTAGGTATACAATCACCGTCTCTGCATGAACCATTGCTTAATTTGTAGTTAACGTGACCTGGGTCCTTGGAGTCCGAATAGCCATGGTTAGCATTGTGGTGTAGAACATGACCTCGGGATAAGGGTGAGCAATAGTGCAGATCTATGAAGGCATACGAAAATAAACTGTTCAGTAAGAACAGTACTTAAATTACGGGAAGGTCACTGTTCACAGTACTGGCGTATGGGAAATATTAGTGTATTTGGAACTGGTAATTGGTTATTTTACCTTATGAAGCCCACGTGAGTTCTCAGACAGGTGCTAGGTGGCGAAACTGCAGGGCCAGTTTCTTCAATATGCTTGTGTCAGTAAACGGGGTCAAAGTACTCATGGTCCGTTCCTATCCCATCACTCCGGGCCACCACGCGCCCCCCCAGGTAGTCCTGATGGTGTTAAGAGAAGAAGGGGGGGAAGATAGGGGAGGATGGCAAAGACAACCCCACCCCCTCCCCCCACTACAAATTAGTGATTCACTGCACTCAACTTTTTACTTTGTGTGCCTCTATATCAGTCCAGTTCAGGTTAACTCCCTTTTAGCCTCTGGTCAGGGCCCAGCCGGCACCACAGAGGAGAGAAAATCAACCCCCGCAGCTCCATCCATCACAGACGATGGGGACCATTACGGATCTCCACGCATGGACACAGAAGGCCCTTAATCCGGGCTAGGTGGGCGTTCCGCCATAAAGGAACACCAGGGGGCCCACGTCAGGGCACACTTCTCCAAAGTTCCCCATAGGGTGGCCATGAGGGACTCCATGTTGTATATTTCTTCCACTTTGTCCATTCATTGAGTCATGGTAGGTGGGTCTGTCGTACGCCACTTGAGCAGGATGAGAGATCTGGCGACATTCAATAAATGTCTTGTTAGGGGGCGCTTATATGCAAAGAGAGAAAGCGTTGTGTGATGCCATAGCATCGGTAGGGGTTGGAATGGCAAGTCTGGGTCTAGGATTTCAGTTATCTTGGAATGTACTTGTTGCCAATAGGGCATTATATTGGCGCACATCCACCAGATGTAGAGGTCCGTCCCCACCTCAGTTTCCTTACTTCAGTTTTTGTTTGGAGGGATGGCTTTGTAGCCTCCTCTTTCTTTTAACTCATTCTTTAGTTTTTTAATCCCCTTTCGCAGTTCTTATAACATTATTATTATTTTTTTACTTATCTATGCTTTTCTCTCGTTCCCCCTTCGCCTCTCTTTCCCCATCCCAATGGCTTTTTTTGTGGCACAGTTGATGCCTTCCTCATCTTTTTATGCATTTTTCCATTTTCTTCTTCTTTCTGTTCCCTTTCCCCCCTGATTCATTCTAATTTCTTTCCCCTATGCATTGCTTTTTCCACTTTATTCATATAAATGTCCTCCCTCTCACACTGATTCCATGTCACACAGAGCTCCATGCGCTCAACTTGCCAAAGCTTCTAAAGATATAGCTCTGTTTCTGCCTTATGACTTCATTTGTGCATGAATGAAACATCTACAAACATTGAACTCATTTGACTTTTATAAATCTCGTTTGATCATTTTTGAAAAAAAATTTGTAATGCTAAATGTTTCCATAAAATAGATTTTGTAGATAGATTTTTCGAAGGGTATCTACAGGTTTCCCGACTGGGATTATATTAAACACTTTAATCAATACTATTCATGTTTCAACTAAATAAGGCTTTTCAAGACAGTCGCTGGTACAAATTTTTTTTATTTTTTTTAAATTGTAAAGAAAGACGATTCATTATTTACTTTTTTTGTCTTCTGTTTCCCAGCTGTTCACAAAATAATGGGACAATTCGTGTTCTACTAGAGATGGTAACAAAGGGTTTCACTTTTTATATTGTTCTCTTCAGAATTCTAATTGAAAAGATTCTGGTCCCGTCGTACTGCTGGAAGGAGCTAGCTAATCAATGGGTGCCCTGGAGATCCATGACATGGTGCTATTATATGAGTATTCTTATCTTTTCACCATTAAATGTTCCTGAATTCAATGTTCTCTCAATTAATAAAGTGGCAGTTGGTAAAACAGGTTCAGAACAAATTCTCAACTTGTTTAAAAAGTTATATTCCCAGAAGTGTCTAAAAAGATAGTAATGGGTGGCTAAGGATCGTGTCCACTTAAACGGCAGTCATTTATATAACGGGGAATTTCGTCTATCAAATAGGTCACATTGGACCATGTGTTTATTAAGGGATCTTCACCTGCCATCTTGATGTCATTGGCGTCCTGCTAAAATACCTGGGGGTTCTTGTTTGATTTTAGTTTTTAACATATCAGGAGGATAAGCTACTAAATTGTGATTTGTGGCGAATGAACACTATTACTGATAAAATAGCCATCTAATTAGATTTCCCCTTTTACTGAATCCCAAGTAAATATGTAGTGCCAGGGAGCTTAACGAGTGTATCACACCTAATGTGACGCTTACTTATTGGAGAATGGGAGAGAAAATAATCTCAATAAGACACCAGACACACTTACCATGAAAGGGCATTAAGGAAAGACCAGAACCGACTTATACAAGTAATTACATATCAGCACTTTATCTGGATTCTTTAATTAAAAATACCAATCAACATTGTGTCTAGGCCTTAACTGATCTTCAGAAAGATAAAACATTATCTTGTTTACCTGAGTATTTTGTAGAAATAATGAATAAGTCAAAATAAAGTCAACTTTTCATAACTAATTTTCTTATACTGAGAAGCATCATTATTGGGTACTGTATAGCACTGTATCTGGTGTCAACCTCACGGGGAATAAAAATCAAATATTAAAATAGAAAACACTGTAATATTACAAATTGCTCCGGTTCTAGAAGTTAGATGCCTCACTTAGTTACAGACCATGTTGTGTAAAACCGCACATCATAAATGTAACGCATACAGCTACGTCATGTGTCTTTATGGTGTTTGCACATAACACAACAATATGCATGGGTTAATCAATCTAAATGTTGCCCCATTCATATTTCGCAATGCTAATTCATCCTTTAAGCAGAGTTGTATTTTTCATGAGGCTAACAAGGCAGTTTCCAGGGGGTGGCAAAAAATGCCCCTGCCAAGCGCCCTGGCAGATGCCTTGCAAGCCTCCTGCCACAGGGAGGCCCAAGAGCTGTTCAGCGGGCCACCATAGGGCTCCCCGAGGCACACTGCTGCTCATATTCTAACCAGGCAGTCGAGGGAGCATTCAGCTCTGTGGTCTTCTTACGCTGCTCCCTCCCGCGCGCCCTCCTGTGATGCCGGGAGCCGGATTATGACGTCACTCCGGCACTCGGCATCACTCAGCAGCACGAGAGAGAGCTGAGCAAAATTACAGTAATAGTAATGATAATTAGTGAGTGTATGAGAAAATGTTTGTCTGTGTGTGTGTCTGTCTGTCTGTCACTGAGTGTGTGTCTGTCAGGGAGTGTATCTGTCAATGAATGTGAGTCTGTCAGTGAAGGTGTATGTGTCTGTCGGTGAGTGTGGGTATGTCTGTCAGTGAATGTGTATATCTGTCAGTGAGTATGTGTGTGTGTGTGTGTGTCTGTCTGTCAGGGAGTGTGCAGCTGTTAGTGAATGTGTGTGTCTGTCAGATAAGTGGTCTGTGAGTGTGTGTGTGTATGTTCAGGGCCGGATTAACATAGGGGCTGATGGAGCTGCAGCTCCAGGCCCAGGCCCAGGCCCATGGAATAGGCCCATTGATTTAAAAAAAAATATATATATATATTTTGTTTTAAAAAAAAAATTTTCACACACTACTCGTAGGGATTCCACCTGGCTTTTATTTTATTGGCATAGTCAGTATTTGAGGCTGCCTGGCTGGTGCCAATATTGCAGTGATACTAGCAATATAAATGTTGGTATTTTTCTCAGTATAAACAAGAGATTACTATGCAATACCAGCACTGGCCAGTAGGGGTCGCTGTATGTGGAGACAGTCAGGGATAGGAAGTTCCAGCATATCCCTCCCTGCCTATCTATACTCACTGATCTGCAGGGGTGCAGCTACAGAGAGTCCAGACAGCAACTCCCACCCTGCAGAGACAGCCTACAGCTCAGGGAAGTAAGGGATGGGGTGAAAGGCTGCAAGGAGACATACACTAAGGGACATTGGGAGACATTATGACACAGACACATGGGGACACAGTGTCCCCATGTCTCCCAGCCAGTGTCCCTGGTGTCTCAGTGCCCCCTAGTCTCCCAGTGACCCCTAGTCTCCCAGTGCCCCCAGTCTGCCAGTGTCTCACTGTCCCCATGTCTCCTAGTACCTCCATGTCTCTCAGTGCCTCAAGTGTCCCAATGTCCCTAAGCTAGTGTCCCTAGTGTCTGTGGCCCTGGTGTCTCAGTGTCCCCATGTCTCCCAGTGCCCCCATGTCTCAATGTCCCCATGTCCCCCAGCCAGTATCTCTAGTATCTTTGTCCCTGGTGTCTATGTCCCCATGTCTTCAAGTGTCCCATATTTTCCCATTGTCCCCATGTGTCCCAGCCAGAGTCTCCTAGTCTCCCAGTGTCACTGGTGTCTCCGTGTCCCTAGGTCTCCCCGTGTCCCCAGGTCTCCCCGTCTTCCTAGTGTCCTAGTGACATGGGGACCCTGGGATACATGGGGACACAGGGAGACATAGGGCATTGAGACACCGATACATAGGATCACTGGGAGACCTGGGGACACGACACTAAGGGACACTGGGAGACATGGGGCACTGAGACACTGATACATAGGAACACTGAGACCTGGAGTAATCGACACATGGGGGCACTGAGTCATGAGGGCACTGGGAGACATGGGGGCACTGGGAGGAATCCATCTTTACAGCAGATTTAAACTACGTAGTTTTTTTGGTGATTTTACAGCATTTTCTCTTATGTCACTCCTTGTGATTTACATCATGTGATGTCACCCATACATATTTAATTATGCAAATTAGTAAGGCCGGTATGTTTTTCCAAGAAAGGTAGCAACCCTAACTACTTTTCACATACTCTTACTTAAGTATGGAAACTTAAGAGGGATGTATGGGAACAAAACTTGTGTGGACTGGCTGACAATGAATATAGTTAAAGGGACACTATAGTCACCCGAACAACTACAACTTATTGAATTTGTTCTGGTGAGTAGAATCATTACCATCAGGCTTTTTGCGGTAAGCATGGTCTTTTCAGAGAAAATGCAGTGTTTACATTACAGCCTAGTGATAACTTCACTGGCCACTCCTTAAATGACTGTTAGAGATCCTTCCTGGGTCATGGCTGCCTAAAATGCATCCAAACATTCAGTGTCTCCTCCCTCTGCATGCAGACACTGAACTTTCCTCATAGAGATTCATTAATTAAATTCATCTATATAAGGAGATGCTGATTGGCCAGGGCTATGTTTGAATCATGCTGGCTCTGACCCTGATCTGCCTCTTTGTCAGTCTCAGCCAATCCTATGGGGGAAGCACTGTGATTGGATCAGCCACCACTTCTAATGATGTCAGCAGACTGCTTGTTTTTATGAGTTTAACAGCATGCAGAGTTACAGCTTCAGGCTTGAATATAGTAGGATTTTGCTATATTTATGGAGGCATGAGGGGTCCAGGGGGGTTGGATGGTGGTGTTAACACTATAGGGTCATGTATTCATGTTTGTGTTCCTGACCCTATAGTGATCCTTTAAGGTAATGCTGACTTTGGTCTCTCTAACACATGTTCCCTTTCTTCTACACTCACTACATACAGCTTTTCTCTGTCCCAGACCATATACCAGGAGCTTCTGTCTGCTAGTAAGAAGGTAAGGAGACAAGTGGACCAGCGAGTGCTAGGGGACAGTCCTTAGAAAGCGTTGAGCGAGCGCATCATTAGATGAATTGATGCCAAGCTCAGGGTGCTCTCTGCATAGTATGCCCTTAGTTGGCCAGCTGCATGATTGGCATGCAGCCTGACATGCATTCATGCCAGGCTGGCCTTCTAATTCTTTGAGCAGACATGTCCTCTTTTTGGGCATGTTCGCCCCTTTTGGCAGGTTACGTGATTTGGGTCAGTGGCACACCTTTTTACCCCGCCCATTTACTTGCTGTTTGACTGGACACTGTTGTTAGGGGGTATGGATTTACTTGAAAGATTAAAACATAAATTAGAAAGAGATTAGCCTAGGGTATGTGTTTTCTTATACCGTGTTTCCCCGAAAATAAGCCCTACCCCGAAAATAAGCCCTAGCTGGATTATCGGGGTGGGCTGCAATATAAGCCCTACCCCGAAAATAAGACCTAGCCGCCGGCCCTTTAAATGCCTTAGCCGCCTGAGCGCTCTATAGAGAGCGCTCAGACGGCTGCCGCACTGCCTCACCTCCCCTTCCCTGTAGCGTGGCCGAGCTCCTCTCCGGTCCGCGACCCGCCCGGACTGACAGGAAGTGCACACTGGGTGTGCACTTCCTGTCAGTCCGGCCGGGTCGCGGACCGGAGAGGAGCTCGGCCACAGGGGAGGTGTGAGGAGAAGATTGGAGGGGGGGGAGGTACAGGAGGAGGGAGGGGGGATAAAATTACAGGAGGGAGGGGGGGGATATTACTGGGAGGGGGGGGGAGAGTATTACAGGGAGGGGGATAATATTACAGGGAGGGAGGGGGAGAGTATTACAGGGAGGGAGGGGAGAATATTACAGGGGGGATACATTACAGGGAGAGATGGGGGATACATTACAGGGAGGGAGGGGAGTATTACAGGAGGGAGGGGTAGAGTACAGGGAGGGAGGGAGGGAGAATATTACAGGGAGGGAGGGGGGGATAATATTACAGGGAGGGAGGGGGGGAGGGAGTGGAGAATATTACAGGGAGGGGGAGGTGAGGGTCTCTGGGGGGGTTACACAGCGCGGACACCGGCTGACAGAATGGCTCTAAGCCCTACCCTGAAAATAAGCCCTAGTGTGTTTTTTGTGACTAAAATTAATATAAGACCCGGTCTTATTTTCGGAGAAACACGGTAGCTGCTGTTTTCTTTCTCTCCAGCACCATCTCCATCAGATACATGACGCTTGGGAGTGTTTTACTGTTTTTGGTCGATATGATTCTGTAATTAGGCCCATCATACTTGTCAGCACCAGGCCCACTAGGCTCTTAATCTGCCCCTGTGTATGTTAGTGAGTATCCGTCAGTGCATGTATTAGTGAGGTTCTTTGTCTGTCAGTCAAAAAAGTTTGTGTTGGTTTTAAAAAAGAAAAGGTGCAGCAAGTTTGGATATGGGGGTGGGGATACCTAGTTTAGTCATGCCTAGTGCAGCACAAATCCAAAATACACCACTGCCTACAGGTATAGATCGTGTATGTCTGTTGCTATAGAAACAGATAACAGTTTCTAAAAGCAAATGAGGAAAAAATAAAATAGCATTTCTGCTTGGCTGTTTTTGTTTAACGTTCTGCAGAAGTCAGTTAAGGGTTCTGACTGAGTGAAGGTGCACCTTTAGATGGAAGATTCGTTCTAGATTTTGTAATGATTTAATCATATTGTAATTTTCTTCTCCAGTTTTTTCCACTGTCAAATGTTTAAAGGACCACTATAGTGCCAGGAAAACATACTCATTTTCCTGGCACTATAGTGCCCTGAGGGTGCCCCCACCCTCAGGGACCCCCTCCCGCCCGACTCTGGGGAGAGGAAGGGATTAAAGTCTTACCTTACTCCAGCGCCGGACGGGGAGCTCTCCACCTTCATAGCGACGTCATCGGCTGAATGCGCATGTGCGGCAGGAGCCGCGCGCGCATTCAGCCAGTTCATAGGAAAGCATTTACAATGCTTTCCTATGGACGCTGGCGTCTTCGCACTGTGATTTTCACAGTGAGAAGCACGCAAGCGCCTCTAGCGGCTGTCAATGAGACAGCCACTAGAGGCTTTAGAGGCTGGATTAACCCTTTTATAAACATAGCAGTTTCTCTGTTTATAAAAAAAAAAGGGTTAAACCTAGCTGGACCAGGCACCCAGACCAAGATTAAGTTGAAGTGGTCTGGGTGCCTATAGTGGTCCTTTAAAGCACGCCGTTTTTACACAGTGATACTTTTAGTTTAGAAAAATTAATAAATAAATAAAAGTCAAGGAAAATCGAGTCATGTTCCTAATTAGAAATGTCAGTCTTTCCATTTCCAAGTAAATGTAATTCCATCAAACAATAATTCCTAGAGAAACATGGCGACTTTTAAGAGAAAATCCACAGCAGCTCTGGGAAATTCGCATGTTCTTTTTGATTGAAAATTATGTTTTTGATGTGTTTCACGGAGTACTTGTCGGGATACTATAGTCAAAATTTTTTACAAAAGAACGTTGTGTTACATTCAGAGATGTATACAGTGCGGAATGTTTCACATAAACTCCACATAAAACATGTCTGACTTAAAGAGACAGTAACACTTTATTACATAATAAAGGACCTGTCAGCCTAGTATTGCACTGGACAGGAAGAAAAGGGATCCCAAAAACAGTTAAGGAGTATGTGAAAGGGGGAGTGGGGCCTGACTGTCATGCTGGATAGTCGCATCCTTGTTGAGCTCCAGCACATGAGCTACTTAGGGCGGCTTGTACCCCCATCGGTGATTTTGCACACCAAAGGGTGATCCCGGGCCACTTAGGGTGCTGTCAACCTGTGTTTTGATGTCCTTGGATTTCCACAATGCCAGAGAACAGAGAATAAGTTTGGCGGCCTAGTGAGTCCAGGAGAGTGGAGTAGCGGCCGCTCTTAGCCCCTGAACCGTGCTGCCGACTGGTGCCCTGTTTCCCCCCTTTGGACCAGTGCAGGTTATCCTGGTCTACCCTTTGGAGTCTCCCTTACCATCGTGAGGGTGCATGGCATACCTGCTGAACAAACTAGTGGCTCCAGTGCTCACAAGATGGCTGGTGCCACATGCTCTTCCGAATTCTGTGGAGAACCCAGCAGTCTCCTGCATCGCCTGAATGGCTACTTCAAGTCCTTCTGGGCACAGCCACAGAAGTACCTGAAACCTGCCATGTCAAGTGATGGGACCAACGATGAACACGCCATCTGCAACTATCTGCTGCAAAAACAGCTGATGCGTCAAGGAATGGACTCCACAAGACCCCTGAATGTGTCCTGTAGTATCTGGCAAAAAATTAGCAGATCTTTTAGGTCACGCAAGTTGCAAGGTGGATCGTAATTGTTGTTACGATCCATGGATCGTATTTGTTGTTCCAGCACATCCTACAGATGCTCAATCAGATTGAGATTTGGTGAATTTGGAGGCCAAGTCAACACCTTAAATAATTTGTCATGAAGAGGTGTACGTGGTCTGCAACAATCTCTTGCTAGGTGGTATGTGTCAAAGTAACATTTACAAGCCAGGACCCATGGATTCACAGCAGAGCATTGGGCAGACCATAATACTGCCTCTGCCAGCCTGCCATCTTCACATTGCAGTGCATCCTGCGGCTAGCTCTTCACCAGGTAAACAATGCACAAGCACCTGGCCATCCACATGTTCTAAAATTTAACATGATTCATCAGACCAGGCATCCTTTTTTCATTTCTCCATGGTCCTGTTCTAAAGCTCACCTCCCCTGAAGGTGATTTTGGCGATGGACAGTGGTTATCACGGTGTGAAGGAATACCCCATGACTTTCGGCTCCTTTTCTTGTCTGGATTGGTGTCCAATTTTATTTCGTTTATTTTGCTCGGTTCCTGAACTGAGACCACCCCAGAGACCCATTAGAATGTGGAACTTAAGTATCTTGTACGAAAACCACAATGGAATGAATTAATTGAATGGCCATTTTGTCTCCCGAATGCAGGCAGCGGGACTTGGTTGTCGAGTGCCAGGCTCGCAGACGAGTACACAGATGCTCGTAGGCTGGAGCGGTCTCACACCAGAGCTCAACCTTCCTGAATCAAGTCCCCAGCACCAATCACAGGGGGGAGCTATCAACCTCCTCCACGACCCTCTTCAACAGTGTATAGACCACCCCAGATAACCAGTCCTCGCTGCTACCGGTGCAAACAAGTGGGACACTACTGCAAAGATTGCCCCCTGGAACAACCCAGATCCAACTGAACCGGCCAGGGATTCCCAACCAACGGGCGGCTGCACACTGCTTGGACTACCCTTTGACCACATCCTGGAAAGCCTGGGAGCTGACTCGGTTAGAACCCCTGGGATTCCTACATGAGGCAGACCCTGGCAGGTGGCAGTGAGAGAGCGCTGTCTAAGCTGATGATCTTCCTGCTCCCTCGTGTTCCCTCTGTGGTGATGCCAGGAGCTGGAATATGACTTGCATCACTAAACAGTGTGAGGGAGGAGTGAGGAGCAGGTAGAGCATCGAGGCCACTGAACCTCAGGGAGAGGACTCAGAGGACTCCTAAAGGTAGGAGCAACAAGCAATAAAATTAATTTGTTACTGTGTGTGTAAGACTGTGTAAGTGTACATGAGTCTGTCAGTAAGTGTGTCTGTCAGTGAGTGTGTGTGTGTGTTTGTCAGTAAGTGTGTCTGTCAGTGTGTGTGTGTGTCTGTCAGTGTGTCTGTCATTGAGTGTGTGTAAGGGCTTACCTTGGTTGGAGTCCGTAGTGCAGAGATGTTTGCTCACCTTTGCAGATGATCACAGCCCACGGTAACCAGGTAAGAAGCCGCCTGGGCTGTGAATCTCTGCGCGGGGGCTTGGCAGGAACAATAACCGGACAAGGGCAAATCCAGGAGAGTAGTTAGGCACGGTTCCAAAGGTCAGGGCAGGCAGCAAACAGACAATAACAAATAATCCAAAAGCAGGGGTAACAGGCCAAGTCAGTCTGGAAATCAAGGAAAAATTGGCAACAGGTGCAGGAACAGGAAACAATGAACTGACCCCAGGGCCGGACTGGGGATACAAAGCAGCCCTGGAAAAAAAATCTATGCCTATGATGTCATATTCCGCCCTGGTCTTATTAAGTAGCGCGTGTGGGCGGGAGAGCAGAGACAGAACAGCCATCTCTCCCTGCGGCCGCCAGAAGAGCTCAACCTGCGGCCGCCAGAAGAGCTCACCCTGCGGCCACAGGTCAGCCAACTGTCTGCCCGGCCCCAGGTGCTGACGGCCCACTGGGAAATTTCCCGGTATCCCGGTGGGCCAGTCCGGCCCTGACTGACCCTGCCCTCAGAGAGAGGCAGTGTTATATATCTGGCTAATGAGCAGCTAATTTTCAAGTTGACTCAGGAGAAGTCGAGCCCCCTATTACTGCAGACAAGACAAGGAAAACAGGGGAAAAACCACACTAAAGAATTAGTTCAGCAGTGGCTCAGAGGCAGAGGCAGGCTTAGAATACTGAAGGGCCCAGGATCAAATCGCATGTAAGACACCTGTGGGGTGGCCACGCCTAGCCGTTTGGATGGCACGGGGAGAACCGTGATAGTGTGTGTTTGTCAGTGAGTGTGTCTGTCAGTGTTTGTGTGTGTGGCAGCGAGTGTGTCTGTCAGTAAGTGTGTGTGTGTGTGTCTGTCAGTGAGTGCCAGTAGGGCTAGCCTTTGGGATGTGCAAGCTGTGTGGTCACTCAGGACGCCATGACAACAGAATCGCCCGGCGATCAACACAGCTTGCGAGTTGGGGCACCAGCATATTAAATATAAACAAATCACTGGTGCGCACCAGCAGTAGGTGCAGTTAGATCATATTCTCTCCCTCCTAGTTCTGGCGCTCAGTTAGTGAGTCAGAGAACAGGCTAAGAGATTCTCAGCCTGCGCTCTGACAACATTGAATGCCGGAGCCATGAAGTGAGTAAGTATTATGATCTGAAACACAGGGAATTGTTATAGGGGGCATTTGTGATCGAGCACTAGAATGGGGGTGGTGCTGAAGGAAGAGTGTTGCAGCTTGGATTAAAAATTAAAAAATTATTTATACAAGTGAGTTTAGAGATATCCTTTATACTGTTTAAGAGGGCGTCACCAAGTCTAGAGCCGAATCTGCACAGAGGAGAAACAAGAAGGAATGCCTGCCTCTCCAACATTAGGGACCCTGACCTCCTCTCCTCCTCCCGGTGCTCATGACAGCCAGGACTGTGTGTATATAACTGTGAGTTACTCTTGTTACTTATATTGTGTAATTGTGTAAGCATGTGTCTGGCTGTGTGTGTGTGTGACCAATACAGTGTCCATATGGCTGTTCGAATGTGTGTATTGTGTGTGACTGTCTAGGTATGCGTAAGGGCTGTGTCTCTGTGTTTGTGTGTGTGTGTGTGTGTGCGTGCGTGTGTGTGTGTCTGTATGTGACCAGTACAGTGTCTATATGGCTGTGCGAATGTGTGTATATTGTGTGTGACTGTCTAGGTATGCATGGGGCTGTGTGTGTGTGTGTGTAATTGTGTATGTTTTGGTTTAGAATGTGAATGCTGTGTGTGTGTGTAATTTTGTATGTTGTTGTTTAGAATGTGAATGCTGGACTTCCTTGTTTCACGTACCACGTATATCTGGAGATGTGGTCACCTCAGTGGTGTATCCTTTTTTTGTGCTGCCCTAGGCAGGGGAAAGTGCTCCCTCGCCAGTGGCACCAGCCCCGCCCACCCCACCGGATTTTTAGTTAGCTGCCAGGCTAACAAGACATTTGCCATGGGCATTTGGGGGCGGCTTTTTTTGCCGCCCCCTGGAAAGTGCCGCCCAAGGCAAATGTCTTGTTGTCCTCTCGGCTAATACGTCCCTGAACCACATTTTTCACATTTTTGTTTGTTTCTGTTTTGCCTTTTATATCATTCAAAATAAATGGAATTCTGTGATTATAGTGTAGTTCCTTTTATTCAATATTGATGTGTTCAGTTTGCGATTATGGTTATGTCCGTATGTATATGTGATTGCATGTCTAGGCAGCTATGCATGTGACTGTATTTATGTTGGGGGCAAAGAAAGGGTTTAAAGGGGGTTAAGAAACACACAAGAAGTAACAGTGGGTTAAGAGACAAGACTGTAAAAGGAAATAAGAAACACACAAGATGGAAAGAGGAGATTAGGAGAGACATTAATAAAGAATCAGGAAAAACGTACACAGTGTTGAGGCGGTATGAAGTAACACACACACGTTTATTCTTATCTATTGGCATGGTAAGGACTAACCTATTCCAAAACAGCTGAACTGGAAAAATACCCAATTTATTTATTTTCAGATCAACTATATTGTCCAAGATACATAGTTTTGGCTTAGATGTTGAAATATCTTTAGGTAGGGCAAGGGAAAAAGCCAGGGAGCGGTGCTGCAAAGATTTTCGTACAGGGGCGCCTAAAGGCCTAAGGCCGGCCCTGTCTGTCAGTATGTGTGTGTCTGTCAGTGAGTGTTTTTAAATCAGTGAGTGTGTGTCTGTCATTCAGAGTGTCTGTCATTGAGAGTGTCTGTCAGTGACTGTTTTTTAAATCAGTGAGATTGTGTCTGTCATCGAAAGTGTCTGTCAGTGTGTGTGTCTGTCAGCATGTGTGTGTGTCTGCTAGTGAGTGTTTTTGAATCAGTGAGAGTGTGTGTCTATCATTGAGAGTGTCTGTCATTGAGAGTGTCTGTCAGTGTGTGTTTCTGTCAGTGTATATGTGTGTCTGTCAGCGTTTGTGTCTGTCAGTGAGTGTTTCAAATCAGTGGGTTTGTGTATTTTTCATTGAGAGTGTGTGTCAATGTGTCTGTCTGACTGTTTCTGTCAGTGTGTGCCAGATCAGTGAGTGTGTGTCTCTCTCAGTGAGAGTGTGTGTCTGTCAGTGAGTGTGTGTCTAGATGGAGAGGTGGAGTCGATGCAAAGAGGAGTTAGTACAATGACAACGCCCACCTGGGGGCACCAAAAAAAAATCCAGGCACCCAGGCGCCTGTGATCTAGGATCGGTCCTGTGGCCATCCATAATAGTGCCAGCTTTGTATTCCTGACACTGTAGTATCCCTTTAAAGTAAAAAGTAATTAAAAAAATGTTTTAACCACCACCTAAAATGTAACTTAAACGTCACTAAAGGTTCCCAATATAACGTTTTGCATTGTACAATTTCTGTTCATTCTATGTCCCCCCTCCCTTCTGCTGATAATTGCTGTACTTTTCTAACAAATGGGGAAAATACTACTAAAGATTGTCACTGATTGTTTTCTGTTTTCAATCTGTAAATATTCCACACTTGGTTTGCTGGTCCAAAACCAGGAACCCCAAACTACACCTGCAAAATTAAATATGTTTTGAAAAGCAGACAATTTACTGAATCTCTGCACAATGAATTTATTATATATTATATTATATTATATTATATTAGCATGCTTTGATAGAGCGCCCCATTTACATTGGTATTTCCATACGGGATCCTTTTCTTAATTCGTTTTACTGAACTGGACATTTTAGGTTTCCATTTTTAATCCAGCTAGGTTAATTTGGCCTAAAATTTGATATTTCTTTTCCAGTTCTTCACAGTTGCGGGTCAACTGAATTATCCAGTGCGTTCTTTAATGGAATGCTCCAAGCACCATAACCACTACAGACCACTGATGATGAAATACTGTCCAGAAATCACAATGCTGAGTGTAGTCACCCTAGCACAAACATTCAAATCCAACAAAACTCCTGACACTAGCCCAAATTTTCTTCTCAAGTATGCAAATAAGATATTGCAGATACCAAATTAGGCTCAAATATCACAACTTTGTCACTGGCACATGTAAATCTAATGCAAAGACATTGTTAGTAATCACATAAAGAGCTTTTGACTCAAACCCTTGATGAACAGTTGTAGATAAACAAATTGAAGGTCACTAGGACTTGAACAATCATTTAAAGGGACACTGTAATCACCAAAACAACTTCAACTTATTAAAGTGATTTTGGTGTGCTGATAATGTGCTTGTACTCACACTGCTCAATTTCTGTAATTTAGGAGTTAAATTAGCCCTAGCCACACCTTCCTGTCTCTGACGTACACATCCTCCTTACTCACCTGAAAATAAAAAATCTAAATTGTTTAGCTTCCTTTTTTGCACAGTGTTTTTAAACCCTTAAGGACACATGACATGTGTGACATGTCATGATTCCCTTTTATTCCAGAAGTTTGGTCCTTAAGGGGTTAATTTAGAATTTCTTATCCCCTACTCTGTTAAAAGCCTGCTACAGCAGGTATCCTCCTGTGTGTTGTTAAAGTTGAATTAATAAAGCATGTGATAAAAGCTTCTAACAAAAACACACAGTGCTGTAAGATCTGATTGGGAATGAAAAAAAAAAATTCATGTTGGCTGTGTGAGTCACATCCATGGGGCTAAGGCTGCGTAGACACAAACAAAAGTGAACTGACTCTTAAATGGCAGAGAAAAGAGATCCTGCAGGGGCATGAACTATCCCAGATGTTGCTGAACTACAACTCCCATGATTCTATGAATAAAATAAATAGGCTGAAAATCATGGGAGTTGTAGTTCAGCAACATCTGGAGGGCCAGAGTTTGGGGAAGCCTGATCTATACACGAAACTGCCTCCTTAAGCTAAGTTATCTTTGGTGCATAGTATCCCTTTAATTCACAATATAACTGGATAATTTGACAATGGCCAGTAGGTTCCACGTGTAGCTCTGTATCACCATCATATAAGGCAATTATCTCTCCTAAACAGACCATGTCAAACTGTCTGACTTTATAAACCTGTGATCTATTGTCGCAGTACAATGTGACAGCTTACAGAGAAGGAACAGCTCAGTTTAAAAATGTTAAACTCAGGATGTTTAAAGACATTCAATAAACGTTTCCACAACTGTTAAAGACTTTTAGTATCGGTCCAAGATAATGTCATTTACGGGACCATCCTCTTCATCTTTATCAGAATGCTATGCGGAAAGTAGATGTCTTATTTCAGTGGGAAATTCTTTAAATGCCTATGACTACATCCTCATCTGCAGACAGATCCATTATTCTGCAAACTTAAAAGACCACTATAGTGCCAGGAAAACATACTCATTTTCCTGGCACTATAGTGCCCTGAGGGTGCCCCCACCCTCAGGGTCCCCCTCCCGCCCGGCTCTGGAAGGGGGAAAAACTTACCTTTTTCCAGCACTGGGCGGGTAGCTCTCTGCTTCCTCTCCTCCTCCGAGCCGCCCCGTCGGCTGAATGCGCACGCGCGGCAAGAGCTGCGCGCGCATTCAGCCGGTCGCATAGGAAAGCATTCATAATGCTTTCCTATGGACGCTTGCGTGCTCTCACTGTGATTTTCACAGTGAGACGCACGCAAGCGCCTCTAGCGGCTGTCAATGAGACAGCCACTAGAGGATTTGGAGGAAGGCTTAACCCATTGATAAACATAGCAGTTTCTCTGAAACTGCTATGTTTATAAAAAAAATGGGTTAACCCTAGAAGGACCTGACACCCAGACCACTTCATTAAGCTGAAGTGGTCTGGGTGCCTAGAGTGGTCCTTTAACACATATCTCCTGTTGCACATTGATAGAATTATAGATGTTCCAAACATCTATAATTGTATCAATATTGTGGCAATATTTTCAGTGCTAACTACTAACCTGACCACAGCCATCTAGAAATTAGAGATCCAGTGGAAATTGACCTTCACATTGAGAAGTGATGAATTAAAGGAGGAACTGTAACTTCTCATGACTTTTAATGTTCTGTTTACTTATTCTCTATAATTAGTGGGTTTGTAAAACTGTGATCGTGGTTCCCTGTCAAACATTGATATAAATGTTGCCCTTTCTGCCATTGAGCATAAATAGAGGAAGGGGAGTAACTGAAACAATGTTACTCTTCCTCTCCTCATTTGCATGTTGTGCCTTGGATGTGCCTCGTGGGTACATGGACCCTGGATCTGGATCCTGTGTGAGCAGAGGGCCTCGTAGTGGTGTGAACAGGAAGCTCAGGACATCCCTCTGCTGTAGATGTTCTAGTTGAGCATATTACCTTACTGTTGGGTTTTGTATGCCACGATGGCTTGTAGACATGAAACATTAAAGGGACACTATAGTCACCCAGACCACTTCAGCTCAATGAAGTGGTCTGGGTGCCAGTTCCCTCAGGTTTTAACTCTTCAGATGCAAACATAGCAGTTTCAGTGGCTGTCTTCCTGACAGCCACTAGAGGCGCATCTGCGACACTGGAGGTATATTATGCCTCCATCCTGCAGAGCGTCCATAGGAATGCATTGAGCATTCGGCTCCTGTGACGTCGGCCAGGGGAGCTGACGTCGGAGTGGGAGGAGAGGTCACCCGTGCCGAGGGAGCCCGGTGCTGGAATAAGGTAAGCTGCTGAAGGGGTTTTAACCCCTTCAGCGCCATGGGAAGGGGACCCCGAGGGTGAGGTCACCCTCAGGGCACTATAGTGTCAGGAAAACCGCTTTGTTTTCCTGACACTATAGTGATTCTTTATAAAATGTCTGCACAGCGGGAGAATCCTCTTCAGAAGACGTTTAGGTACAAGCACAGACGCATTTCTTACCTCTTGGAAGCAGTTTGTGATTATGGTATCTCCCCTCCCTCCCTAGGCCTTGAGTTTAGCCTGAACTGTGAACTTTTTAACTGTCAGGCCACACGCATTCCACGTTGAATTCTAGAGCTAATTGCATAAATATCCTAACTAACTGCATTGTTTACATGGTTTATTTTATTTAATGCTATTGCTGTCACATATATGATTTTTTTTTTATTCAACCAATGAGTTGTGATTTGAAATAATGTAATGGCTTCAGTGTTACCAGCAAAGGCACAGCAGCATGAGTTGCTTTTTGAACTAATATACTCCACAATGTCAATCCCATTTCCCATCCCAGTAAGATGCACAAAGTGGAAATTCTCATGTTAAACTACAATATAACGCACTGTTTACCATGGAGCTATGTTGAACTTCGCTTGTTGTAATACTTTTTTTTTTTACCATAGTATTTTATTGATTCGCTCCACAAAATAAAACACAGACAATCTGCCATTAAATGATCAGACATGCTCAGTCTGGTAAAATATATCACACAGTTTATGCTGCCATTCTAGTGGGTGTGAAACCATAGTAAGCTTAAAGGGACACTCCAGGCACCAAAACTAATTCATGTAAATTAAGCTGTTATAGTGCCATGAGGCCCCCTGAGGCACACTTACCTCAAGGGGTTAAATCGTTCTCGAACAGTTTAACCCCAAAGTTGCCTCCAGTTGCGATCTCCACTCCATCCCATGCAGCATCCGGTTTCTAAAATTTCACTTTCAGGAGTTCCACTGGCAAAGTACGTTTCTTTCGAAGCTGCTTTGTCAAAGGGGAGTTACTGATTGGCTGAGAGCATCAGCTGACCCAATCAGAGTGACATTTCAGAAGCCGAATGCCGCCTTGGGGAAAGAGGAGATTACCGCTGGAGGCAACTTTGCGGTTAAGCCATTTAAAAACAGTTTAACCCCTTGAGATAAGAGTGCCCCAGGGGGCCTCCTGGCACTATAACAACTAAATTTAGATCAAGTTGTTTTGGTGACTGGAGTGTCCCTTTAATCAAACGTGGCTCCAGCAGAGTGGAGCAAGCATGTAAAATGTGCTGAACGGACACAGCTCTCTGGGGCTGGGATCAAGCTGGTCTGTTTAGTGACATAGTAGTGGATGCCCAAGCAACAATGGGGGTTGCTTCATTCTTCCCATAGGGGGCCAAGCAAATTCATGGTTCGAGGGCCTCAGGCGGCTGCCTTCTAGTTAATCCTGTATTGCATAGAAAAGTGTGAGAGCATTTTTGACAATCCCAGAACAGAAAGACGCAGCCTACGTGCAGGAAATGCTATGCATTTACCTCCTTTCAGGATCATTTCTCGATGATATTTCATTCTCCCAAAAGCACTGTTAAGGGAGAGATGTCATTGTACTATTCCCTTGGTTAAATTCTGATAGAGGGACAATTGGGTTCCAATAAAGCAAATAGTAGACTGGCTCCTCACGTCTCGTCTACCCATATAGCGTTGTTGTCCATGATGAATAGAAACTTCAAAAAGATATGTCTGGGGGCCCTTTTTTGGGGCTGTTGGGGATTTAGTATCCAACTGGATAAGTTTAGTCTGTTTTGGAGGCCTGATAGTAGAGAACACTCTGCTGGGATGTCCTCAAGCAGAGTTCTAAATATACACTTGGCAAGTGAAAATGTAGCTCTGGAAATAAGAAATCCATCCCTGACGAGTTTGCCATGGACCCTCCAGGCTTGCAGTGGCAAGTAACTGTTTTGGCCTGGCTATTAGCATAGGACTTTAAATATTAAGCACTGTTTTCGAGTATCTCCCAAATTCATAAGCTGCAAAGTCTATTGTGATATTTCAGGCCTGGAACTCCAGCATTTAATGTGGGATATGTCTTCTCTAGACACTTGTTGGCCAGTTCAGAATATGAAGATATTCCACATCTTCCTCTAGGGTAGTAATTCTGCCTGCCAGACTGGTCTTTTCTTAAATACTGATATGTCTGCATGAAAAGCTAGAATATATATATCAAGCAATAGTGTCTTAATATCTTGATGGCCGTCGTACTATCCTTCTCAGCAGACTGCCATGTAGAGTTATTCTGACTTGGCATGACTGCAGGTCATTCCATGTTATAGCCTGCAGGACATCAGATGAGTAATCACAGCTTAATTTAATGGCTCAGTCTTCTGGCCCATATGCAATTAAGCAACGCTTCATGCACCATAACCACTTCCACTCAGCCATTTTTTGAATGGTTTGACTTCTAACCTGAGATCTGCCGGGTGCAACTCCCTGTCTCCACCACTGAGACTGTTACCTCTCCGGAGCTAAGCCCTGTACTACTTACAATGGAATTGTAGTGGTTATGGTGTTTGGAGTGTTCCTTTAAGTCACCGATATCTGTACCAAACCACATAGCTGTCTTTGTCTTTTCTGTCAGCTAGCCCCAGCTATTAGCCACTTTTTTCTGAATGTTTCAGAAGTTGTGTGGTCAGAAAAGTATTTCAGAAAATACAGCAGTTTAGCATTCAGCTATCAGGAATGGCGTCCTGCTCAATTCAGTGCTTGCTGTATAAACTATTACAACATAAATTATCTTAATAGATCACTGATTACTAAAAATCTGCTCCTATGACGTCAGACGCCACCTACTGTTCAACAACCAAACTGCAAAAAACACCTCTAAAATTATTATTTATAAAATATTTTACCATTAAAGATACATTGAGATTTCTCTTGTTTTCAAGTATGTCCTGGGTCCACAAAACATTGCGTTGATACAATAGGGTACAATAAAATACAAAAACAATATTAATACACAATATATACAAAATTTTACATAGAACAGGTAGGAAATATAAAATCACCCATGACAGCTGCATTCTGTTTTGAGGTATGTAGAGAGGGATCTCTTAAAGGATTTTAGGCTTGGGGAAGATTTGAAAGTGTGCGGAAGGTCATTCCATAATTGCGGTGCTCTGTAGGAAAAGGAGGATAGGACTGCTTTCTTTTTGTATTAAGGTAGACTAAATATCGTGCTGGTACTGGATCGGAGGTTATAGGAGGTGGGAACAGCCGGGGAGAGCATTCTGCTCAGGTAGGACGGGAGCTTCCCAGAAATGCTCTAAACTAAGTGCAGTTAAATTTCGTGTATTTTGGCTACATTAAAATATTGGTAATCAGTTGAGTATTTTTTATTTAACTGATCCATGTAAACACAGTTTTTTGTTGAGGTTACCAGCATCCTGTGATGTACATTTAATAATCACTATATCGGACTCATGAAGATCAAGGTAACCCAGACCCCAATTTGCGTTTTTCCAGTCCTTTTTTAGTGTTTGTTAAGGAACAACGGACCAAAAAAGAGTTTCCGGTCCTCTGTAACTACTTTCTCTTTGGTAACTTTTGACACGTCACAAGAAAGTCAGTTGACTTAGTTTATTTTTATATTGTGAAATGTTCCCTTATCTGAGATGAGATGCTATCAGATCGTACTGCATTCTCTGGGGCTGATTCATAAGGGCTGGAAAGACTTATTTTACAAATATTATCTTATGTGATGAAACCACAGCATCAATGTAAAGGTCAATATATGAAGATAACTAAATAAAGAACCCAAACCATATTAAACAGTCCCAATACGTTTGCTTTAGACCTGCATGCACTCAGAATGCACTCACTGGCTGACATTATAATAGTGTGCTATGAACCCAAACAGTCAAGTCTTCACTTATAGAATTACTCAAGGGTCACTTCCATTTCCCGGATCAGTCACACTCATAGAACATAGTTACTTGTTTTTAATCTTTATTATTGTTTGTAGGTGTATATTTTGCAGTGGATTTTATATCTAAAATGAAGAAAGCGAGAGATAAGGCAATAATAGTCCCGGTTGTGATTGGAGAACTCAGGGCCATGACTACCAAGCTGGGGTTTTGATAGATTGTGGGTGGGACGTCTGAGATCTCTGCCCAGAATAGAGCAGTGCTAGGAAGAGCTCACACTCCGAAAATGAGGAATACGCACACACACAAAAAATACCACCCGGAGGTTGCAAAGAAAAAACTATTTTATTTATTTATTTTCTGTGTTTTTTAAAACTGCCATTTCCCCATATTTCTCAGAAACTTTATTTCTCCCACAGCAGTGAGAGCAGATGGCCTTCCTGCTTTTCAAAACCATGCAAAAAAACAACAAATTATTTCAATGTCATGAAATACAAATTGTGCACGGGGTGCAGTGTCAGCGACACATGAAACAAGTGGAACTGTCGTTGCTGAAATTTCAGCACAGCTTAACAGGTAACTAAATATGGACTTTGGGTTGTGCTTTTAGGTTCTTAACCTCTTATCAATCTGTAAATTAAGGGTCCAATTCCAGGCTGGAATAACACGTTCAATCAAAAACTGCAGCACTGCATCGAGCCGTCATAGAAATATAATCAGAAAGTTCTCTGGAGCTAAGACTGTGATACTTGCAAATTTTTTCTTGTTTAAAATCAAATAAAAATTTGAATACAAAAAAAAAAGTTAAGTTTACAAAATAAAACCTTGCAGAGTAAGTTAATGTCTAAATGAAAATAAAACTATTTTTGTCATGCAGGCTGTGTGAATCACAACCAAGGGAGGTGTATCTAGGGCTGCATGGACAGGAACAAAAGTGATCTAACTCCTAAATGGCAGAAAGTTGAGCAGTGAGACTGCAGGGGCATGATTTATTCATCCAAAGTGCTTAATTAAGCTAAAGTTGTTTTGGTGACTATAGTGTCCCTTTAAATATGGAAAGAGAAACACTATTATCGTATACTATTTTAAAACATTGTGCCTTTAATGTTGTCATGCATAAATGGTAACAGATGAACAATCCTAGAATCTTCTGGGATCTTTGTTAGTTCCCAAGGTCCATAGGAGAATACAACAACAACAAAAATCAAGAATACAAACAAAACAAATATATCCCAACATGTTTGTGACAATTACCCTTCAAATGTCATGCCCGTATAGAGTGCTACTTGATGATAATTTAACAATCCATGGGGGTTTCCAAAGTCCGCCTATCGGGGGCGGGGCCGGGCCGCCGGGCCGAACAGACGCACTATACATGGGCTCCGGCATTAACCTGAGCAAAAAGGCACAAAAGACTGCTAAGAAGTCGGCTATCCCGACAACAACTAACAGGGAACGACCCCAGCGCACCTCGGATGCCGGCAAGAAGCACACCACAAGCTGGACGGGCAACGGAGGGCGAGACCGGCCTACACGCGGCAGAGCATCCGGCCGAGACAACGCCACGCGGCGGGACGCCACAGAGAGGCGCAGCCCCGAAACATTTCAGCGGGAGAGACGCTGCACAGATGGTTCCCTTTGCACACCCGGCCCGGGGCACGGCCCTGCCCCCCCCCCCCGGCCGGTGGGGGTTATCCCGGCCGCATGGCGGTGACCTATGCCACGGCGGGAATTCCCGCGTGGGGTGTGCGCTGGCCGCCTACACTGGCAAAAGCTGCATGAGAAGCAGCAAGCCAGCAGAAACTGTCATTAACACGGAGGGAGAGGAGAGCTAGAGTGTGGAGACACACAGACCCCGAATGAACGGAGGCTGCTCACTCCCTGAAAGATGGTTCTTTTGTTTCAGGTGTTGTACCGGAGGATTGGAGGAAGGCAGATGTTGTTCCTATATTTAAAAAGGGTTCAAAATCCTTGCCTGGAAATTATAGACCTGTGAGCTTAACTTCAGTAACTGGGAAAATATTTGAAGGGCTATTAAGGGATAATATTCAGGAATTCATTGGGAAGAACTTATTGTACTTACTGTTATTAGCAATAATCAGCATGGTTTTATGAAACATAGGTCATGTCAAACTAACCTAATTGCATTCTACGAAGAAGTAAGTAGAAGTATAGATCAGGGTGTTGCAGTGGATGTGATCTTCTTGGACTTTGCCAAGGCATTTGATACGGTTCCTCACAATAGGTTAGTTTTCAAACTAAAAGAAATTGGTCTAGATGAATATTCCTGTTCTTGGGTAGAACATTGGCTTAAGGACAGAGTACAACGAGTTGTCATTAATGGTAAATTTTCAAAAAAAATAAAATGTGAGCAGGATATTGCTTTGTTGCAGAGAGATTTGGATAGATTGGGGGACTGGGCACTAAAATGGCAGATGAAATTTAACATAGAGAAATGCAAAGTTATGCACTTCGGGGTTAAGAATGCACAAGCAACTTACACACCAAATGGTAGTGAATTAGGGATAACCACACACGAGAAGGATTTGGGCATTGTTATAGACAACAAATTAGGCAGCAATATGCAATGTCAATCTGCAGTTGTTAAGGCCAGTAAGATTTTGTCATGTATAAATAGGGGCATAAATTCTCGGGATGAAAATATAATTTTGCCTCTTTATAAATCGCTGGTAAGACCACACCTTGAATATGCTGTGCAATTTTGGGCGCCTGTTCTAAAGAAGGATAACATGGCACTGGAGAGGGTCCAGAGACGAGCTACAAAATTGATAAAAGGAATGGAGCATTTTAGTTATGAAGAAAGGTTACAAAAATTAAATCTGTTTCGTTTGGAAAAACGGCGCCTGAGAGGGGATATGATAACTTTATACAAATATATTCGGGCCAGTACAAACCTTTATCTGGAAATCTATTCATAAACAAGGCTATACATAGGACACAAGGTCACACATTTAGGCTGGAAGAAAGGAGATTTAATCTAAGGCAAAGAAAAGGTTTTTTTACAGTAAGAACAATAAGGATATGGAATTCTCTGCCTGAAGAGGTGGTTTTGTCAGAGTCCATACAGATGTTTAAGCTGAAATTGGATAAATACTTACAAAAACATAACATACAGGGATATAATTTCTAATTAGTGGGGTAATAGCTGATTGATCCAAGGAGACATCTGACTGCTATTTTGGGGTCAGAAGGAATTTTTCCTAGTTTGTGGCAAAATTGGAAGTGCTTCAGACCAGGTTTTTTGCCTTCTTTTGGATCAACAGCAACAACATTTCTGAGGAAGGCTGAACTTGATGGACGCAAGTCTCTTTTCAGCTATGTAACTATGTAACTATGTAACTATGTAACTATGGTCATCCGTCAGCCTTGGCGAGACAGACCAGGAGCTGAAATGAAAAAGACCACCTGCATTCTTATGGAACTGCTCCGGCACGGCTCAACGCACCCAGAGGACCACGGAAAAATGCTGGCATTTCATGCATACTGAGCGCTGGACGGGGCCTACACGCCGCCCACAAGCCGACTGGAGCAGTGAGTACCCCAGTCTCTGGGTATGGAGGTCCCCGGAGAATTATGTCCCTGGTGTCGTGAGCCCTGTGGGGCGGGAGTGCGCTGCCCTGCCGGCGGACCGGTGGCCGGGGGGGTTGGGCACCAGCTTTAAGTGTGAGACCGGCACTGGGAGAGACAAGGGGGTGCTTGCTCCATAGGGAACAACGTGGTACTGGGGAGGTGCAGGGGGCGGGAGAGTTGTGGACTTTGTGGTGGGGTCCAGTGGACAATCTCTGCCCCTGAGTGCCCACGGCGCCGCGGAGGACCTGTCTGGTGGGCGGGGGGCGGTGTGGGGTGAACGGACGGAAGCTCGGTGACCGGAGGACTGCATCGTAGCTGAGACATGTTGAGCCTCCCTCAGACTGCCATGTTTACTGTTGTATTTTACTTTGTCTGAAAAGGTGTTAATCCACCGAAACATGAATTAGCTAATCAAGTATTTTGTTTTTTCTTTGTAACAGTATGGTTTAGTGGTACTGAGCGTTTTTGCAGCTCTGGTTTTCATATTTAGTGATAGGTGGGCTGTTTATCGGGATTAGGCACTCAGACCTAGTTTTCCTGTATGTAGATCTATAATCAGGTCTTTCTGCTTTATTTTTCTCCTTTTATTTATGCCCTCTTCTATCCTTTCGATTTCCATTCAAAACTTAACCCTGTAGGTACAGCAGCAGAGTCTTTGGCTACTATTGTGGCTTACACTGTTTCACTTCATAATGATTTTGCCACATTCTGATATGGTTAGCCATACTCTGCAGCGATTAGTTCTTTAAGTGCAGAATTTTTGGTTTTTCATATTTACTATTGTATCTACTCTTTATTATTTTTTTGCACAGGTACTTATTATAGTATTATATCTATATTTTAGCCATATTCTATATTCTGTATCGGGCTTGCATTGCACAGTCTATGGTTCTTATGTATTTATATATGTACTATACCTTACCTATAGGTATTTGACACACTATACTATATATACATATATATATCAGCCATACTCTGTATATATTGAGCTTTATTTATTTTATCTATAGATAGATGTGTTTTCCTTCTTTGATTTTAATAAGGTTTTTCCCAATAAAATTGTTTATTATTTTTGAGACGCTGTTTTGGGGTGGCTTGGAGGTGATCAGCCCGGTCTCTGTATGAGGCGATCAATCCTCCATCTCTGCTATTTCTACTTCATTACGTATATTGCATGACTAGCCACAGCTTATTTCAGATTGACGCATTCAGAGCCACCCTGTGGATTGATAGCTCGCATTTGTGTCTTAAAAGTTGCATTCATTTTTTAAGCTTTTACATATTTTGCAGGTTTAAAATGCCAAAGGAATGTACAGTTTATGCTATAATGCCCATAGGGACCAAAGGTTGATAATGTCCACTAATACATACTAAATAGCTGACCGCAGCTAATTACTGTAAGCCTGATATCCAGATAGCTTTGTTATATATTAACGCACTGCAGACTACAAACAAATATGCCCCATATGTTAAAAGTTGGGAAAAGTTTTTGTATTTTAGATTATTGCTTTCAGTCTGACTCTAATTAGCAAGATGGTTAATTTGCCTCCACACAGGCGACAGTTTGCATTCACTAACTAGCAAACACGCAGCACTTGCACACACCAGTTAGCACAAAACACTTACTTAACGCTCTCACCGAACTAAAAAGACAACACAGTCCGCCTCTGCGCAGGCAACCAAAAGTATATACTGTGTTGAACCAATGCTTAAGCCCCTGCGTGGGCAATCACTTGCTTTATTACAAATCGGTTTGACGTATGAACCTATGTTATGCATACAATAAAAATATTCAAAACAAAGTCCGCCTATCTCGCCGTCTACCTCACAGTCCAATCCATGTTTTCACTTCCGCGATGCCTGTGTCTACAGATGTGCATTCTACGGACTTAGACGTGGCGGAGGCTTGCGTTCCACAGTCCTTATTTGTACTCAAAGATAAACAAACAAAGTAACAATGGCACACAAGCGGTGGGATGACACGTTATCTTAATAGGGCACTCCAGACCCCTAAAGCACTTTTGTTTGCTGAAATGCTTTATGTGGAAAGAATGCATCCTCTTTTTTTCATTTTACAAAAAGTACAGATTTTAATAGCAATGGGCAACCCTGGTTGTCAATCAGACAACTGGTCAATGGAACTAAACTCAAGAGACAACAATTACTCAGAGTTCCTGCCTTGCAAAGACTTCTCATTGATTTGCATTGGGAAGTCTGTGATTGGACAGCAACAGAAAGTCTGGGTGGAATTCGAAGGGGAGGGCCTGCAAAGGCTGCAGACAAGAGAAAAGCTGTTTTATGTACAGACCCAATGTAAAAATAAATAATTTAATGCTTTAAACAAAAGATGATAGGAAAATCAAGATATAATCAGCAATTTCAAATGACTTTGTGCTAAGGTGTATGCAGAATTCTACATAAATATACACACTTTATACTGCAAATGGATAATAATTTGATTTGTAAAACATCAGAGGGGAAAAGTACGTATCAAGTACATATATTTATGTTGATTTTTTCCATAAACTATACCACAAAGTAATTTTAAATTATTGATTATATCTTAATTTTCCTGGCACGATGTATCATATATTGTTTAGTGCTTTGTATCTTCACACAGGGTTTTGGCAATTAGTCACTACTGCCACTTACTGTAATTATAACAAGCGCCTAAACTGTTTTATTGTGTATAATTAAATGCATGCATGTTTTCATTGCGGTCATATACACTAAATAGGGATTTCTATTTTATTTATTTTATTTGAGCAGTGGCGTGTCCCTTTAAGGTGATGTTTTGTAGAGGATGGTCCAATAGAAGAACAAGATATATCCTGATGTTGGAAGGATGTTTTGACAATAAGGATTTATAACATTTTAAGGTTGAGGGCACGTGGGAAGGTCTTCCAGCAGAGGTGGTTGTCAGTAATGCGGCATAAGAGTTCAAGAAGCATTAGGACTGCCCTTAGCTGGAAACTATAAAATAAATCCTTGCTTTGATATAGGGAATGCACAGGCTACGTACACCATCTATCGTCAAAATTTAAAGGGTTTATTTTGCAGAATAGCAAACTTTTGGATAATGTAGCGAGCTGAACAAATAGCTCAGTTGATGAATGTTGGTCTTAAATTTGCAATGAGCTTATCGATTCTCCCAAACTCATAGTATAGCGAAGAAATCGCTACCAGCCAGGTTTATTAACTAAAGTGAGAATTGATAGGAATTCAAATTAAAATCAAGATTTAGGCAAATTAGAAAATGTTTAGGTATTTCTGTATCTAGTTTGGCTACTTTAGTCTGAAATTTGAAATCCACGCTGAATTCACTTTGAATATCCGACAATTCTCCCTTTAGTGATTAGCCCTGTTTGTTTGTTGCATGAAATAAACACTTTTTACCATGTTAAAGTGGACTACAGGTACAGTGGTTTTAGTGCCGTGTTGCCAAGTGAAATCGGAAGGAGGAGGGAACTGCAGTGGAAACTTTATTATTGTTATGATGACTTACGCTATTAGCAATTTCCTGGAGACATAAAAGTACACTGAAAAAATACCGGGAGTCTTTTATCAATGGAAAATATCTTGGAAAATAATAAGCTATTTTTCTATATAAAAACCAAACATTTTATGCATTGAATGCAGCAAAATAATTTAAAAAAAATCATATATCTCTTCTTTTATTCAGTGAAACAGGAGTTCCAATGTCAAGATTGTAACTACAGTGATTGTGAATATATCATGAAATTCCTGTGTTTTAAGTTTAAGATTAGGAGAGCTGCTCTTAATAAACTGGTTGCTATGGTTCAATGGATTGTTTTATGATTAATTTATTAAACTCGATAAGATTAGAAATCTGAAATAAGCTCTTGATTTAGATTTGTGTTGCTAGGCAAAATTGTAATATTTCCACAAAGTTTAATTACTTGGGAGAGCAATTAGATTAAAGTATACAGCTGGTAAAGGGATAATGCATGCCGCAGATATTCACTGCGTTATAGGGGTAAACAATTAAAATATGGAAAAACAACATTTATAAAACTATGAAAACGATACTATTTAATCATTACATCATCTTAATCTCATTATTAAAGGGACACTATAGTCACCTGAACAACTTTAGCTTAATGAAGCAGTTTTGGTGTATAGAACATGCCCCTGCAGCCTCACTGCTCAATCCTCTGCCATTTAGGAGTTAAATCCCTTTGTTTATGAACCCTAGTCACACCTCCCTGCATGTGACTTGCACAGCCTTCCATAAACACTTCCTGTAAAGAGAGCCCTATTTAGGCTTTCTTTATTGCAAGTTCTGTTTAATTAAAATTTTCTTATCCCCTGCTATGTTAATAGCTTGCTAGACCCTGCAAGAGCCTCCTGTATGTGATTAAAGTTCAATTTAGAGATTGAGATACAATTATTTAAGGTAAATTACATCTGTTTGAAAGTGAAACCAGTTTTTTTTCATGCAGGCTCTGTCAATCATAGCCAGGGGAGGTGTGGCTAGGGCTGCATAAACAGAAACAAAGTGATTTAACTCCTAAATGACAGTGAATTGAGCAGTTAAATTGCAGGGGAATGATCTATACACTAACACTGCTTCATTTAGCTAAAGTAATTTAGGTGACTATAGTATTGCACAACCTTTGGATTTATTATATCTTGTTTGTTACATTTATTTCTCGGTATTCCGTTGCTAGTATTCTATGGAGTATTTATTTCTGCTGCCCTGTACTATTTCAACAAAATATAAATGAAAAATATGCCCAAAATATTTTTTTTAAATTAATTAAATCATTAAAAATATAATTTTGATATCCATGTGATTGTGCCACAACACCAGATTTTGAAGCTTCATGCAGCAAGCTCTGTCTAATCTAGAAAACATGTGACACTTGTCAGCCCAGTGGAACTATCCCAATACTTTCAACGAGACTTAAGCATATCTCATAAACCCTTGGTAAGTCACAGCAAAAGTCACAAACATTCAGGATACGGGGGAATTCATTCATTTAATATTTTGTCTCCAATATTCATTAATAAAAACATTTTGCCATCATGGGGTCTCGCTTTAAAGGAACGTTGTAGGCACTTTAACAGCTTCATCTTATTAAAGTTGTTATAGTGCCTGCGTTCTTGCCCCACCCTCCTACCCCTCAAAACCCTTTATTTCACTAATTAGAAAGCTTGGAAGTGCAACTTTAAGCCAAGTATCTAAGTTGAGAACCAGGAATGTTACTTCCCGGCACTCATACCCCAACATACCGTGACATCACACGTGCATGCACAGTGCTCTCGCAGCCTGCCATAGAGACTCATTGTATTCAAGCGCCGCGCATGCACTTAAGATCCCCAATGCAGCTCTATGGGGAGGATTGGATTATACCGTCAACTTGAAAGTGTGACATCACTCGTGGAGCAGTTCACGTCAACGCTGAGGTAGACTCGATGCTGGGAAAAAGGTAATTCATTTTGTTTTTATTTTTTTTATTTATTTATTTATTATTATTATTTTTTTTAACCAGGGGGAGGGACATAAAGTAAGCAGCCACACCAGACATTAAACATGGTATATTGAACAGCAGGTTAGCTAAAAAAACATTCTTACAATAATCATTTATTGAAATAACAATGGGAACAAACTCTTCCCACTGAATTATGTAAATTCTCAAATCCTGTTGCATTACATCAGGATATAACATCAACCATTACAGGTTATTATTTACACAACTAGCCTGGATTGTCATGCGAATACTTAGTGCAGGTTCTTCATTTAATTCAGTGTGACGCTGTTTTCCACCACAACTTTAGAATTGATTTCGCCACGATTTTAATAACAACTTGATGCTCTCTGAAAAAATCCTGAATCACCCAATCTGCCCCCTGAATGAAACAATTTCTCGAATATACAGATATGTTACACCTATAAAGTAAATTTAAGGAAACACCTGCACTAAACACAGCAACCTTTAAAGATTCTTCCCAGAATCGCTCATAAAATATGCAAACAAGCTCACCCAGCTATCAGATTTTCAGATTTTTTTCTATATGCAACACAGCAGTATGTTTGAGAATTGTATTCCTGTTAGTTATTGTGTAAATGTAATGACTATTTCACTTCTCTTATTTCAAGACAGGATTTATTCTTTGTAATTCTAAGATGTGATTGCAAATTGTTCATTGGCATCTTCAGCTATGCATATTGATTGATGATTGACGGCAGTCAACAGTCAAGTGAGAGAGTGAGATGTTAGAAGAAATAATTAGAAAAGGACACTCCGGGCTCCATTGCCACTTTAATGCATTTGATAGATTTTGGTCTCATTAATATGCTGTAATTTTTTTGTATGCTCAAATCTTTATAGTTTTTGCATAAAATAAATAATTGCTGCACCATAAGCCTGCCTCTTTAGCCACACCCACTCACTCCAGAAAAAGACTTCCTTATCAAATATACGTACATAGCTCAGCCAGTGCTGTTGGGGCTGAGAATGTGTGCATACCTTTGACAAGGAAGTCTTCCAGTACCTCCCTGGACATCTTAAGGAAGGGAGGACATGACTGCTGGCAGGGATAAGGGGTTGGGTCACAATGGGATACATTGTTACACATGGGGGGACATTAAGATGGGGGAAAAGGGGAGGGTACTTACCAGTTCCTGGGCAGAGGTGTAGTGTTGCTAACTTCCCCTGGGACTGTCAAAAAAAAAAAAGAATTTTCAATTATTACTATTTTTCATTTGGATTTTCTACTTACCTGACTTCCCCTCATCTGGCATCGGGAGAATGGCTTCAGCTGTGTCAAGGGAAGATGTGGTAGCCTTATTGCAGGCGTACCTTGCCTCTCATGGATCCGGTGCTTTGGAGGAGGTGATCGCTGGGGTGGATAATCGCCCGGCTCTGTCACGATTCGGGGAACCAAACACGCCAACACACACACACAAAGTGCCGTACCGGACCTTAGAGTGGCCGGGCTAAGCACACAAAGAATAGTCAGGAAACAAGCCGAGTAAGGGGAACCAGAAGACAGAATAACGTGAAACAAGCCGAGGTCAAAGGGTAGGAGAAAGTCACAGAGTCGTAAACGGATACGTAACCAGAAGCACAAGGTAGCAGAGGACCAGGGATTCCAGGCCCTCCTACACTGCGCCTGTCCCCCAGTCCGCGTGTCCAGACGTCGAGGTTGCCAGCGGGAGGAGCGGATTGGCACCGCCAGGTCTTCCCCGGTGCCGAAGTGGAAGGAGACCGGCGGAGGCCATCATCGTTGGTGGACAAGATGGCGGCGTGGCGGGAAGATCTCGGAGCCCGCCGTCTCTTCCGGTCCCAACGGCGGGAAGAGAGAGGACGCCGGAAGTGAGTGGAAGCGTCGCGTGCGTCAGGCCGCCGGACGTCATCATCGGGCGCAACCGGAAGTGACGCGCCCCGCCGGATCACGGGACCGGAAGTGACGCGCTCCGGCGGCGTCCCGAACCCGGAAATGACACGCAACGTCGGCGCCCGGTCCAGAACACGGAGTTCTCAGGGCGCCGGACGCAGAGGACGGTCGGCAGGAAGAAGAGGAGACCACAGGAGAGCCCAGACAGCCGGAGTCAACCCCCATCACCCTGAGGCAGCCGGTTTCGGAACGGTTAACCTGGAGCACACCTCAGGTCCAGCTGCAGATGTCCCTAGGAGCCCTTGGTCGGATTCTGGTTCTGAAGAGGACGAGGTTTCGGTGCCTGCAGTTCCCCAGCGGTCCGGTGAGTGGTTACATTGCGCCGGCGTGCCAGGGACTGGGGCCCAAGATCAGGCTAGTGAGTGCTTGCGCCTGCTTAGGACCCTAGTGGCCACTTTCCCTTCCTATCTTACTGGGTTGGATACTAGACAGGTTCAGGGACAGGGTCTCCCAGGGCTGGCTGAGGGTCAGGCGCAGGGATGTTCTCAAACCCTTAGGGCTCAGCCTGCCGCAGGGGCTTTTCGTGCCGGTTCGGTGGGATGTGATCTTGCACCGTTAGGTTTGCATGTCCCTATGGATGTGCAAGAGAAGATTTGGAGAGGTGAGTATGTGGATCTGCTGTCTTTGGTCTCTCCCGACAAGGATTCAGTGGACAGACCACGCCGTGGGGAGGTACCCGAGGCGGAAAAAGGTAAGCAGATACCCAGAACCTTTGGTAATTGGTTGCAGGGGTTTAACATATTTGCCAGTATCCTTGTGCGCCGGTTCCCAGATAAGGCTCCGGCCCTGTTCGGGTACTTAGATCTGATTTGGGGGGCCTACAAAATTTATGGCGGGCAATGCTGGTATCGCTATGACCAGCAATTCCGACAAAAGATGGCGGTGTGCCCGGGTATGGATTTCGCCGTGCAGGATGGCAGTCTCTGGCTGTTACTTATGACTCCCAGTAGACCATCCCCCTTTCCCGGGCCTGCCGGAGGTAACTCCGGCTCCTCCTGCAGGCAGAGAAAAGGTGTGTGTTGGCTCTTTAATGAGAGCCACTGCCGCTGGTACAGCTCCTGCAGGTTCCGCCATGAATGTGCACACTGCGGGGGAGCCCACCCCGCTGTGCGCTGCTTCCGAAAGGGGAAGCCAGTTTCGGGAAAGGGTCCCTCTCGAGATGACATACCTAGGGGAGAGGACGCCGGAAGTGCTCCCGTGGCTCGCCCGGTATCATAGGGGTCGCGATGCACAGACATTGTTTGATGGTTTTCAGGTAGGTTTCTGGATCCCCTTTGTTCCCTCTTCCTTCCCTCAGTTCGCGGACAATCTCCGCTCGGTTAAGGGCAAAGAAGATATTTTACAGCAAAAATTGCAGGTGGAGGTGCAGGCGGGTCACATGGCTGGCCCGTTTAGTGCGCCACCTTTTCCTAACTTGAGGGTCTCCCCTCTGGGTTTGGTTCACAAAAAGGACCCAGGTTCCTTTCGTTTGATCCAGCACCTATCCTACCCGTCGGGTGAATCGGTAAATGATGCCATTGGCAAGGACATCTGTCGCGTGCGATATGCATCATTTGATAGGGCTTTGGAGTTAGTTTGTCGGGCCGGGCAAGGTGCTTTGTTGGCAAAATCTGACATAGCATCGGCTTTCCGTCTGTTGCCAGTTCACCACTCCTGTTTTCACTTGATAGGCTGTTTTTTTCAGGGGGTTTTTTACTACAACATGGTGTTTGCCTGCAGTTCCCCAGCGGTTGAGTGGTTACATTGCGCCGGCGTGCCAGGGACTGGGGCCCAAGATTAGTGAGTGCTTGTGCTTAGGAATTCTTACTGGGCTGGATACTAGACAGGTTCAGGGACAGGGTCTCCCAGGGCTGGCTGAGGGTCAGGCGCAGGGATGTTCTCAAACCCTTAGGGCTCAGCCTGCCGCAGGGGCTTTTCGTGCCGGTTCGGTGGGATGTGATCTTGCACCGTTAGGTTTGCATGTCCCTATGGACGTGCAAGAGAAGATTTGGAGAGGTGAGTATGTGGATCTGCTGTCTTTGGTCTCTCCCGACAAGGATTCAGTGGACAGACCACGCCGTGGGGAGGTACCCGAGGCGGAAAAAGGTAAGCAGATACCCAGAACCTTTGGTAATTGGTTGCAGGGGTTTAACATATTTGCCAGTATCCTAGTGCGCCGGTTCCCAGATAAGGCTCCGGCCCTGTTCGTGTACTTAGATCTGATTTGGGGGGCCTACAAAATTTATGGCGGGCAATGCTGGTATCGCTATGACCAGCAATTCCGACAAAAGATGGCGGTGTGCCCGGGTATGGATTTCGCCGTGCAGGATGGCAGTCTCTGGCTGTTACTTATGACTCCCAGTAGACCATCCCCCTTTCCCGGGCCTGCTGGAGGTAACTACGGCTCCTCAGCAGGGCAGAGAAAAGGTGTGTGTTGGCTCTTTAATGAGAGCCACTGCCGCTGGTACAGCTCCTGCAGGTTCCGCCATGAATGTGCACACTGCGGGGGAGCCCACCCCGCTGTGCGCTGCTTCCGAAAGGGGAAGCCAGTTTCGGTAAAGGGTCCCTCTCGAGATGACATACCTAGGGGAGAGGACGCCGGTGGACGCCCTAAGGATGCTCCCGTGGCTCGCCCGGTATCATAGGGGTCGCGATGCACAGACATTGTTTGATGGTTTTCAGGTAGGTTTCTGGATCCCCTTTGTTCCCTCTTCCTTCCCTCAGTTCGCGGACAATCTCCGCTCGGTTAAGGGCAAAGAAGATATTTTACAGCAAAAATTGCAGGTGGAGGTGCAGGCGGGTCACATGGCTGGCCCGTTTAGTGCGCCACCTTTTCCTAACTTGAGGGTCTCCCCTCTGGGTTTGGTTCACAAAAAGGACCCAGGTTCCTTTCGTTTGATCCAGCACCTATCCTACCCGTCGGGTGAATCGGTAAATGATGCCATTGGCAAGGACATCTGTCGCGTGCGATATGCATCATTTGATAGGGCTTTGGAGTTAGTTTGTCGGGCCGGGCAAGGTGCTTTGTTGGCAAAATCTGACATAGCATCGGCTTTCCGTCTGTTGCCAGTTCACCACTCCTGTTTTCACTTGATAGGCTGTTTTTTTCAGGGGGTTTTTTACTACAACATGTGTTTGCCCATGGGTTGTTCTATTTCTTGTTTTTATTTTGAAATGTTTTCCTGTTTTCTCGAATGGGTAACGCTACAGGAGGCGGGTTTGGAGTCTGCTACTCACTACTTGGATGACTTCCTTTTCGTTGGCCCTCCGGGTTCGGGTGAGTGTGAGCGGCTTTTACAAACGTTTCGGGCTGTCATGGGATATTTCGGGGTCCCCGTTGCAGAGGCTAAGACGGTGGGCCCGGTTCGGGTTTTGTCGTTTTTGGGGATTGAGATCGACTCTGTCGGTATGGTTTTTAGGCTGCCGGAAGAGAAGGTGTCGGTTCTCTTGCGGACGATCGACCTGGTTCGAGGGGTGAGGAAGGTGCAGTTGCGGCAAATGCAGGTGCTTCTGGGGCACTTGGCCTTCGCTTGCCGAGTTCTTCCCATGGGACGTGCGTTCTGCAGGCGCCTCTCCTTGTCCACGGTAGGGGTTCGGGAGCCTTTTCATTTTATCCGAGTCACGCGGCGTCTGCGCGCGGACCTCCAAGTTTGGAGCTCCTTTTTGGAGCGCTACAATGGACACTCCTGCTGGTTGCTGGAGGCTGCGTCTAACTCAGAGTTGAACCTCTTCACGGACGCATCCAGCTCCGTGGGTTTTGGGGCATATTTTCAGGGTAAGTGGTGCGTGGAGGCATGGCCAGCTCGATGGCGGGGTTTGGATGTTATGCGTAACCTGACGTTTTTGGAGTTGTTTCCCATTGTTGTCTCTCTGGAGCTCTGGGGGGAGGCTTTGGCCAACAGGACTGTTGTTTTTCACACGGACAACATGAGTGTTGTCCATGTGATAAACCGTTCCACCTCCAGTTCCCCTCCAGTTCTCGCGCTGCTGCGACGGTTGGTACTTCTTTCCTTAAAGTTCAATGTTTGGATTAGAGCTTGTCATGTCCCGGGTGTTGACAACGTGGTAGCTGACTCTCTTTCTCGGTTTCAGTGGGACCGTTTTCGGGAGTCGGCGCCAGCCGCGGAGGCAGTGGGTATCCGATGTCCGGTTTCCTTATGGGCGATCGATTTGGAGGATTGAGGAGCTTGGTGTCGGACTCCATAGCTGACTCTTCCTGGAAGGCATATCAAGCCGTCTGGCGGACGTGGCTGTCCTCGTTTTCGCAGGACATGATGCTGGGGTCGGAGTCCGGGCGCTTGGAGGCGACTCTGCTACTGTTGGAGTCCATGTTTGCGCAGGGTAAGTCTTGTTCTGCGGCCGAGAAGGCTTTGAGCGCCCTATCCTTTCTTTGTCGGTCTATGGGTTGGCAAGATGTTTCTCGGTGGTTCGGTATACAGCGGGTTATTCGGGGTTGGAGACTTAGGAGGGCCCCGGACCGCCGCCTCCCGGTGTCAGCCGACTTGCTGGGACGGATCCTGGCGGCTCTGGGGGCGGTTTGTTTCTCAGACTATGAATCCTCATTATTTCGGATTGCATTTGCTTTTTGTTTTTTTTGAGCTTTTAGGGTGGGCGAGTTGGTGGCACGCAACCGTTGGGCGGTGGGGCCGCTGCTCATGGCGGATATCCGGTGGTCCGAGGACTACGTAGATGTTTTCATACGGCGTTCCAAGACAGACCAGGTAGGTAGGGGTTCATTGGTGCGTATCGGTGTCACGAGAGGCAGGTTTTGTCCGGTCCGTCTTTTCTCAGAGTATTTGCAGATTCGGCCGGTGTGGTGCCTCTCCTTTCTGGTGCATAGGGATGGGTCCCCCCTTACACGTTATCAGTTCTCAGCTAGGTTCCGTGCTGCCTTAGTTGCATGCGGGGTGAATCCTCGCCATTATTCTACTCATTCTTTTCGGATAGGGGCGGCCACCCAGGCTAGTTTGTGGGGTTTCTCGGACGCAGCGATTCAGCGCTTGGGTAGATGGGGTTCACGGCGCTACAGGTCCTACGTCAGACCTCATTTACTATAATGCAATCTCTCCGTAGGTCCTCGGCCCCGCTGCATTTGGATACTGGGACATTCCTACGTTTATTGGGCTGCGCGGCGAGCGGAGGAGCATCCCTACGGGAGGAATTTGGGTTTTTCCTACGAGATAGCCAGGGTAAGGTGGAGGGGTATTAGGGGTATGTTGTGGCAGCAGCTGTATTCGGAGTGCGTATCCCTTCGTAGGTACGTGTTGGGGCCAGTAACCCTAGTAATTCATGCAGGGGGAAATGACCTGGGGCGCAGTAGGTCAGTGGACCTCCTGCATGCGATTAGACACGATCTGGCTCGGTGTATGGCTCTTTTCCCCGAGTTGACCCTGATCTGGTCGAACATAGTGTCCTGGCCGCGTTGGCGTTCGCTGCCGCATGCTAAGGGCGTGGAGCGTAGTAGGCGCAGGCTCAACGTGGCCATCGGGAAATTTGTCCGCCGGATTGGTGGTTTTTTCATTAGGCACAGGGAGCTGGAAGGGGACAATTCCGACTTGATGCGGAAGGATGGGGTGCACCTTTCCCTCATAGGATTGGATATCCTGAATGCGGGTCTTCAGGCAGGTATTGAGGAGGCGCTGGCTGCGGGGGGGCGCGGTCCCTCCCAGGGGAGTAGGTAGGGAGGAACCGCGGTGGCGGTAGTCCTGGCCAGCGAAGAGGTTTGGAAGAAAGTGCCCAAGCGGCTTGGGGAGTCGCAGCCTGCTGAGAGCTGATGGCGGGGGCAGGCTGCATTGGACTCGTGGGTCTTTTGATAGAGCTGTCTGTTGGTAATCCCCCAACAGCTGACAGGTTGTGGACGCTGGTGATAATCGATGTTAATTCTGTTAATAAAGCTGTGGCCGTTGCCCTTACCCATACAGAAGGTGTTGTGTATTTATTGGGCAACGGGTGGTGGGAGTTTGGTCCGGGGTCAGCAGTCAAGTACCTCCCTGGACATCTTAAGGAAGGGAGGACATGACTGCTGGCAGGGATAAGGGGTTGGGTCACAAGGGGATACATTGTTACACATGGGGGGACATTAAGATGGGGAAAAAGGGGAGGGTACTTACCAGTTCCTGGGCAGAGGTGTAGTGTTGCTAGCTTCCCGCCCACCCACCCACAAAACGTGTGTTATGATGGTGTTGTTTGTTGGTTGTGTGCTGTTGTTTCTTTGTTTTGTCACAGCTCGCGGTAGTCCTGGCCAGCGAAGAGGTTTGGAAGAAAGTGCCCAAGCGGCTTGGGGAGTCGCAGCCTGCTGAGAGCTGATGGCGGGGGCAGGCTGCATTGGACTCGTGGGTCTTTTGATAGAGCTGTCTGTTGGTAATCCCCCAACAGCTGACAGGTTGTGGACGCTGGTGATAATCGATGTTAATTCTGTTAATAAAGCTGTGGCCGTTGCCCTTACCCATACAGAAGGTGTTGTGTATTTATTGGGCAACGGGTGGTGGGAGTTTGGTCCGGGGTCAGCAGTCATGGCATGAGGGGGCGTGATTAAGGACGCAGGCTTATGGTGCAGAATTCTGCAAAATATTTATTTATTGTTCTATAAAAATGTGAGCATGCAAAAGATAACAAAATGAATAAGGCCAACATCTATCAAATGCAATAAAGTTGTATTGGTGCCCGGTTTGTCCCTTTAAACATTGAAATTTAATTAACTTTCTGATAAGCCCTTTGATAATTTGGTTTCCTTTTTACATTTATAAATGTGAAGGCTTGGCATGTTAACCTACTTAAACCCCCTCCTCAGTCCCGTTCGTTTTAACAATTCACATGTCCCCACCCTCCACTCCCTTTATTTATACTTTTCATTACACCTCATGGGTGGGCCCTCTTTTATTACAGACCTACCACGACGTCGGTCCCGGCACACCACAACTGACTTATTCCCCCCTTTTTTTATTTCCTTTACGGTCTTATTTGCCCCTCACACAATGAAATTTAAATGGAGCACATAAAAATAATACAGATAAAAACCTACAGCTAGAGACTGATAAAGAATATCATTTGTTAAAAACAAAAACATAACAGATCCGGTTTAAATGTGATTTTGCAGAAGGCCTGAGATGTTTCAGAGATAAAGCTAAGAGTGGGAAGGTGTGAATGTAGCGACTGTTGAAGAGAAGGAACATTTCATAGCTGCAAACAAAAAATAAACAGTGGTTAAGAGGCAAGATTTTGGACCTCATGAATAAAAAACCAAATGAAAAAGGATCAGAAGAACTTAAGAACTCCTCTAATTAAAGACAGGACCCAGTGGAATGTCAGTGTTGGAAGATAGAATTGATGTGGCAGAGACCCTGGAATGAATAGGAACAGAGGTGATTGTGTAGTGATACAAAAGGCAAAAATAGCAGCTCATTCTTTGGACATCCAACATTAAGCAACAGCGGGAAGATAATGGACCTGTCCATCATGACATGCTCAAAGAAGAAACAGGGCTGAAAATTATGAAGGCAGAAATAAAATGTTAATCAGC
>OW240913.1:360434903-360478985 GCA_933207985.1 Pelobates cultripes
GTTGACAACCCCTGCCATAGGCTATCCTAACACACTACACACATTAACCTCTACATTACTGTAACACATTACCACTAAACATTGTCCCAAGAACCTCTGGATGGCAATATATCACTTAATACATGGTTGACTGTTATGTACTCTCTCTATAAATACACACACATATACTAATGTGTTACATTCCCTACACTGTAACTATACTACAGTCAGTGTTATTTTGTCTGTCAATTACTTGTGTTACATATCTCAACTATGTCATTGTAAAGCTCTGCGAAATACGTTGGCGCTATATAAAAGTAAATCCTAATAATTGTATTGCTTGTTAAAGGCGCATGGACAGTCTCTGCCCAAAACGACTATTGTGCGTCACTTGCCTAGTGGCCCACCACCCCTATTAGCTGACAGACTTTAAACCGTGGGACTGACAGCAGTGAAGCAGACATTGAGGACAGAACATATTGAGAAGTCCATTATGTGAGATTGAGGTGATCCTCATTTGCTGTCTCACTGTGAATGCGTGCCCTGTGTCAGGAACAAAAGACAGAATTATATGCATTGCACACAGGTGTTTTATATTAGGAAGAAAACCCAGAGGATTCTCAGCCTCCTGATGTTCCCAGAAAGGAGGAATGAAACCTAAAACGTGGGAGAGAAAGACTGGAGAGGGAAATCTAGCTGAATTCTCATCTTTGACATACCAAGTGCTTTTTATCAGAGGCTTGTCTCATTTTCTCACTCCGTGCGCATTTTGATGATTTATGGGCAATAATGAAATTTATGGCCCATGTTGTGGGCTATTGGCTTGACATTAACTACTTGTGCTCTTTATAAATGAGATGTAATTAGACGTGTCTGAATCAATCAGGAAGGAAGCAAAGCCTTTAAAAAAATACAAAAAAAAAAATGTATTGTCAAGATAAATGGACCAACTCCAAGTAAGGAAAACATTAATTTTATCTTGATTATAGCACATTGGGTAATGCTTGTTTGGTTCACAACACACAAAAATAACAAAAAAACTGTGTAGCATTACTGCATTAGGACAGACAGTGAGTCTGATTTATGCTAAATACAAACAAACCCAAAAGCTACTAAATGGATGTCCTGAAACCCAGATGTACATAAGTCCATGGCTCGAGGTCTTTATAGACATACAACCCTTTAATACAGGTCTGTGAGCTCCTCACTGCAGAAGACGGATGTGTAGAAGCTGAGAATAATGGATGTCAGCATCCTCCATGCCCAGGTAGCCCATGGAGCAACGCAGTATGGGGAGTGGGCCTTGACAGAGCCAGGGAGTGGGCATGGGCTTAAGTTTGTGGGAAGGGTTTTGGGAGTGATGTTTTGGGGGGTGGAGAGTAGGGATATATAGAGCGGCCATATTAGAATAGGGGCCATTTTAACTGGAGCCTCTCTTACCTGTAGATTGTTGCAGGCCAGAGAGGTTCCCCCCTTTTTTCTTTGTTTCCCTGCAGGTCGATGGCGGCGTTGGAGGAGCTTCTGGAGGGAGTGCGGGCGGCCGTGAGGGACCGTGGCCTCGAATGGCTACATCAGCAGCTGGGGGCCGCCGGGCCTTCCGCATCGGTACCGGCGCGACGACCGGCCAGGAGGACGAGGCCGCCGCAGCGGCTGAGCCCGGGTGCTGGGCCCGCGGCGAGACGCCGTCGAAGCCCTTCTGAGGGAGGAGGAACGTCCGCGGGGGCAGGAGAGGTCCCGGTCGTGGAGCCGGGAAGGAGCACGGCTCGGGCCGGCAGGCGCGGCTGCGGTCTGGCGAGGACGGCCGTAAAGCACCCGGCGGCTGGACGACGCACGCCGCGTGAGTCGGCGGCAGGCAGGGGAGATGGAGTGGTGGCTGCCAATTCGGCGGCCGGGTCGGCGGCCAGGACGGAGGACGGTCACGTGGGCGGGATCACAGAGCTGGAACGTCCCGGTGAGTCAGCCACCAGTGGCACCGCTGTGGGGCAGGAGAATGTGGTTATGGGGAGTGTGGAGACAAGAGCAGCCCCCCATGGGTCTGGGGGAGGCTGGGGCGGCGAGGTCAGCGCAGGGACGGCCCAGGCAGGGGTCAGGAGGGAGGATGTCGGTGGTGGTTTTAGTGCGCAGGAGACGGCTGGATCAGGGCGCACGGCGATCAGCCAGGGACAGGATTCTTTAACGGGAAGGACGGCTAGAGGGAAGCCAGGCGCGACAGCAGTGGGAGACAGACGTAGACCCACCCTGGAGGGAGGTGACAGGGGTGGTGGCAGCAGGCGGGAGGGTCCTTCTGGCTGCTCCCAGGGTCAGCATATGGACGGAGAGGACGCAAGGAGTGAGAGGAGAACGGAACGGCGCACCATGAGCGCCAGGCGCAGCAGCACGAGGAGCAGAGCAGGGAGTCGAGGAAGCGGGGAGAGGTCACCAGTGCGGAGCAGATGCAGCGCAGCTAGGTCCTGTTGCAGGGAAGGCTGTGGGAGGTCCCTGTCTAGGGATAGAAGGCAGACGAGTCGACGTAGCACGTCTGATTCACCAGACAGGAGAGTACAGGTTCACTCAAGGGGAGCGGATTACAGGGGGAGTCGTTCTGCAAGGCAGCTGGAACGTGGGGAGGAAGGGCGGGTAGACCCTACGCTGAACAGACTACCCAGGTTTTCTTCTCCCTGCAGGTCACGGAGCAATACCCCTACGGTCTCGAGGCGGGACCAGGCGGATGGGAGTCGGCGACAACACAACACTCCGGCTCCCGGAATGGTGGGCGGAAGGACGACGCCCCTGCAGTCAGCTGCGGCCAGGGGCTTGAGCGGTGAGTCAACACATGCACGACACTCTGGACAGTTGTTGAATGATTTGAAAGTATTTTTAGACGCTTGGTCGGACAAGGGCGGGTCCCCCTCGGAATTCGGGCGGGTATGGTCACAGGAAGGTAGTCGGGACGCGGCGGTGGAGCACGCGGGGGCGGTACCGGCGGGGACACATGGAGGCGGGGCCGGCGACGCGACGGGGTCGGCGGGGTTGACCGATGGTGGGGGGGAACCCACGGAAGGGGGTAGCGATGTCCCGGATGCGGCGCGGCAAAACGTGCACGTTAAAACAGAAAAGTAAAGGATAAGATTTGGAAAGGTGAGTTTGTGGAAATCTTTTCCCTTCTTCCCCTCGAGGAATTCTTGGACTTGAAAGAGGAGGATAAAAAGGACGCCAAGAAAGAGGAGGAGGAAAAAAGGCGGAGGTATCGCAAGATACCGAAAACTTTTGGGAATTGGCTACGGGCTTTCTGTATTCTGGCTAGCGTGATAGGGGAAAAGAACCCGGGGCGTTGCTCGGAACTTTTTTGCTACTTGGATGGGATAGGCGATGCATATCGAACATACGGGGGATTGGCGTGGTGGAGGTATGACGAGCAATTTCGACAACGGCTAGCGGTGAACACGAGCATGCGGTGGGATCAAATGGATCTGCCGTTATGGATGCGCCTTATGATGGCTCAAAAGGCGGCGCGCTTTCTTGGGACAGCCGGCACGGCCGCAGGGGGTGCTGTGTCGGTTGGGCAAAAGAAAGGCTTCTGCTGGATGTACAACGAGGGACACTGCAAGTGGGGGAATTCCTGCAGGTTCAGACACGAATGTTCCGGCTGCGGGGGGGCGCATGGCGCCAGCCGGTGCTTCAAGAAAGGTAAGCTTGGGGGGGGAGGGGGGTCCGGAGGGGCAGCGCCCCCTGCTGTTACCGCTGGGGGCGTCCCCAGTGAAAGTAGACGTGATGTTGCCTTGGCTAAGGCAGTACGCCAATAGGGCGGATGCGGCCTTGTTGTGGCAGGGATTTCGAGAAGGGTTTGTTATTCCCTTCGTGGTTAGGGGACCGGGAACGATGTGTGGTAATCTCAAGTCAGTTCGGGAGCACCCGGGGGTAGCGCGGGAGAAGTTGAGCAAGGAAGTGCAGCTGGGGAGAATGGCGGGCCCATTCTTGGAGCCGCCGTTGGTCGACCTACGGATATCCCCACTCGGCGTGGTTCCCAAGAAGGAAGCGGGTAAGTTCAGGTTGATACATCATTTATCGTACCCAAAAGGGGCGTCGGTAAATGATGACATTGACGCGGCCCTCAGCTCCGTCTCTTATACGTCATTCGACAAGGCTGTCGAGTTGGTACGGAGAATGGGGCGAGGGGCGCTGATGGCGAAAGTGGATGTGGAGGCAGCCTTTCGGCTGCTCCCTATACACCCCAAATGCCATCATTTGCTCGGGTGCTATCTTGATGGGGGTTATTTCGTGGATCTGTGTTTACCAATGGGCTGTTCCATATCGTGCGCTTATTTTGAGAAATTTAGCACGTTTTTGGAATGGGTGGTGCGGAAGGAATCGGCAGGGGGTGCGGTGGTGCACTATCTTGACGACTTCCTCTGTGTCGGCCCGCAGGGAACGGGCCGGTGTAGACAGGTGTTGGAAGTGTTTCACTGGGTTGCACACTCTTTCGGGGTTCCCTTGGCGGGAGACAAGACGGTTGGGCCCACAACGTGCCTTAGTTTTTTGGGGTTGGAAATCGATTCCGTGAGAGGCGAATGTCGGTTACCTTCAGACAAACTAGTGGATCTGAGGGAGCGGGTGGCCACGGTAGGGAGGGCTAAGAAGGTGACGCTGCGGGGGCTTCAATCATTGGTGGGGAGCCTGAACTTCGCGTGCCGGGTGATACCAATGGGGAGGGTTTTCTGCAGGCGACTGGCACGTGCGACAAGTGGGGTGCGTTGGCCATCGCACTACGTTAGGGTCTCAGCGGATATGAAGGCGGACTTAAGGGTGTGGGACCAGTTCCTACAGGATTTTAATGGTAAGGTGTTCTTTAGGGACCCGGCGGCGGCAACAGAGGTGGGGCTGTACACTGATGCTTCGGGCAGTGTCGGTTTTGGGGCTTATCTTGCGGGTAATTGGTGCGCTGAGGAGTGGCCTGCAGCGTGGAAAGAAAGCCCGCTAATAAGGAATTTGGCGTTTTTGGAATTATTTCCGGTCGTGGTTGCGATGGGCTTATGGGGGCCGGCGTTGGCAAACAGGCACATCGTGTTCCACTCGGATAACATGTCTGTGGTGCAGGCGATAAACAGTTTGTCTGCGTCTTCCCCCCCGGTCTTGTGTTTGTTGCGGCGGTTTGTACTTCTTTGCATGTCCTTCAATGTGGTGTTTAGGGCTAAGCACATCCCTGGTATGTTGAATGTGGTGGCTGATGCGCTTTCTCGTTTTCAGTGGGAGCGATTCCGGGAAGCGGCGCCAGACGCCCAGGAGATGGGGCAAGCATGCCCGGACGAGATGTGGCGGCTCGGGACGTCATGCTTGGAGAGTACATAAGGAACTCATTGGCGCCAAGCACGTGGTCGTCGTATGTTAAGGTTTGGAAGGAATGGGAGGAGACAGTTCAACAGGTAGGAGGCGTTTTTTCGGAGGGGCAGCGGGGGGACGTGCTGCTATGGTTGCTGTGTCGCCTGTTCTCAAGACAGGCTTCGCCGGCCATGGTGGACAGGTATATGTCTGCCCTGGCCTTTTTATTTAAGTTCAATGGTTGGGAGGACATTACTAAGAATTTCATGATACGTCAGGCGATTCGAGGTTTTCGGAAGGGTAAGAAGTTTGGGGACACGAGAAGACCGGTGTCGTTCTCGGTGTTGCAAGGGTTGTTAGGAGCGTTGGCTGGGTTGTGTCATTCCCCTTTTGAGGTGGCGCTATTTTCGGGAGCGTTTGTATGGGCGTTCTTCGGAGCCTTCCGGATTGGCGAGCTGGTGAGCCCCAACAGGAAAGGGGCCGGCGGATTGCTGCTCGACGACGTGGACTTATGTAACGACAGGGTGCGGATCAGGTTGCGCCGCTCTAAAACAGACGTGTTTGGTAAAGGGTGCTCTGTGGTGTTGTACGAGTTACCGGGTTCAAGGGCGTGCCCGGTGGCTTGCGGGGCGCGGTACTTGGATGTCCGTCCCGGGCTGGCTGGTAGTTTTTTCCTGCATGCAGATGGGACGGCGCTGTCCCGCTTCCAATTTCTGCGGGTTTTTTCGAGCGGGTTTACAGAGGCTGGGCTTGGAGCCCAAGCAATTTGGGACGCACTCATTCCGCATAGGCGCAGCGACGGAGGCAGCACGCCTTGGTTTGGGGGACGAGCGGATTAAGCGGATCGGGAGGTGGGAATCCATGCGGTTCCGCACGTATGTGAGGCCTGACAGGCTGGTGTAAGTAAGCGTTGGGTAGGAAATTGAGAAAGGGGGGGGGGCATTTGTCTCCTCGCAACTAATTTTATTTCCTTTCAGGTTTGAAAGTTTGGTTGATGGGACACTCGTATGTGTACTGGGCGCAGAAGAGAGCCGCAGTTCGAAGATGCGGAACGCAGCTGGGTTTTCCTCTGGAACGAGTGGAATTATCATGGCTTGATTTGAGGGGCGCTAGCTGGCAGGGTCTCTGCAGCGCGTTATTTAAAAAGTTGTCGGGGGGGGCGGTCCCAGACGTGGTACTGGTCCACGGAGGTGGGAACGACCTGGGCTTGCTTCCTCAAAGGTTACTGGTTCGAAAAATGAAGAGGGATATGGATCGGCTGAGGGAGCTGGTTCCTGGCGTGGTCGTAGTTTGGTCTGAGATGGTGCCTCGCTTTACGTGGAAACACGCCAGGGATCCAGCTGCAATAGCTCGATCTAGGGGTAAGGTCAACAAAATTATGTCAGTCTTTATTAGACGGTCCGGGGGCGTGGTGGTGAGGCATAGGGAATTAGAGGGTATGCTGCCGGGATATTTTAGGAGGGATGGTATTCACCTATCGGATGTGGGGAATGATTTGCTGAACCTAGGTTTTCAGGATGGTATAGCACAGGCCCTGTTTAGATATGGTGGGGGTCGCACATTAGCTTAAGGGGGTCAAGCCATGTGCTGTGGCGGAACAGGGCGGTGTATATATTGGAACTTGCGTGGAATTGGAAATGGACAGGCCGAGGTTTAGGCCGGATGGAGTTAAGGATTGGTTGGTTCTAGCTCTTTGGTGGCTACGAACCTGGGGGTGTAGGGGTGTCCGAGGTATACCCCTACAGTTAACTGGACGATATGGGGCCTCTTTGGTAGGCCGTGTGTTTCAAGTTATGTTATTTGTTGTTATTTATTGTTTAATTGCTAGGGTCATTGTCAGGGGTACTGTGTGGGGGGTATAGTAACATAATGTCTAGTAGGACAATGACCCTAGATTATGTTAATTTATTATAATTAATTAATAAAGCTGTGGACTTTATACTCCAACAGAATTATCGGTGTCAGTGTTTTATTTAAGCGTAAGGGGTAGCACATGCCGAATAACGACTGTGCAAATGTCAGGTAGCCCATGGAGCAACGCAGTATGGGGAGTGGGCCTTGACAGAGCCAGGGAGTGGGCATGGGCTTAAGTTTGTGGGAAGGGTTTTGGGAGTGATGTTTTGGGGGGTGGAGAGTAGGGATATATAGAGCGGCCATATTAGAATAGGGGCCATTTTAACTGGAGCCTCTCTTACCTGTAGATTGTCCCACCCACCCTCCCTAGTTTTCAGTTCCGCTTGGTCACAGCGGCGGAACAGGGCGGTGTATATATTGGAACTTGCGTGGAATTGGAAATGGACAGGCCGAGGTTTAGGCCGGATGGAGTTAAGGATTGGTTGGTTCTAGCTCTTTGGTGGCTACGATCCTGGGGGTGTAGGGGTGTCCGAGGTATACCCCTACAGTTAACTGGACGATATGGGGCCTCTTTGGTAGGCCGTGTGTTTCAAGTTATGTTATTTGTTGTTATTTATTGTTTAATTGCTAGGGTCATTGTCAGGGGTACTGTGTGGGGGTATAGTAACATAATGTCTAGTAGGACAATGACCCTAGATTATGTTAATTTATTATAATTAATTAATAAAGCTGTGGACTTTATACTCCAACAGAATTATCGGTGTCAGTGTTTTATTTAAGCGTAAGGGGTAGCACATGCCGAATAACGACTGTGCAAATGTCATGAGAGATCTGAGCTTTACTGTTTAGTTTATCATCTGATGTAGGCTGAGATGATCACATGTCCTGCAAATCATTAGGAAGCCAGATGCACAAAGTCATTTGCCAGTTTGTGTTACATGCATATTAGAAATCCTATTTTAGCGCTAAACACGCTAGGTAAAGAGTGGCAGAGACAAACCAGTATATTAGGTATTGCAGAGAGCGGTGATAAAGGCTGGGGCTTCTGGTTTGGATTGAAAAAGGCTTTATTTAGGCTGTAACTGACCCCTTATATTAATGGGTTATATAGATAACGGATGAAAACAAATGTTAAAAAAAAACCAACAATCCAAAATTAGACAATATAAAGACACTCACTCTTACAGTTCCTACTACATTATGTCACCAACCTTTAGTTCTGCCCTTACCAGAAAGTAGCCTGGCCAAAGAGAAGCCCCGAATTCTAGTCCATGGATTTTGAACCATTCGGGCCTGTATAACTGATCACTGAAATGGCTACCGTGCAGCACTAGGGCCTGGTTAGCAGGAAACTGGACTCTCTGCATTAACTTTTGTTATGAGTAGGAGTTTCTGGGATTTGCAGTTCAACTATCAGTTTTCTACTTCTAAAAGCTGCTGCCTGAACTGCCACTCCTAGAAAGGTTTCCTATATTTTCCGATCAAACTGCGTTACTGGACATTGCAGGTTAGGTGGAGCGACAGAGAGGGATCTGTTTACATGTACAGAAACCAGTAAGAAAGATGCACTTTAGAATGGGCAAGTTGAGATAGAAGAAGAACAATTAAGGTTATTTAGGCGAAAAAACAATAACATGTAAATGTGGGTTACAGCCCGAACTGTCTCTTTAAGAATAACCCAGTTTTATACATTCTATATCTCTCTAGAATCCAGCAGGTATTTTTAGGATTATTAAATATTCTGCTGAAATATGTGTCCAGTTAACGTGGTGTGGGCCCTCCGGCACCAAAAAGAATACAGACATGCACCAAAGAGTAAGATACAGCCGTATAATAAGTGAAATATGGCATTTATTTATATCAGTTTTCTACACAGCAGATTTGCCAAGAATGGATTTAAAGCAGGAAATTCGGGCTTGCATTGTAAAAGTGATAACATCTAGCAAACACAATGTCTATCAGCAGCTCTCTGCTCTCTCCATCACTTTATACGCTTCACTGTCCAAGTCGAATCCCTTGTTCATATATAATATCACACCTCATTTGGCACTCATTCTTAAAGCACAAAGTCATGTCCACAAGGATCACGTTTGTGCTAAAAAAAATAGAACAATCAGACAGCAATTTATTGCCGTACTGGATGGATATAATCTCACCGTCCCATAGTCACAGTTTTCTGGTAGTAAAATGTTGAGATCTTAAAAAAATGTTCCATAAATCTGGGACAAAAAAACAGGGCAGGGGGGCATAGAAGAAAAGATTAGCCTGAGTGCACTCTTAAATATAACACCTTCAACTAGATTTACTTTTATTGTTAACATTTAAATCCTGTAGTCCCAGTGATGACAGAATTAGTGTGCTATTTGGAATTTTCTGAAACACTATTCATGTTATTCCCCATTATGCATGCAAGTCCATGGGCTGTGCATGAGAAATTGTGGCCATTGAAATTTGCATTGGATACTAGATTGGGTTAGAATATGCTATTATATATTTTTATATATATTTCTCACCCCTCTTGGGTGGTATATATATTTTTGTGCATTCTCGGTCATCCACCAGAGGCCTGGGAGTTTGAGGGTTCTGTGCAGTATCCTATAACTGCACTCTTCTGGACAGCAATCTCAGATGTCCCACCTGGAATCTGTTGAAGCCACTCCCCCAACTTGGGAGTCCCAGCCCCGAGTGCTCCTATCACAACTGGGACTACTACTGCCTTCACTTTCCACATCCTTTCTAGCTCCTCTTTCAGTCCTTATTATTTGTCCAGCTTCTCATTCTTCCTTATGTTATAGTCACTTGCCACATCCCCCACCACTGCAGTCTTCTGTTTCTAGTCTATTACCACAATGTCCGGTTGGTTGGCCAGTACTTCCTTGTCTGTCTGGATCTGAAAGTCCCTCAGTCATTCTACCCTTTATGGTATCTTCCATCTGGACTTAGGCAGGTCCAGCCTATTGTCAATGCAGATGTTCGGTACACAATTCCAGCAACTTGGTTGTACCTCTCAGTGTGTGCTATCCCAGCTAACATCTTGCACCTGGTTACTATGTGCTAGATTGTCTCATGCGCCTCTTTACACAGTCTGCACCTTGCGTCTTGCCTGGTGTGATAGACCTCCTCTTCTATTGATCTGGTGCTGAGTTCCCATTCTTGGGCTGCTAGGATTAGTTCCTCAGTGTTGTCTTTCAGTCCTGCCTTTTACAACCACTGGTAGGATTTTGTATTGAGAGCTACATCCACTATCTGCTGGTGGTACACCCCATGAAGAAGTTTATCTTGTCAAGGAACGGCCTCCTTTTCTGCATTCTCTATCTGTTGTTGTTTTAAGCATTCCCTTAGCAGTTCATCTTTGTGTTACAACTGGAATTAGATGGACTACAAACACACACACACACACAGACACACACATACAACGTAAAACAAACTTTTAGAATGCACCATTGCAGTTCATCTTTAAGAATATTATTTATATTTTCAGCATTTATATAGCGCCAACATATTCATTAGAGCTTTAACATTATGGAAGGCTTTGCTCAAATGAGCTTAGAAGCTATGTACAATCTATGAGGATTTGAGGTAGGCGGGTGAACATTACAACTGCTCTAACCATACTGCATTAAAGGCACATTATTAGCACCAAAACAAATTTAGTTTAATTAAGTATTGGTGTATAGACCATGTCCCTGCAGTTTCACTGCTCAATTCTCTGTTATTTAGGAGTTAAATAACTTTGTGTATATTGACCTAGTCCCTGCGTGTCTAAACACATTCTGTAAAATGTGAGATCTAATGTTTAAACTTCCTTTATTACACAGTCTGTTTAATTTAGAATTTCCTATCACCTGCTCTGTAAATAGCTTGCTAGACCCTGCAGGAACTGCTTGTCTTTGATTAAAGTTCAATTTACAGAGCAGGATATCAAAACTTGTAAAGAAAGTTAACATCTGATTGAAAATGAAACAACTGAAGTCCTTTGAGAAAGTATGGGCTTCCTGGGCAGACTTGGGAAACTGTGGGAACCCAGTTTGAGTGGGGAGGGGCAGTGAAGCGAGTGATTGTTTGTGGGCTAGTAATAATGACTACATCGTCATGGGTTGCTTCTGACGTGGCTGATACTGATCAACCCTAAATCTGGTAATCAGACCCTTATCGAATGTGAACTGATAGCATACTGACACATTTATACTCCTCTGTTTACTGCATTGTCATGTGAATCCATGTATTTCAGCAATGAATGTACTGTGGCCTATGATTGTCCAAAAATAAAGAGTTTAAAAAAAAAAAAAAAAAAGGAATTGATTGAACGATTGTAAATTATTATATTTTGAGTAGACTTTCAGTAAGGAATCTCTTTCTTGCTCATGGAAATTTACATTTGTGCAGTAAAATAACTATATTTTCTGTTTTTTTAATTTCTCGATCAGGAAGAAAAAGAAAAGAGAAAGAATAAAGACACATTATGCTTTTCGTTACATACTATGGTGCGAGGCAGCCTAGCCATGGACCATGCCACTGACAAGGCCACACAAAACATCTTCTCATGCAATAAACACCAGGAATAAACCAAACATCATGTATTTCCAAGACAACTGCTCTCCCATAGCTTACAATTTACATGTAATACTTAGGGATACAGGCCTTGATTTCATAAGCTTTCCAAATGATTCAATGCACTTAGAGTAACTTTCCAAATGGTTTATCTCTAAAAATGCCCAAATACCTTAATGGTGACATCTGTAGATACATCAGTTGGAAACCTTATTAACTAATGTGTTTTAGACGAATAACACAAGTTATTCAAACCAGCATATAACATCACAATTCATGTTCAGGTGAAATTTGCTGATGTCACATATGCTGGTGATGTCACAGATCCAATTGATATTAGCGGTGCCAGTGAGGTCACACATGCTGGTGATGTCAGGTATCAGCAGATATACTGACTGCCTGAAAGGATGGTCATGGTACAGTCATGTCTTCCAACAATCTTTATTTGGCGTTTTCTATGTGTTCTAAATAACAAAGTATTGTGTACATTATAAGCAATGTGTATAGAGCAGTACTTGTAACTTTTCTGCAGTTGTACAAGATCCGTAGTATGCATTTATGTGATTACAAGTAGTTTAAACACTCTAGGTAAATATTAGTTAAAAAAAATGTCTTGTGTTAAGACATGGGTAGGCGACAATGATACATATGCGGTAGTGTCTGCGTGAATCAAGAACTGTCCTTAAGGCAAACTGAGATTTCTAATGAAAGTGAATTTGGCACTGGGAAAAAGAGAGAACCCTGAGAATGCTAGAGTAAGGGTAGCGTATCGAGGTAATCGTGAATGGGAGTTTTTTCGCTATGGTGATCAGGAATAAATGCGGTCCACGTCACTCTAGGCTAACGTAACGGTTAATGCTAAGTTCCCTTTTAATGCCATATCCCTATGACCGTTCTGAAAAGATTAGTAGGGCAAGGGGTAGAGGACGTTCAAAGAGATGGGGGAAGGTGTTTGGTGGATGTTGGGTCACTTGGGTTCTGGGTTTGAGGATAAGAAGAAGAGGAGAAAAAAAACAAAAACAAAAAAACAATCCAGAGTAGGGTTGGAGGGGGAAGATGAAAGAAAAAAAAGTAGAAGTAAGAAGAGTGTGTCGCCCCGTCTTGCCGGGTGAAGTCTCGTTCCACATGCCAGATGACGGAATCTTCCTAATTGTTGCTAGCTATCCAACGCAATATATATTTAGGCCATGGTGCCCATTCCTGCATGCAGCGTTCTGTTCCATTCCATTTCGTATAGTTCCTCCACCTTAGCCATCCACTGCTGGAGGGTAGGTATTTCATGCCATCTGCTGGGTATCAGGGACTTTGCAGCATTGAGGAGGTGTTTAGGCAATGATTTCTTATAGACAGACAGAGAGGGGAGCTTTAATGTGATGTAGTAGCATCGGTAGGGCTTGCATGGGGAGGTCAGTGTCAAAGACAGCGTGCAGCGCCGCGTGTATTTGTTTCCAGTAGTGGGATATACGAGCGCAGGACCACCATATGTGGATACTTCTTTACCGCATCTCCAGCATAGCTCTGAGACTCCTTCATGCATCCAATGCAATTTTACCGGAGTCCTGTATCATTTCGTGAGAAGCTTGTAGCTTGCAGGCTCCCCCCCACCACTGATTTTAGAGACAGATTGTCCCGCTCCAGTTAGTCTTCCCAAGATCTAACCATTTTTATCAGAACACCTCTGTTTTTCCCAGAAACAACTTCTGCCTGTTTTCATAGGGGATCAGGTCCGGACTGGGAGAAAAATTCGGCCCGGGCATTTTTTTAACACAGCGGCCCACTAAAAAGGGGGCGGGGCAGAGGAGGTGTGTTTTGTCATCACCAATGACAAACACGCCTCCTCTCAAAGTGAGCATGTTGGTTCAATGCTCTTCCAGGGCAGACCATGCGCAGAGCTCTGCTGAAGAGCTCTAGCATGAGAAAAAAGTCCTGTATTTGTTCTGCACAGTGCAAGCAAATTTAATAACATGCTTGCACTGTGTTTCCTTGCAACTTGTCTCTGGTGTCTCTATAAATGGATACCAGGAGACAAAAGGCCAGGACAGAGTATTGTGCATGTGTTTGGAGCCTGCTTGTGGTATTGCGTGTGTGTAGAGTGAGCTGGTCGTGGTGTGGTATTGTGTAATAAGGTCGGTTTTAGTCGTGTTGTGTTTGTGGTGTAATGTGATGCATATGTGGCTCAGGGACCCCCTCCCGCCCGGCTCTGGAAAGGGGTTAAAACTTACCTTTTTCCAGCGCCGGGCAGGGAGCTCTCCTCCTCCGATCCGCCCCGTCGGCTGAATGCGCACGCGCTGCAAGAGCTGCGCGCGCATTCAGCCGGTCGCATAGGAAAGCATTTATAATGCTTTCCTATGGACGCTTGCGTGCTCTCACTGTGATTTTCACAGTGAAAAGCACGCAAGCACCTCTAGCGGCTGTCAATGAGACAGCTGCTAGAGGTTTTGGGGGAAGGCTTAACCCATTGATAAACATAGCAGTTTCTCTGAAACTGCTATGTTTATAAAACAATGGGTTAACCCTAGAAGGACCTGGCACCAAGACCACTTCATTAAGCTGAAGTGGTCTGGGTGGCTAGAGTGGTCCTTTAAGAGTGTAGTGTGTGTATGTATATGTATGTATGTGTGTGTGTGTGTGTGTGTGTGTGTGTATGTATATAGATATATATTTATATATTTGGAAGTATTGTGTATGTGTGTGGTGCAGTGTGTTGGGGGGGTTCTGTGTGTGTGTGAGGGTGCGGTGTATGTGTGTGTGTGAGGGTGCGGTGTATGTGTGTGTGTGTGAGGGTGCGGTGTATGTGTGTGTGTGTGTGTGAGGGTGCGGTGTGTGTGTGATGTGTGTGAGAGTGCCGTGTGTGAGTGATGGGTGTGAGAGTGCCGTGTGTGAGTGATGGGTGTGAGAGTGCTGTGTGAGATGGGTGTGAGAGAGTGCTCTGTGAGAGTGCTGTGAGAGAGTGCTCTGTGAGAGTGCTGTGAGAGAGTGCTGTGTGTGTGTGAAAGTGCTGTGTGTGATGGGTGTGAGAGTGCTGTGTGTGTGTGAGTGCTCTGTGAGAGTGCGCTGTGTGTGATGGTGTGAGAGTGCTGGGTGTGAGAGTGCTGTGTGTGACGGGTAAGAGAGTGCTGGGTGTGAGTGCTGTGTGTGAGAGTGCTGTGTGTGATGGGTGTGAGAGTACTGTGTGAGAGAGTGCTGTGTGTGAGAGTGCTGTGTGTAATGTGTGTGAGAGTGCTGTGTGTGATGGGTGAGAGTGCTGTGTGTGAGAGTGCTGTGTGAGAGAGTGCTGTGAGAGTGCTGTGGGAGAGAGTGCTGTGTGTAATGTGTGAGAGAGTGCTGTGTGAGAGTGCTGTGTGAGAGAGTGCTGTGTGTAATGTGTGTAAGAGTGCTGTGTGTGATGGGTGAGAGTGCTGTGTGAGAGTGCTGTGTGAGAGAGTGCTGTGTGTGATGGGTGTGAGAGTGCTGTGGGAGAGAGTGCTGTGTGTGATGGGTGTGAGAGTGCTGTGTGTGATGGGTGTGAGAGTGCTGTGGGAGAGAGTGCTGTGTGTGATGGGTGTGAGAGTGCTGTGGGAGAGAGTGCTGTGTGTGATGGGTGTGAGAGTGCTGTGGGAGAGAGTGCTGTGTGTGATGGGTGTGAGAGTGCTGTATAAATGTTATTGTGTGTGTGTGTAGGGGGGGTAAATAAAAAAATAAATTAAAAAAAGTCATTATTTCCCCCCCTCCCTTCTTACCTTTAGCCTGGGAGGGGGGGGGGACCGGCACGCTGGGACTGGGAGGGGGGGTCCGGTACGCAGTGTTCCCTGGTGGTCCTCGTGGGTGAGTGAACTCTAGCCTGTGAGGCTAGAGTTCACTCTCGCGAGATCCGGTCGTTGCCATGGCAACGCGCCGGATCTCGCGAGAGGAACCCGGCGGAGCTGCAAGTTAGAGCTCCGCCGGGTCCTCTCTCCAGCCTAGCTGGCTGTCTCCCTCCCTCCCTCCCCGCCGGCGGCCGCATGTGGGCCGGTCAGGGAGATCCTTGATCCCCCCACCGGCCCGTCATGACAAACAGCGGGGCCGGCGCTAGGAGAGTGCCGGCCCTGCATAGACCGACAGGGGAGATCCTGTGATCTCCCCTGCCGGCCTCGGCCCATGGCCACCGCGGCCCACCGGGCATTTGCCCGGTGTGCCCGATGGCCAGTCCGGGCCTGCACATGCACATTTGTGGCCTGCTGGAGGTCATTTTGCAGGGCTCTGGCAGTGCTCCTCCTGTTCCTCCTTGCACAAAGGCAGAGATAGCTGTCCAGCTGCTGGGTTGTTGCCCTCCTACGGCCTCCTCCACGTCTCCTGATGTACTGGCCTGTCTGCTGGTAACACCTCCATGCTCTGGACACTACGCTAACAGACACAGCAAACCTTCTTGCCACAGCTCACATTGATGTGCCATCCTGGATGAGCTGCACTACCTGAGCCACTTGTGTGGGTTGTAGACTCCGTCTCATGCTACCACTAGAGTGAAAGCACCGCCAATAGTGATGTCCCAAACGGTTCGCCACGAATGGTTCACTGCGGACTCATCATTGAGTAAACTTTGACCCTGTACCTCACAGTCAGCAGACACATTCCAGCCAATCAGCAGCAGACCCTCCCTCCCAGACCCTTCCACCTCCTGGACAGCATCCATTTTACATTCATTGTGAAGCTGCATTCTTAGTGAGCTGTCCAGGAGGTGGCAGGGTCTGGGAGGGAGGGTCTGCTGCTGATTGGCTGGAATGTGTCTGCTGACTGTGAGGTACAGGGTCAAAGTTTACTCAATGATGAGTCCGCTCGGCGAACCGTTCGGGACATCACTAACCACCAACATTCAAAAGTGACCAAAACATCAGCCAGGAAGCATAGGAACTGAGAAGTGGTCTGTGGTCACCACCTGCAGAATCACTCCTTTATTGGGGGTGTCTTGCTAATTGCCTATAATTTCCACCTGTTGTCTATCCCATTTGCACAACAGCATGTGAAATTGATTGTCACTCGGTGTTGCTTTCTAAGTGGACAGTTTGATTTCACAGAAGTGTGATTGACTTGGAGTTACATTGTGTTGTTTAAGTGTTCCCTTTTTTTGAGCAGTGTATATATATATATATACATACATACATACTTTTAATATATTTTATTACTTTTAAGCAGCCTGAGGGACTGCCTGACAGCTCAGACAGTCCCCCTGCTGGCTGCTCCATAGACTCCTATTGCGGCGATGTTTTCATGGTGATCACATGGCCCAGGACGGCCGGGGTGGCCGAAGCTGTTGCAGGGGGACTGCTGGGGTCTCCGGGAGTCCCCCCTGACCGTGATCACTGCGGATCGCCGGTCCAGGTAAGTTCAGGGCTCAAAAATAGTGTGGGGGGACAATAAAACTAAGGCCAGTAAGGTTTTTTCATGTATAAATAGGGGCATTAATTCTCAGGATGAAAATATAATTTTGCCTTTTTATAAATCGCTGGCAAGATCACACCTTGAATATGCTGTGCAATTTTGGGCACCTGTTCTAAAGAAAGATATCATGGCACTAGAAAAAGTGCAGAGACAAGCTACAAAATTGATCATGGAGGAATGGAGCATTTTAGTTATGAAGAAAGATTAAAAAATTTAAATCTGGGGCAGGGCCGGACCGCCGAGATGGACGGTCGCAAGTCGGAGCAGCTCCTGTAGCCCACTGCAACATACTCGCTAAAACCATGTCTTACCGTCTAAAATCTAACCGACAGCACAGATACCCAAAGCTGAGAGACTGCTGGACCCAGGGGAAAGGCTGGTTCGCTGAGCTTGAGTGCCCTGGGGGAGAAAAACACGCGGCCCCAACCGGGCCTTCTCTGGCGGTGAATGGGGCGGACGGCCGCCACCCCACGATCCTGCACCACGGAACCCAGCCAAAGGTACTAACCGGTGCGGCCCAGGCTCCCCCCTCTGGACCAGTGGGGGTGATCCCGGTCCTCACCCTGTGGCCCTGACCGCGACACGGCAACTGAAGCTGGAGAGCCCAATGGCGGGCGCCATGTGCGCAGAAGGTAAAGAAAAGCCCAGCTCCCATCCAGCACTCACGGCTCCTAAGGCGGCTCTTGCCTCCCGACCATACCGCACAGGGACAGGGCGAAACCCGCACCTACCCCCGTGGCCCTTCGGGACAGTGCTGAGCTGCGCGGATGACCCGGGTTGACAGAATTCAACGGCAGCCTTGAGTGGATGTAACACAGAGCAGCGACCATGCCCACTCGGAGGGACCACGCAAACCACCAAGCACGACGCCCCTGCTAACAGACCGACCTGGCACTCACCTACCACCCAGCCTGCACTAGAATGGACCGGTAGGCGGCAGAACCCCGAGAACAACACCCAGCTCTCGTCTGCAGAGGGCGCCGGCCTGCGGAAGACTGAAGGAGACAAGCCCACTAAACAACAGTGGCAATATTGGGAAATCCAGCGAGATCCACAGAATAAAGCACGGACAAACTATGCTCTGAGGCCTTCTCTGCAGAACACGTACTCCTTGCTAACCAGACACAGCAGAGCAAGCATCGGATAAAAAAACGGGACTACCCTGAGAGATCTTGGACCCACCACGATGCCAACTCATTACAGGGGCGGCTTGAGAACATCCGATCATCCAGGGTGATAATTGTAACTGTATTTGACGCTTTTGCTTCTCTAAAATGTCATAACTAGACCTAGCTTAAAAGTTACCCTACATCTTGTTTTAAACACTAAGCACACATAGGCGACAAGTACATGGCACTCATAACAAGCTCATTCCTCCACCGCACACATATGTGGATGCAACCTACACAAAACGGGTCACAGGCATGACAGGCACCCTTAGATGCACCTTTCTACACAGCAAAAACATGTGAGGAAGGCTGAACTTGATGGACACAAGTCTCTTTTCAGCTATGTAACTACATGTCAATGAGAGTCATTATCTATATGATAAATCTGCTATCTGTATGTTTTTCATATTTTTATAACATGGAAACTCTACTTAAAAATAAAGATTGTTAAAAATAAAAAGTTAATTATGTGACTTAGACTCAAAATGACACTATGACTCAATAGAACAACAAATGGGGACAGACAGCGCCATTGGAAATATGGTCTGGATTATTTGGGAACAGTCATTACAAACTTTCACTTTGATAGTATAAGGTAATAGAACGCTTCCATTAAACTGTTTCCACCCCCTGCTGGCCTGTATACAAACTGTCTGCTTGGAATAAACACTGTGTGGACCAATAACTATCCTCTGAGTCACTCTATGGACAGGAAACACAACATTTAAATAAGAAATCATGCAGATTAGAGTGTTATCACCAATTAGTCCCTATTGATCCTGACCTTGAAGAGCCCTGAGGTCAAAGGAATTGTAAAATGGGGAAGACTATAAGTTATCCTCGTGGCACACTTGGCTTCCATTTACATAACAATTAAACTTGTTTGTGACACAGACAGGGAATGTATTTCTATATGCACAGGATGAGTGATGCCTCAATCACTGTAACCAATCCCTGTACCTTCTAGGCCATTGCTGGATGTATTTCAACTAAGATGTCCAGTAAAAGTTCTTTCTTGGCTACCAGGACCTCCCTTAGTCAGAGCAACGATACAAACAAGTCATGAGTAAATAGTGCATGTAATGGAAATCACAAAACAAAGATACACGCAGGGTCCATAAACTAATGGCCAAGGAGAGGTTTCTATTCCTAAAGCTAGAGCTCTCCGTTAAGAGGTTTCACATTCACAATGCCCTATTGAGTATCTTTGGCTGCCCTCTACCCCCTATAAAAGTTAATGAGTCCTTTGTGCCTTATCATTTATTGATGTAACGCAAACACGAGAAAGGGCCTGAGCCTATTTAAATTGCTGCCATCTTAAGCCATCAAATTGCTGCCATCTTAAGCTCGTCCTACTGCTATTCTTCGGTTATTCATTCCTGACCCAAAGTTTGTTTAATCCCTGAATCGGATCTGGTCCAGTCCTGAACCTAAATTTTGGCTTATCTTGCATCTAGAGCCCCCTTTTGATTAGTTTTAAATGGATTTACCCTTTTAAATCAAATCTAAAGGGGTTCTATCTCAAATGAATTAACAAATGCACACACCTACTACTTAGTTCTGATATGGCCATTCTAAGGTACAGTAATCCACCTATCCTCTTGTATCCTGACAGTGAGAACGTGTCTTAGCCAGAGGTCCCATTCACCCGAGCCTTTTTCCATATGGTATAAGTAGGGGATCTATGACAATTTCCGTTCCATCCCTTGCCATTAAGAGTGTGTCATAGCAGTTACTATACAAATCTCTGGACATTTCCATATTGATCCTACAGGAAGCTGTATGCTAATGAAATATTCTCTGTTGGACATCTATAGGTTAATTTTAACAGGATGTAATTTGGACTGTTAGTGGCACAGGGGAAGGAGCGGTGTTGAGGCTTTTTATTGTTAAGAAAATAGTACTGTACACATTTATTTTGTGATAACATAATTTGCAGATTTTCCGCCATTTTGAGAAAAAGGTATACTTAACCCTATATCAACCTGCCTGATTGATTACAATGCTTTCATTATGCATAGTAAAGGGTGGCCAAGTGATTGGCAACATCATGGATATAGACAGACAAGCTCAGACAATGAGAGTTTCTTTGCATAAGATTTGCAGGAGGAAGAATTATTACAAATTTGCTTTTATAAAACAATTGCATTTGGTGCAGGAGGTAAAACCTTTATTAAAAAAAAAATAACATATGCTGTGGCACCAACTCGAGGGGATATAAAATATAAATAGCAAATACGTTACAGGTACAGTCTGGGCAATTAAATCGGTGTTCATTAAGCATTTCTGTAATACACAAAGCAGAAACCATAACACCTACCATTGTACTACACTTCCCATAAACCTTTGCTGTTTAGATAAAGCATAGCTTAGGGCAGAAGCTCTGCAGAGCACAGTTTTCGTCTCAGAAGTCAGAACTACCAAGCCCTCAGTTTCCTCACTAGATGATCTTCCTAGCTGCATATTTTTTTTATAATTTTTTGGCGTTACCATTTTCACTGTTAAGAGTTATTCACCTTTAACACACCACTCTGTTATATCAATACATTTTGCCAAACATAGGACTTCAAAGAAAGTTGTTACTGATAATGTTACGGTTTTACGATAATGGACCCCCTCCTCACCAATTCAATTTGAATTTGCACTTTTGTGAATAACCATGTATAAAGCAGGTCAACTGGCTGTGTCAATTTATATTTTGACAAAAGACCATGGCTGCAGATTCTGCAAAGAATTGGAATTTACAATAAATGCAACTTACATTAAGTTTGCATCAGTATATGGTTTATGCAGTATCTTTACAATACATTAACAACTGAAGACCGATAAAACTGCAAGACCCTGCACCAACAGACTTAAGCCACCTTAACAGCTGAAGTCGTTATGGTGCCTGGAGTTTGAAGGACTGGGTCTTGCAGTGTCGTGCTATTTACTCAGTTTAGAAGAGATTCCCAGTCCTCAGACTATAGCCCAGTCTCCAAACTGAAGAAAAAATAAATAAAAAATAAGTGGCAGAGGAGCCATTATTCACACCAAGCCAGAAGCTGCATCAGTCAAATGAAGTCTGGTGCAAAATGAAAGCTTAATGCCACCTCGAGCATATCATGGTTGGAGGTCAGAATCTACTTAATGGGGAGTAAGCCATCCATTAGTTAAGTGGGACCCCCCCATCACCACAGACATAACCAGTTAAAGTGGTTATGGTGCCTACAGAGTCCCTAAAGATTAGGTCAACTTCAGCCTGGGGTATATCTTTAAGGGAACTAGAGACAGAACCATGAAAAGAGCCCTCCAATGAGATTACAGCCACCTGAAACTGATCATAAGTTTGTAATTGATATATAAAGTGCAAAATAGAATTTGTACTAAAAATAACCCCTCCCCCCACACACACCCCCCAAAAAATCTGTAGTTCAAATAAAAATTTATTAAGCCGGTAGAAAATTCTGCTCAAAAACATTAAAAACAGCAGCCCATTTTAAGAGTGTTCACAATAAATTAATACACAATATATTCAAATAAAGTGATACATATCTCAGATTTGTGCACTCAAATATTCAATAAATTAAACAATTTTTATCATCAAAAGACAGAAATCCAAAAGTGTAATATGTTTGTGTTTTTTGATCAAACGCTACTCAAACCATACTTAATTAGTGCTAAAATTTTAAATTAATAACAATTACTCAAACAGTGTCTTTACAGGTTAACGTGACAGTAAAATAAATATACACATTGTATTCCCAATGGGCCGTTGACTCTAGGAGTCTCAGTAAAAATACCTCTTATGAGTCACTAGAGCCAGAACTTAATGGAGAGATTGGGCTGTAGGGGGCACACTGGTAGTCCTTGGCTGCCACCTGGAATTCATACCCGTAATGATACAATGACTCCATATTAAAGTGCATCTGTGGTTTCACAGTGGGTTTCTCCGGTGTGCTGAAGTGGTCTGGTGGGTTGCAATTATAGTCTGTCACAAAAAGTGATGCTGGGTTTAAGACTGGGGTCTGTATACGGGCTGTCATGTGATGTAGGGGTGGAGGAACCTCAGCATGTCTCTGCTGAGTCCATCTGTCCACAGATTGCTTGACAGAACTTTGGTTATTTGTCTGCAGTGGATGGTGCTGTGCAGTTGGACAAAGATAGGTGTTGGGTCCATGGCCAATGAGGTAAAGCGGTGATTGAACAGGTTTTGTGTCCACTTTAGCCTCCTCTCGCTTGGCTCTTGCTCTCCGGTTTTGGAACCAGACCTACAATAGAGACATAGGATATAATATCAGGTTTACACATCAAACTCTGAATGGCAAAAGCAAGTAGCCTGAAATAAGACAAATTTTAGCCATTTGGATGTTAATAAGACAGCATTCACAGTTTAGTGAATGAATCCTTTATGCAATAAACCCCTTGTGAGATATCAGAACTGAGGAATTTAAATTCTTAGTGGATTGTCTGTAGCGGGATGGAAGAATGTTACAATATAAACTAGAATTACCAATAAAAAGTCTTCAGTATGAAGTAAATCTACCATCTAATTACCTCCAAGTTGTGAACACATGCAATAAGTTAAGCATATAATCGCATTAGTTTGAGGTTGGACGTGAAATATTTCCTAGTAATCAGCCAGATACATGTAATTAACTTTGAATGCTCCGTTCCTCAAAGGGGTTTAGTTACCATACAGTGATCAGCAATTAATTAAATTGAAAAATTTCTGAAATTCTAACTATAGCAAAATTGGATTTCTTTAAAGACAGCTGTCTTTGTAACAGTTATCAATTTACTGCAATTTGGGGTTTAGTAAATAAGCCAGACACCTGCAAATCCATGAACTGGTTATTTCAACATTATAAATAAAGTATGGCACTCACTGATCAGTTAGCGCTAAGGATATAGAAAAGTAGGTGCCTTGCCATTGGGATAGCAAGATAATCCATGAGGTTTTTCTCAACATACAATTTATTCATTGAGAAGTGGAGCACTCAAAGTATTGCCCTGCAATATATAGAACTCATATCCTGCAGGGGGAAATGGTAATCAGCAAGGAATCGTGCAGCATATGAACTCTACATACCAAATGTATTGGTGCACATGTCCAAAACCTAGTGAATCTGGAACCCTTACATACTGCCCTACAGCAGGTCTGGGCAGAAAATCATTAGCATATTTGATTACTTACCTGAACTCGTGACTCTGGCAGGCAGATTTTCTTAGCCAGTTGCTCTCGATCATTGATATCTGGGTATCGGTTAGTTTGGAAGTAATTCTCCAATATAACCAGTTTTTGTTGGCTATAGCTTGTTCGCTTCCTGCGATGAGATCCTGAAGACGTATCTGTAGTCCGCTCATGATTGGAAACATTCAGAGACTGGCAAACCGGCCCCCCTCGATGATCATTGCTGGGCAGATGAGGAATGTATCCTACAGAAACAGAAAAAGGATAATTAATCCATCCATACAGTCCTGATACTTCGAATCAGTCAGGGTATTCCCCAAAATGAATTCCAAACATAAGGCCAAAGTAGTCAAACTGGAAATGTAGCCAAGTTCAGAGTTTCCAATGTTTCTACTTTGGTCTCAAATTCACTTTGAATTCTCAGTTTAGTGAATAATCCTGTATGTCACAATTTCACACTCATTCCTACATGATTCTTGGTGAGTTTATTACCTTGTGCAGATAGATAATGTGGTCCTGGGCCCTCATATTCCACTTGTTCTAGGATGTAGGCTGGGAATATATCCACTGATTCCTGCTTGAATCCAGGCATCTTCCAGCTCTGTCTGAGGCAATGTGATCCCAAGGTTATAACCTGACCAGAGGGTTATGGTCTGTCCCAGAGCAATGTGGTCTCTACATATGTCCAACTGGGGAATGGAGCATGATGTATCATTTATAGCAGCTCTGATTTGCTCCTAATAGAAGCAAGGTGAAGGTGTGAATGATGGTGGAAGTGGAGGAGGTGAAGAGGATTCCATTGTTATCCTAAACCTGAGAGATCAGAAACAGGAGTCCAGGTTGAATACATTTCCTGGCCATTGTAATCTAACTGCTCAATACACATTCACTTCTTTCTTCCAAGGAATGTTACTTTGTATACCATGCAGAGATATCCGCCATTTTCTACTGATGTTTTGAGGTGTGTTTAGCAGTTCCATTTTCCAATTAAATAATAACTATATCAGACCGGGAGTTAATAGCCGATTCTAGAGTTTTTTTTGTTTCTTTTTTAAGTCATCTTTGTATTAATATAAAACATGGCAGCCCCCATTATCCAGTTTGTGGAGTGTGTATTTACTTCAGTTGCTTATTTTACCCCAATATATATCACAATTCCTGGGATATACAAACAAAAATATATAACTATGAAATATATATGCTTCCACTTACAGAAAATAACAGAAACAAAAAGAGAACAGAGATACACAGAATATATTCCAAAAACAAGCACTGACAGAGAAGGGGAAAAATCAGCAAGAGATGGGTTGGAGTAGACTGGACGCAATTGAAAATTGCCTTGAAATCTGTCATTTTAGGTCTAGCACAGGGGTGGCCATAGGTAGATCCCTATATGTTTTAAAACTACAGCTTCCATGATGCTTTGTCATCCTAAAGACATGCAATGCATCATGGGACTTGTAGTTCTATATATGGGGATCTAACTTTTGGGCACCCAAGGTCTAGACCACTGGCAACATTACGTGATGAAATTGGGAAGAGAATTCAAACGGCAAGACACCAGCAGGATCATTTACCGTTGAGGACAGTGTCTCCAGGTCTCTGAAAACAATCAATGAGACCTCAACTAACCTTCTACACAGCTGCCTTCACAATGAGTCACGTCTTAATATTCTTTAGCGATATTTCATGTCTCTCACATTTGCCACAATTCTGCAGAGATCCAATGGAATCCCATATATTTCTCCAAAGTTATGGAGGAAGGCTCATTTTAAAAGAAGCAGATGGGTAATACATAACACATGGTCATTTGAACCCATCACGGGTATTGTCTGCAGTCTCCTCTCGCGCCCCATAGATATTCCCCAATATAGAGATATAACCTGCACTGATGATTTTTTTTTTCTAGCTGCCGAAACAAGATGTTGATCTTTTACTTAAAGTGACTCTGTCACCCCCCCCCCCCGCAATCTCCTCCCTCAAAAAAAAATAGCATTTTATAAAGATATGTCAACAAAGACAGTCTTTGATTTTCACTGCCAGTTTTTTCCCCGCAGTAAGTCTAATGCTTCTGCTTGAGCAGTCTTTCAGTCTATCACTGGCTGTCATTTGAGAGCTACAGTATGTATTGTGATGTAGTGGTTATGGTGCAAAACCAAACCATTACCAAACGGTTTTACTACGTACATTGGAAGGCTGCCAGGGCACTCTTGGAACCATAACAACTGCAGCACACTAAACCGCTAATCTTAGACAGGCCATTCCCAATTTCCTGCACAGTGAAAACCTGAGAGCTACTCAGCTAATCAAAGCCTCTGATTGGCTACTGATATCAACTTTGACTTCTCAGTCACTAAACTGGCTTGCAAAAGGTACATTTCTGTAAATTCAGAAGCCAGATGCCACCGGAGAGAGTGGAGACCAGCGCTGGAGGCAACTTTGGGGTTAAATTGGTCGAGAATGGTTTAACCCCTTGAGGTATGAGTGCCTCCATGGGCCTCCTGGAACCACAACAACTTTATTTAGACTAAGTTGTTTTGGTGCCTGGAGTGTCCCTTTAATGTATTTAAAAACAGTAAATCCCAAATAATGTAAGTTAAAGTAATACTCACAGTTTAAGTTATTGCACCTTTAATACATTTCCTGCAAGATGGAGTGGCTCAGACAAGGAAGTAATCCGCCATTTAGGATGGTGCGATAGCTTTCTAGGGCACATTTAGAGTACTTATTGTATCCCATAAATCAATGCACAGCAGGTCCTTATGGACAGAGACACTTTCTCTGAGAGGCATGGTTCAGTTCAACCTTTTACTTATGAAAACTGTTAGCTGAACTACAGGTCCCTGGAGCCTTTACTGAGCTTCCTAAAAACCCGAATAACTAACTATTACTGGAGAAAAACTGCAGGATCGGAGGAACAACAATGGAGCTGTGACATCACATACCAGCAACAGTAACTAGCTGGTATTTTAGAATACAGAGGAGGCATGGTTAAAGCAGATCTCTCAGTAGAAAAAGAAAACAAGCATCAAAAATTAACTCTTTACAAAATGCACATAAAGACTGCATTGGGATTTCATTGACAATCATAAAACTTTACTATTTTTATGGTAAAATCCTACCTTGAGAAACCTAAACAAAGGGCAGAGCTACTCCCACCAGATTTTGTCACTTCATCGCGAGCATCCTCCATATACATCAAAGTTTTACAACTTGTATGCAGGATGCTCGCGATGAAGTCTTGTGCATGCGCTTGAAAACAGCACTGACGTGGGCTCCTGGAGGATGAAGTATAAGCTGCTAGAAAAAGAAGAGGGCAGTGCCTTGGGGGGACAGCATCAGGTGAGTATAACTAACCATATGTGTACCCCCAGGTCACCGCACCCCAATCAATCAGAGGTTTTTGCAAAATATATGAAGACCTTTAGAATAACAATACAAATTAATTAGTGGAGCACTTCAAACAAGGTCTTTAATGTGTAGCATCCTCTTTTTCATGGGGCCAAAAGTAATTGGACAATTGACTCAAAAGCTGTTTGATGGACAGGTGTGGGATATTCCTTTGTTATTTTTTCATCAGTTAAGCAGGTAAAAGGTTTGAAGTTGATTCCAGGTGTTGCATTCCCGTCTGGAAGCTGTTGCTGTGAACCCACAACATGTGGTCAAATGAGTTTTCAATGCAAGTGAAACATGACATCCTTAGGCTGCAAAAACAATCAGAGAGATAGCATGTATGTACGTAGCAGGGAATGTGGTGCGACTAAGAGTAAGGAGACTACCCCAATTCTCCCCCAATAATGACAAACAACAAATATTGGATGAAACAGGCCACAGCATTTATTAAACTTACAACTGTAGGACTCATCCGAACTTTATTCTTTTTCTTTAATTCAAATATAAATAAACACATAAATATATATACATACCATAATTAACATATAAATTACACTTATTGCCCTACAGCCTCCAACTTAAATAACCGTCCTTGCCAACGAACTTAACCAGGTGCCTATGCACCAAAACTTTACCCACTGGTGTCTCGCCTCCCCCCTCATCCAAACCAAAAATTCCCATCATCTTAAATGCTCTACCACCAGCCGGCTTTTTACTCGGTGGGCACGTCCTATTCGGTAACTTAAAAGTTTACCTTACAGAACAAGGGAGGTTGAGACCCACCATGTCCATCTCCTGACATTCCATCTGCTCCCCAACCCTGTTGACAAGGACACGCTCCCCGCCACAAACCCTGCTGTTTTAAACCTAAAATCAGCGGGGAGCCCCACCAAAACCAACCAGGCCTGTTCCACCACTTCCTGGATGGCAAGACGAAAAAAGGTCTAGCCGGACCTTCATCACCCAGAAACACAGTTGTTGCCACATGCGCGAAAACACCTTGTGGCAAACCAAAATTCCCTCACCTTCAAACACTTCGAAAGGCCCTCCAATTTTGCTTCATACGGCAGCGTACCATGCACTGATTATCGGCCCGCTGCCAAAAGATATGGGAAATTACCTCTGACCAATCGGGGTTATTTATTGATTGATTTTTTTAATCTTTTTTTTTTTTTTAGAACTGCTTTTGTTATAACATATGACAAGTCCTGTATTAACATATATAACTTAACACACAGGGTCATACAGTGAACCCAACACCACGCATCACAAAACAACTAAAACATGCACCAATACCCTCTTAGGGGCAGACGCCAAACACCACCTTGGTATCGTCCCAAGCTCAATACCCGCCAGGTGGATAACCCGAACATTAGGGACAGGTGGGACAGTTGAACCTGCTCTGGGAGAAGCCGAACACATTTCATACCTCCGGCACCAAACCAACGAACCTCCGCTTCGGAATTTTAATTTTTTTTAATAGACCCGGGTGGAGAATAATTAATCCTCCACTCGGGTACCTGTTTTAGCTCCCCTGTCAGTCGGCCATGTATTAGCTGTGTCGGCTGTCAAGGTGCCCCCGGTCTATGGCCGGCCCTGCACACACACACACTACACCCCAAACATCAAGCTGCACCCCTCACACACACACACTACACCCTAAACACCACACTACACACACACACCACACCCCAAACATCATACACACTACACCCCAAACACCAAGCTGCACCACACACACACACCCTAAACACCACACTACACTACAAACACCACACCCAAAATATCACACACACTACACCCCAAACACCAAGCTGCACCCCACACACACACACCACACCCCAAACATTACACTGCACCTTACACACACACACACACACACACACACACTACACCCCAAACTTTACACTACACCCAAACACATACACGACACCCCAAATATCACACGACACCTCAAAACCACCACACACTATACCCTAAACATCACACACTGCTCCCCAAACATCACACTACACTCCAAACATCACAATGCACCCCTCACACATACACACTACACCCCAAACATCTACACACCAGACATCACACTCAGGGCCGCCATCAGGGGGTGACAACCATGACGGTTGTCACGGGCCCGGCGGTCCTGGGGGGCCCGGACTGCTCTGGCAGTCCCGGGCCCCACTTTCCCTCTCTGCACACATAGATAGCGAATATCGCTATCTATATGTGCAGCCGCGGGCCAAGCACACTGCGTCTACTCTTCTCTTCTAATAACTCTTGCGAGACCCAATTACCATGGCAACGCTCCGCGGGTCTCGCAAGAGTTATTGGAAGAGAGGAGAAGAGAAGAGTAGAAGCAGTGTGCTGGGCCCCCTCTGCGGTAACAGGGAGCCAGGGGCTCCCCATGCCACCGGACCACCAGGGATCATGGAATCTCCCCCCTCCCTGGACACAGGTAAGCAGGGAGGGGGAAGAAACATTTAATTTAATGTAATATAAAATTGAAAAAATTAATGGGAAAATGCCCATCTCCCCCCCCAGTTTGCACATTTACACACACACTGCATACACTAACACACACACACACACACACTGCATACACTAACACACTGCATACACTAACACAACACACACTCTGCATACACTAACAAAACACACACACTGTATACACTAACACAACATACACTAACACATCACACACTCTGCATACACCAACACAACACACATGCTCACTCTGAGAGGGGGCGTGCTTGTCATTAGTGAAAAATGTACGGGCCGAATTTTTTACCCAGTCCAGCCCTGCCCACTAACAAACATCAACTGAAGACTGCTGAAGTAAAGACCTGACAAAGCATCACAAAGGAGGAAACTCAGCATTTGATGATGTCCATACATTCCAACCTTCATGCAGTCATTGCCTGCAAAGGGTTCTCGACAAAGTATTAAAAATTAGCATTTTATTTATCATTGTGTTAATTTGTCCAATTACATTTGAGCCCCTGAAATAAGGGGACTGTGTATGGAAATGGCTACGATTCCTAAACGTTTCATATGATATTTTTATTCAACCCCTTGAATTAGGGTTGAAATTATGCATTTCAAATGCATCTCGGTTTATTTCAATTCAAATCCATTGTGGTGGTGCACAGAGCCAACATTATAAAAATTGTGTCAGTGTCCAAATATTTCCGGTACTAACTGTATGTATACAAAAATCATATGATTTCAATAATACTTAACGGGACATGCAGAACTTCAAATGGGTGATTAAACCTCAAAGAAATAAAGATTTAACACACAGTAGTGCAGGTGGTAATATATAAATAAATAAAAAACACTTTGTGTCAAAGCCCTTTTGAATGCCAACTCACATGAATTAGATCCTAGGGGTAGGCAACCTATGGCACGTGTGCCATGCACGGCACTCAAGGTGTTTTTGCACGGCACCCAAGGTTGCTAGAGCAAAACAGGCTTTGGCCTCTCAGGAGTCCCAGTGATATCTGCTAAGACAAAAAGGTGGTGAAGGACAATCCTCAATTTATGCATTGCAGCACGTAGAGGAAGTGATTTCAGATCACTTCCTCCCAGCATTTGTGAATGGGAATCCACACAGTAGTAGAGAAGCTCACAGCTGCTGTTGCAGTTCCTGTCCTTGACCTGTTCCTGGCCATTCTGGGCCACACTGCACTCCAGGGAAGCCACCTACACTGCTAGATATACACAGAAATGCAGAATAAACCCCCTCCCCACCCACCCCCGCTCCTACAAATAAAGGAACAGCCCACACACAAACATACACACAATCCCAACAAACTCAACACCACTAACAATACACATACATGCACACAATCCCACATGCAGCCTCTCACATGCAATACCCCAAACAGTCCCACACATACACACACTACCAATTCCAAACACACAATGTGACATTGCCATCCACATACAATTCCACAAGCAACCCCCATACACAGCACACATTCGTAGGGACACTACATATACAATATAATAGCTCATATACGCACAAATACAACGATACAAAAAACCTTCAGCATAAATAACAAGCAGAATACGGGCAACATACACACTTCAATTTAAAAAATAGGACTGGCACGCTTTAGGCACAGTGCTGCTAAAAGGTTGCCTACCCCTATCCTAGAATTTGGCACTAACTGATGGCATGAGATGATATAGAAATAGAGATGATATGAGTCCATGGATCTCATCAGGTTGACACAGTGGGTGCAAATAACACAGACCTCTTTGCTCAGTATGGTAATTGATGTAATTAATAAGCAGTTTGTTTGCAATTAAATTTACATTTGAATTTAATTTTAATTTACTTTAAATTTTGTTTTATTCGGGGGGCGGAGCCAGCACTCGGGCAGAGCGGACGCCATCTCGCTGAGCTCCAGCAAGAACGGCACAAAAATCGATATATAAAACGAGAAAAACGAGAAAATAAGCCACTACACGGCGGCACACAGGGACAACACGCCTAGACACCCTGCTACAGAGCCCGATGCCCTTCTTCCACTCACCACGGACGAAGGGACCGAAACGCAGGTCTGAGGCCTACCACGCGCTCTCCATCCCCAGACTTGAGTACCTCCTCGGCGGATCTCCGGAGGGAGACCCATTCTGGCAGACCAAACCGCCCACACTGACTCCACAGACAGTGGGAACAACCATGGGACGTAGATCCCAGAGATCTGCAGCAGCCGCAGTGTCCGACACGAGAGACATCGGAACGCTCCTGCAGCAACAACCGCAACACAAAATGGCGACCGCAAAGAATAAGGAGGTATCCCCTGCACCAAGCCCCGCAGAACCAGCAGCACCACCGCCACAGCTCATCACTGGAGCAGAGCTCTCAGTGACTACAGCACCCTTGCTGACACAGGGAGGGCCCGAGCTGGCTACCAAGCAGGACATTCAAACCTTCATGCTAGAAATTAGAAAGTGGCTGGAATCGGACCATGCAGTGATAAAGGAGGAGGTTCAGGCGGTAACCAACAGGGTCCGTGCCTCAGAAGAGGACATTTTAGACATACGCAAGGACGTGTCCGCGATGCAAGACACCATAAGGCAAGTCCAAACCTCTCAACAGGCACTTAGCACACAAATGAATGCCATGGAAGACCGCTACAGACGACAACATATTAAGATTCGCGGCATACCTGATGATATCCCCTTAGAAGAACTGCCACACTATCTAAGACGGCTGTTTGCGACTATACTACCCCAGCCACAGGCAAAGAAGATAGCCCTGGATGGGACATATCGCCTCCAAAAGTCCCCTAATGCACCCCCAAACGTGACAAGGGATGTAGTGGTGCGCTGCTCCTCCTTTCAAGATAAGAGACAGGTCATGACGGCAATCCGAGACAAGACCCCATACTCATTTGAGAATACTCAACTCACATTCTATCACGACCTCACTAGGTCCACACTCCAATGGCGCAGATCCCTCAAGGCAGTGATAAACCAGCTGAAAGACTCTGGAGTGACTTACAACTGGGGCTCTCCAAGGTCCCTCATAGTGCAGCACCAAGGAACAGTCTACCGGCTCTCGAACATCACTGAGGCTCCCACCTTCTTGCAAGCTTTGGGACTACCTACACTGCCTCCAGAGACTACACGTACGACCCCAACCTGGGACCCAAACCATGTGGTCCCCTTCATCCCGCGAGGCCACACGCAGGCTCGCCCGGATACCTAACTCCAGACAAACCAGAAAAGGCAGTTAATATCTTTACTGTTATAATATGTACAAGTTTAACAATGTTCAGCATGTATATTTTATTTTTATATTTCAGTTATGTTTATCACTTGCCACACCGTAGATTGTAACCTCCCTAAGGGAATAGCCCAAATGGGGGCAACTTACCTTACCCGCTTCTTGCACAGCCTCAACCCTCTTTGGACATACCACAAGCGGAGCCACACCCGCCCGACCCACTTTGCCCCCCCTAAAGTGGGGGTAACCCAAGCAGTCATGAGCACAGATGATAGACCTCATGTAAGGGTCACGACCCCAACTTGATCCCAAGGTGTCCACACCGCCTATAACTAACATCACCTTGAGCCCATGCCAACAATCGAGTCATATCAAGCTTCCCATGTTTGACTCCCGGCCCTTTTGGGCTGGATACTCAGCTTAACATACCCAGCCTGACTCAACACAGGAATGCCCACGTAGACCGGTACACCTACAGTGGCCTACACCACAAGTAGACACACACCTATAGGGAGACTCCAGGGAACTAACAAAACGTGTATTTTAACTATTACAGTTCCTATGGGAGACATAAAAACCCCCCTTAAACCTGCACCGCCCGGTCGATGACACATTCCCCGCACAACCACGTCCACACTCGGTGGCATTCCGTACTTAACTTAGTAAAAGTGTAAACCCATCCAGAAGAAATAGCGTACTATATATCAATCGTGTAGCTAAAATGCCAACATGCCTCACTTCACTTAAACTGACCAACAAACCTATCGAGCTTTCTCTATAATGTACAAGTGAATTACAAATTAGCCCGTTTATTTGTTGGTTATAAAAATGTGTGTGACTGTCTCATGCCATAACACTGTTTATTCCTGTAAGTAAAGGCATTGCTTGTCAACACAAAAAAAAAAATAAAAAAAAAATTGGGTTTTATTCACTCGTATAGTTCCTATCCATTTACTAGTTATTATTTCACAGATATGATGAGCCACCACAAGGGGGAGTACTGTGCTTTTTAATCGTTTCAAGTCTGATAAATAATTTTTATTTCAAAGCAAAACTGAGCATCTAACTAGGAGAACACAGGATCAACTGCGACTCATGAAACACTCACAGGCTGGTGTTTTTTGGCACTGATTTTGTTAAACACCCACGCCATGCTGATAGGAAAACAGAACCAGTAAAATAAACTCTTCTGTCTATCAGATAACTTGTTATAGGATACATTTAATATGTAGAATAAGAAGGTTTACATGTGAATGCTATTCCTGACATTTCCCTTTCCTTACAAGATTCCACCAATTCAGGGACATCACTTGTTATTTAGTTATAAAGTTCCAGTGCAGAGTCTTGAAACTTTAGCATTGGTTTCCATGGTGACTGCTTCACGTTTTATATATATATATATAGTAAAATGTATTCATACTTACCATAATTTTCTTTTCCTGGTCATATGCCATGGCAGCACAACGATGGGTAGCTCCTCCCTATCCCTAATTAGACAGGAACTAATTAAAATAAATGTGTAAGTACCTCCTCCTATCCCCTCCTCCCTCAGTCTTGTTACTAGCAATATCCCAGGGCGGACCTTTGTGCTGCCATGGCATATGACCAGGAAAAGAAAATTACGGTAAGTATGGATACATTTTCCCTTTTCCTGGCCATATCCATGGCAGCACAATGATGGGTAATACCCAAGCAATAACCAAGGGAGGGAAGAATAAATAAATAAAGAAACCACAGACTCCGAAATATCATATGCAAAGTGTATTGGTACCACAAACCAAGTGACAAACACCAAAACTTCAGGAATCAAGGGTTTCATACAGAAAGGACACTTTTAGCAAACTGGTCCGAATGACCGGCTCTGACATCCACTTGGTAATGTCTGTTGAAAGTAGTGGCAGAGGACCAAGTGGCAGCTCTACAAATCAGTTCAGGAGAGACCTTGGCAGAGGAGGCCCAAGAGGAGGAAAGGAATCTCGCGGAATGAGCTTTGAGTCCATGCGAGACTGGAGCTTTCGATGCCTGATAAGCATGGATCATTGCTGAAACAATCCATCTGCTAATGGTAGATTTAGGAGCCTGACTGCCCTTCCTAAATCCATTATAAAGGACAAAGAGGCCTGAAGATGAAAGCCAAAGGGCGCTTCTGTCAAAGAAGATTCTGAGGCATCTCACCAAATCCAAGGAGGAAAGATCGCTGACATCACCATCTACTTGTGGAACTGGAAGCAAAGCTGAGAGAACAATTTCCTTGTTAATATGAAAAGCAGAGGTGTCCTTAGGCCGAAATTCTGGGGTAGTACGAAGGACGACCCTGTCCTTGTGGAAGATTGTGAAAGGCTCCTTGACCGACAGAGCATGAAGTTCCAAGACCCTTCTGCCTGAGGCCAAAACCACCAGTAAGGCAGTTTTAATGGAGAGGAAATGGAAAGGCACTGAGTCCAAAGGTTCAAAGGGGTGAGACTTTAGAGCTTGGAGAACCAGAGGCAAGTCCCAAGGTGGAGCTAACGGCTTAATCAGAGGTATGATTTTTAGAACAGCTTTAAGAAACCTGGCCACGTCCGAATTAAAGGCCCATTTGTGGTTAGTTAAAGCTGACAAGGCAGATACGTGAATCTTCAAGGTGTTGTAGCTCAGACCCTTCTCGAGGCCGGACTGAAGAAAGTCTAAGATATTCCCTGTGGAAGGACACTGGATCGAGACATCCCTCGAGGAAGCCCAGGAAGAGAAAACGTCCCAAATTCTATAGTATGCGTTAGAAGTGGAACGCATCCTAGCCCTGAGTAGGGTGTCTACCACCGCATGAGAAAAACGCTTATTCAACAACCTTTCCCTTTCAACCTCCATGCCATCAGGTTGAGGGAGGACGGGTCTGGGTGGAGAACAGGACCTTGACACAGAAGGTCTGGGACTCTTGGAAGACTCCAACGTGACTCTACACAAAGGCTCTGCAGGAGAGGAAACCAGGGTCTGCGCTGCCAAAACGGGGCTATAAGTATGAGGAAGACGCGAACCATCCTCATTCTCCTTAGAATGGGAAAAATCAGGGGAAAAGGGGGAAATGCATACCCCTCTTGAAATCGCCAGTTGCTGGAAAGGACGTCCCTCCCCATGGCTAGAGGATCGTTGTCCTTTGTGAAGAAACACTCCACCTTCCTGTTCTTTCGTGATGCAAACAAGTCCACTTGAGGAAGGCCCCATCTGTCCACTATCATTTGGAACACGTCGTCCGACAAAGACCACTCTCCTGGATCGATTTTGGATCTGCTGAGGAAATCTGCGATCTGATTTTGTTTCCCTGGAAGATGAATTGCTGTGAGGCCTGCCAGGTGTCATTTGGACCATGACATCAACTGATGCATAAGCACCATCATCCTGCGGCTCGTGGTGCCACCCTGATGGTTGATGTAGGCTACCACCACAGCATTGTCTGACCGAATCTTCACCCAACGGTGACGAATTAGTGGAGAGAAGTGTTTCAGGGCTTCGAGAACAGCAAAGAGTTCCAGGAGATTGGAAGGCAAGTCGTCCACAGGGAACTTCCACTCCTCCTGCGCGAAGTCGTGTTGACAATGGGCTCCCCAAACCCAATGGCTGGCATCCGTCGTTATTACTATCCACGATACATCTCCCAGAGGGAAGCCCTTGGCTAAGGAGACACTGTTCAGCCACCAAACCAGGGAATTGTGAACTGACAACGGAATCTTGATGGGCTAGAGTAGACTCTTTGAGGAGAAAGTTTGCCTGAAAACTCCCCATTCTCCATTGTGCCCACCTTGTCAGTCCTATTGTGGAGGACATGGAACCCAGGAGACTCATCGCCTTCTTTGCTGAAGTCACCTTGCATGCCAACATCTCCACAACCTGTTTCTGTATTCTCAGGATCCTCTCTGGGGAGAGTTGAACCGTCCCCATGGAAGTGTCGAACAGAGCACCCAGGTATGTCATGGACTGACTCGGGCAGAGATGGCTCTTTTTGACATTGATCCTCCAACCGTGACGTTGTAGGAACTTAAGGCAAACAGTTGCATGGGAGGACAAAGTATCCTTGTTGTCCGCCACAATCAGGATGTCGTCCAGGTAATGGAAGATGGATATGCCCTGTTTTCTCAGTTCTGCAATGAGAACAAGCACTTTCGTGAAAGTCCTTGGAGCCGTGCTGAGACCAAAAGGCAAGGCCCTGAATTGGAAATGAGCCTCTCCTACTGCAAACCTCAGGTATTTCTGATGCGCCAGGGCTATAGGGATATGGAAATAGGCATCCAACAAGTCTATTGATAACATCCATTGATTGGGAAAGACAGCCTTCACTATAGATTGAAGGGACTCCATCTTGAATCTGCGGATATGCAAGTATTGATTCAGTCTGTGTAAATTTAGGATGGGTCTCCACCCTCCCGAGGACTTTTCGGTCAGAAATAGGTGTGAATAGAAGCCGTGAGTGCTTTCTGACTCCGGGACTGGTACAATGACTCCTTCTTTTTGTAGAGAAGAAGTAAAGACCTGGAGAGCAAGCCTTTTTACTTTGTCTCCTGGCCACTTTGTGATTTGGAAGTAACTGGAAGGAGAGTGTTTGCAAAATTCTAGAAGATATCCCCTTCTGATGATATCCAGAACCCAGTTGTCGCTTACGGATTCCTCCCATGCCACACGGAATTGGAGTAAGCGAGCTCCAACACCACCTGACAGGGAGATGAGCCTGTCACAGATTCCTGGGGTGCAGAACCTCGGGACTTGCCTCCTCTAGCACCATGTAGACCGCTCCTCCAGGATTGATTTCTCCCATATTCCTTACCCGGTCTGTAGGATCTGCTATCACAAAATGGGTAATAATCCCTTTTTGCATGAAAGGAACCTTTGGGCCTATTGTCTTGAGGCAGAAAGGCCTTTTTACCTTCAGCTGCTCGTTTAATAAAATCATCCAGATTCTTGCCGAATAGCATGTCGCCATGAAAAGGAAGGGAGCACAAGCTGACCATGATCTGAGCCATAGCGCTCTCCTGGCCAAAACTGAAAGAGACATACTTTTGGCTAAAGACCTCACCAGATCCACCGCAGCCTCAGATGAGAAGTCAACAGCCAATTTCAGATCCTTCAGGCTGTCCAGTATGGAGGGACGGCTCCTGCCATTCTTAATATCCTCCTCCAAATTCTCCATCCAAACCTTAAGCGCCCTGGATACTGACATAAGGGCCACTGCTGGGTGCAGGCCAGTACCTGAAGCCACATATGCTTTGGAAAGACTGAAGTCCATCTTTCTGTCCATAGGGTCTTTGAAGGAACACGCATCATCAATAGGCAAAGTGGTACGTTTGGACAATCTAACCATGGCCACATCCACCTTTGGAGCAGAATCCCATGCTTCAGCGTCAGCGTCCTCAAAAGGATACAGTCTGGAAAATCTTCCTTTTGCTGAGGATTTTCTGTCCGATCTGGACCATTCCTCCTTGATGAGGTCTTTTATAGTCTCATCTCTTTTTCCTGAGGTCAGAGAAGTGGTGACTGGATGTGGAAGGCTCATCCTTAGAAGATTCCTTCAAACTGAGAGTCTTGCAGACTCTGGGTATCAAATGGTAAATTTCAGCAGGTTCCAGGAAATCTGGAGCTGGAAGCACCTCATCCTCAGCAGAAGAACCCAGATCTCAGGGATTCCATAGTCATACACTTCACATCAGAGACGTCTGGAGAACACTCCGAAGGTTCCAAACACCTTGGTCACTTGCGGGACTTCCCAGCTTCCTGAATGCTCAGAGTGACTGCTTGTGAAATATACTGCATTATGTCAGGCGCAGGTTGGATGGAGGACTGCCTTTGAGATGGGCCTGCAGCCACAGATAGGCAAGAAAAACAGAGATGTTTCCCCTCCAGGGCTCTGTTATCACAGGATACACATTGTGTCCTTCTGGGCGACTTCCCTTTGGACGACACTGAAGCTCTAGTCCCCTTAGAACTGCAGAAATAGGGATAGAACAGTGTATCAGTGATCCGCACTCTTTTAAATACCAGATAAAACAAACCAGAAAAAACATGGCTTACCTATAAGACTTAGGTTGTGACCTATTGTGAGGTGGGGAAGAATTAGAATCAGAGGAATTTGAGACTTCCATATCCATTTGCAGAACCAAATGCAAGAAAGAATCTCAAATTGAAATTCAGAACAAATTGAGGGATACCACTTTAAATAATAAAAATACATTTACCTTAAGGAAAAGCAGACGAAACGAAAATCCAGCAGGAGATAGGAGTAAGCAATGCAGCATTCACCAGAATGATTCCCACGAGTGTGAGAACCAGGGGGCTGTTAAATAGGCATCTGACGTCACACACAGAGCTTTCACCTGTGTGAATCAGACTACCAAACAGGCGAATTTACAGAGGAACTGTGGTGGAATCTCGGTAAAAATAAATTTAGTAGGCCGAGATTACCACGTGGCATGTGTACGTGCATATGCTGACGTATCGATCAGTTGGTTGCACGAGGCAAGATACGATCAGTAGTGTACGGAGCATGTGCAAGAATACAGGATGTAGTATTCCCCTCCTCCATTGTGCTGGACAAGCCATGCGGTCAAGCAGGAAGTTAATTCTTATTTGTAATGATTGGTCAAGAGAATGTGCGGGTGGAGCTTAATATGGGAGGAGTTATGTGCCTATATAGGGAGCCTGCACTATTGTTCAGGGCTCAGAACTTGCTGTATTTTTGGTGACATTAGTCCCTCTGAGTCCCGATCGGTGATCCAATAAAGAATCTCTTCCTTCCTGAAGAAACCTGTGTCCATCCCTCTGTGCTTTGCTTCCGTCAGTTTCTCCGGTATCATTTGGTGCATTGGCCGGGAAGCTCATCGTTCAACGGTAGCTGAGAGGCAGAGGCGTGAGACGGTCTATCTTTGCCCACGTTCTCTACGGCTGCACCCCTGAACTTCTGCGTGGACCTCCCTTCGTCTCGGCGCCACTGGTCTGTTGTCCAGGAGATCATCGGCCTCTACGTAAGAAGTGCTGGGGTGTCCCCGTCGATGAGTGTGAACTCAGGTTCAGGAACGAGGAGGTAAGACAACTGCTGTTTTAGACGGCAGACCCACTAGGGGTATACCGATTGTGCGGTAGGCCCAAAAGGGGTTTAAATCTGTGTATGGAATCTGCCCCCTCTGTCGGAGGGAAGGAGCGAAGGCGCACCGCTCGATCGAACGCTCTTTAGTAAGACCGTTTGATCTGGTTAGTCAGGCGGGGTCCTGTGTAAATAGCCCTAGCCGGACACCGGTGTCTTGTCTAGACTAGCGTTCTAGGGTGTATATTACGTTCGCTAGGTCGGAGGGACCGGGAGACTAAGCGGCGCCTGTGTAAATTCGGTTCGCTAGCTCTCAACCTATCTTGGCTAAGTGGGAAGGCGTGTAAATTTGGAACCCACTAGACTTTTGATAGAGTAAATAGACTAGAAGGGCAACTTTGTAAATTTCGCCCTCTAGTTCGCTATATGTGGTGTTTGGGCAGTGTGGCTAACCAAAACGGGTGTATATAGTTTTAGGTAGTCCATTCAAGGTACTGGCCAATAGTTTAGTTGGGATTGTAAATGTGTTAAAGATTGTTAGTAAAGTGTATATCTTGTTAGATAGCGCGAGCTCAGCCGTCTAGCGAGAGTGTTAATAGTGTGTTGTTGTATCATAGTGCACGGTACCATAACCCTGTATATTTACTGACACTGTATATAAGTACTAATCATTGTCGTTTATTGCATGTTTAACACCGTAACCACTAATAATTGTATTGTGACCTTAAATTGTGCTTTGACCTATGCTAACTGTACTGTAACCGATACTAGTAAAAGACGATGTTACTGGGGTGTGTTATAGACGGGTAATTCATATATAGAGAATTATAGCGTGGGTGACTGTATAGTTTCGCCAAAGGGCATAATATTGATTATTTAGTGACTGGTGTAACAGCTGTGTGTGTACGGGAATTCCCTGAGTGATTATTGTGTTATTGTGTACGTTTCACTCGGTAACTGTACCACGTGGTGCTGTTGCCAGAGGAAACGGGTGTGACTGTTGAATAAGAACGCGTGCATAGTATTCGTTGTCAACGACGTTCCATTGATAAGTATGGGCGCGTCAGAGTCAACGATTTCGGATCCCTTAGGTTGTATGGTAAAGAATTTTAAAAAGGGATTCAAAACATGTGATTTTGGGGTTAAAATGTCTCCTGTACGTTTGGTCACTTTGTGCACTAGGGAGTGGCCTACTTTGGTTGCGGCATGGCCGCCGCGTGGCAGTTTGGATCCAACCCTGGTACAGCGTGTACACGTGGCTGTATCAGGTAGGCCTGAACTTTACGGACAGTTTCCATACATTGATTGTTGGAGGCAGGCCGTAAACGACTCGCCAAAATGGATCCGGATATGCCACGAGGAGCAATGTCGCCTCATGGTGGCCAGGACTTGTTTGTCCACTAGGACTGGTGTTAGGCCCATTTTGGACACGCCCCCTGAGTCCGAGATCCCTTTGCCGCCCCCTTACTTTCCTTTAAGAGGAAGTGACGCGAATGCAGGAAGTTCTGCACCCCTTCCCCTATTGCCCCCATCCACTTCCGCTTCCTCCTCCAGTACAGAATCCACCCCCCCTCGTATTAAAACTCCCCTTCCGGAACCAGGACCAACCCCCATTAGATCTGAATATCCTGATTTGGCGCCACTTCAAACTTCCGGTCAAGCTTCTTCTAGCTCGGCTCGGAGTATACTATTCACTAACTTTTCCCAAAATCAAGTTCCCACATCCTCATGCCCTATTACCTCTCGACCGGAACCTTTAACTGACGCCCCTCCACGTAGCCCCATACTAACCCGACAACTGACCGGTACCCAACAATTAAAACATTATCAGATGCCTCTTCGTCTGAATCCTGGGTCAGCCTATATCGATGCCGCAGGTCAAATGGCACATGCTGACCCAGTCTTCGTATATGTCCCGTTCACGACTACCGATCTCTTGAATTGGAAGACCCACAATTCCTCGTACACTGAGAAACCACAAGCTATGACCGATCTGTTCACCTCGATAGTTCAGACACATAACCCGACATGGGCTGATTGCCAGCAGTTATTAATGACATTGTTCAATAATGAGGAAAGGACAAGGATTAACCAAGCGGCCATTAAGGCTCTAGAGGAGAGAGCCCGTGCTTTAAATCAAGCCAATCCGGCAGCATGGGCCGCAACACATTACCCTAACACCGATCCTGACTGGAATGTAAATGGCGCAGATATGGCTCAACTTAAAGCCTATAGAGATGCTATAATTGCTGGCATGAAAGCCGGAGGGAAGAAAGCTATTAACATGTCGAAGACAGTTGAGGTGATTCAGAAAAGTGATGAAGCGCCCAGTGTCTTTTATGACCGATTATTGGAGGCATACCGCTTGTATACCCCCTTTAATCCGGAAGGCGCTGATAATTCCCGAATGGTAAACTCCGCCTTTGTCAGCCAAGCTTACGGAGATATTAAGCGCAAGCTACAGAAATTAGAAGGGTTTGCAGGTATGTCTATCACCCAACTAATGGAGGTAGCGAACAAAGTATATGAATAGGGAAACAGAAAGTAAGAAAGAGGAAGAGCGCAAGATGCGTAGAAAGGCAGATATGCTAGCGGTAGCGATCGCAGGCGTAGATAGACGGGGCCCAGATAGAGGCGATGGTAGATGGAATAGGGAGCCTTTGAGTAGGAATCAGTGCGCGTACTGTAAGGAAGAAGGGCATTGGAGGAACGAGTGTCCGCAAAAAGAGCAGTATGAGAGAGACTTACCCAGGGCAGGTTACGGAAACTTTAGAGGCAGAGCGAGAGGTAGAGGAGGCCCCGGAGGGAGTAATGGTAATAGAGGGAGTAATGGGAACAGAGGAAGTGTAAGGAAGATAGGTACTATCCAGCAGCGCAAAGGTCTCGCGATAGAGAAGGTAGGGACTTTGTGGGATTGGCTGACACGGTCATGGAGGACTATTGATACCGACCGGGCTCCATCCCCCTTGGTCGAGCGGAGCCTATGGTCGATGTATCAATAGGGGGAAAAAGGAGTGCGTTCATGATCGACACTGGTGCTGAACATTCGGTGGTGACTAATCAATTTGCTCCTCCATCTGGAAGAACTATTACTGTAATAGGAGCAACTGGAAGAAGTGCTGAAAAAACGGTTCTTAAAAGTCGACTCTGTACATTGGGAGGCCACGTAGTAAAACATCAATTCCTTTATATGCCTGAGTGTCCAGTCCAATTGCTGGGACGTGATATGCTATCCAAATTACAAGCGCAGATTACGTTCCTACCAAATGGAACAACATCCTTAAAGTTTAATGGACCCTCAGGTATTATGACATTGTCTGTACCAAAGGAAGAAGAGTGGCGACTTTATACAGTGTTGACTAGTCAAAACCCGAGGAGTGATGAATCCTTATTTAATATACCAGGAGTTTGGGCAGAGAACAACCCACCAGGACTGGCCCGCACTATTCCACCTATTAAAATCGAACTAAAACTTGGGGTTTATCCAGTAAGCCTGAGACAATATCATATTCCGCAGAAGGCTAAGAAGAACATCCAATCTTATCTGGATAAGTTCATACGGTATGGTATCCTAAAATTCTGTACTTCCCCTGGAACACCCCATTGCTGCCTGTTCAAAAGCCCGGTACAGATGAGTATCGACCTGTGCAGGACTTGAGAGCAGTCAATGATGCGGTTGTTAGTATACATCCAGTCGTGCCCAATCCATATAACCTGCTTACTTTAATTCCGGGCGGGGCTACTTACTTTACAGTCTTAGATCTCAAAGATGCCTTCTTTTGCCTCCGAATTGCCGCAGAAAGCCAATGTATCTTCGCTTTCCAATGGGAAAATGCTGTAACGGGCTCGAAACGCCAAATGACCTGGACAAGATTGCCCCAGGGGTTTTAAAATTCACCTACCCTATTTGGTTCAGCTCTAAGTCAAGATCTACTAGATTTCGAGTCTATCCCAGGAGAGTGTGTATTATTACAATATGTAGATGACTTGTTTATAGCAGCAGTTACAAAGGAAGTATGTCAGCAAGCAACGCACGATCTACTACACATTCTCTGGAAGGCAGGATACAAGGTGTCAAGAAGGAAGGCTCAGTTGTGTTTACCAACTGTCAAATATCTGGGATTCCATATCTCTGAAGGTCAAAGAATTATGGGGCCAGAGAGAAAAGAAGCTGTGTGCCAAATACCGATACCCAGGAATAGAAGACAAGTGCGAGAATTCTTGGGGGCAGCAGGCTTCTGTAGGATATGGATTCCCAGCTTCGCGATACTGGCAAAACCTCTGTATGCAGCTATCAAAGGTACAGAGCACGACCCCTTCTTATGGACTCAAGAACAGCAAACGGCATTCGAAGATGTGAAGAGGGCTTTGATGAGTGCCCCAGCATTAGGTCTACCTGACCACACACGGCCATTCTATCTGTATGTACATGAGCAAAGAAGAATGGCAGTGGGAGTATTGACACAGTACTTGGGATCATGGCAAAGACCTG
>OW240913.1:360479085-360682278 GCA_933207985.1 Pelobates cultripes
TCCATCATAGGTTATGTTTGCATAGCGAGGAAAGGAATGATGTATAATACTTCTGTAGGAGAATTAACTTGTCTAGGGCAAAAGCTTATGATGATGATACAAAGAATACAACTTGGTGGTCGGCTTCAAATGTCTCAGAACCATCTAACCCGTTTGCAAGATATGCCAATTTAAAGGGCGTATGGTTTGATCTATCCATCACATCTAACTGGAGAGCCCCAGCGAATTTGTACTGGATCTGTGGTAAGAAGGCCTATTCGGAGTTACCACAGGACTGGGAAGGGGCATGTGTGTTGGGTATGTTGAAACCATCCTTCTTCTTGTTGCCTATTGAAACAGGTGAGACTTTAGGTGTTAAAGTGTATGATGTGAATCATAGGAAGAAAAGAGGACCCATAGAGATAGGTGCCTGGGAAGATAATGAATGGCCTCCCCAGCGTATTATAGATTATTATGGGCCAGCCACGTGGGCAGAGGATGGTACCTTTGGTTATAGAACCCCTATTTATATGCTCAACCGCATTATAAGGTTACAGGCGTTGGTTGAGATCATTACTAACGAGACATCACAAGCGCTCAATCTTCTAGCGAAGCATAATACCAGGATGAGAACAGCAGTTTACCAAAATAGATTAGCCTTGGATTATCTTTTGGCAGTAGAGGGAGGTGTATGTGGGAAGTTTAACCTGAGCAATTGCTGTCTTCAAATAGATGACAAAGGGCAAGCAATAGCTGAGCTTACTAACCATATGGTTAAACTAGCGCATGTGCCTACTCAGGTATGGAAAGGGTACAATCCAAGTAGTTGGTTTGGTAGCTGGTATGAGTGGTTTGGAGGGCTTAAGGCAGTGGTAGGTGGAGTCCTACTGATTTTAATGTTGTGTCTACTCCTGCCGTGTCTTATACCCATAGTAGTTAGGTCTGTGCAAAGCCTGATAGAAAATATAGCAGAGAGGAAGGCTGCTGCACAGATAATGGCAATTTATAAATATAAGGCTCTAGATCAGGGAGAACCAATGCAGGAAGACGAGTGTTGAAGATTCACATCATAGGATAAGTCTGGTCTGGTTCAAAGGTAACTTGTAGTGTATGCAAACCAAGGTTAAGTGATGCCTCAAGTAATTGTAAAATATCAAGAGGCATCAAAGGGGGGAATGTGGTGGAATCTCGGTAAAAATAAATTTAGTAGGCCGAAATTACCACGTGGCATGTGTACGTGCATATGCTGACGTATCGATCAGTTGGTTGCACGAGGCAAGATACGATCAGTAGTGTACGGAGCATGTGCAAGAATACAGGATGTAGTATTCCCCTCCTCCATTGTGCTGGACAAGCCATGCGGTCAAGCGGGAAGTTAATTCTTATTTGTAATGATTGGTCAAGAGAATGTGCGGGTGGAGCTTAATATGGGAGGAGTTATGTGCCTATATAGGAGGCCTGCACTATTGTTCAGGGCTCAGAACTTGCTGTATTTTTGGTGACATTAGTCCCTCTGAGTCCCGATCGGTGATCCAATAAAGAATCTCTTCCTTCCTGAAGAAACCTGTGTCCATCCCTCTGTGCTTTGCTTCCGTCAGTTTCTCCGGTATCAGAACAAACAGGCGAAATAGCCATTCATGTGAACAAACAAACGTTCACCAGAATTCATGTGAACGGCTAAAATTAATCCGAACGCATGTACGTTCGAAAAAACGAACGCCAACTGAAAATGAAAGAAAGAAAGACTTGCCCCTTAGAAGGATGTCAGAAAAGGCAGAGGGATGCCTGAAAACAAGGTACACATCCAGGTCCATATTCACCTGCCCACTGCTACTCCTAGGGTCACTGCAGCATTAGGGAACCAGGCATAATAGCTTGCTACCCCTCGGGTTACAGCAAGTACCAGACCCCCGGTCACTAAAGGGGTACTCTCCAGGGGGTCACCTTTGCGCAGGGCCGTGTAACTGGAGACTTGCCAAGGGAGAGAGGCTGAACTCCCAAGAGGCCAGGGGAACAAATCCCTAGGTAAGCCATAAAAGAAAAATAATAGTTCCAAGGAAAAACACATGTCCTATAGGGATAGGACAGGAACAAAAAGACTTTTATTTTAATTAGTTCCAGTCTAATTAGGGATAGGGAGGAGCTACCCATCGTTGTGCTGCCATGGATATAGCCAGGAAATATATATATATATATATATAAAATACAGAACCCAGTGCACTCATATATATATATGCAATGTATGATCATATAATGTAACTAAACCCCCATCATTTTTTGCCTAGGTGAGGTGTTTTTAAATAAAACTCTTACAATCGCTAAGATTTGAAATCATTGTTTAGTGAATAAGCGAGTGCGCTGGATTCTGTATTTTGTATATATTGGCCCCAGCAGCACCCTATAATGTATCAGTGCCGGTGCTAGGATTTTTAGTTACACAGGCGAACATGCATTTTGGTGCCCCTCAACCTCCTTTAAAAAAAAAAAAATGCATCTTCACCTGTGTGTATTTCCTCCCAAGCCACAGGCATAATTTTTCAGTCACACAGTCAAAGTCATACAGGTACACTGTCATACAAACACAGAAATAATCATACAGAGACATTTAGACACATACAGTCAGTCAGAGACATACAGACATACAGGCAAAGACATACATGCATACAGAGACATGAAGGCATATAAAAACATGCATACATACAGAGGCATACCGTCATACAGACACATACATACATACAGAAACATACATACAAAGACATCCAGGCACATACATACATACATACAAACATACAGAAACATACAGGCATGCAGACACATACATACATACAGGCATACAGAGACATACAGGCATACAAAAACATACATACAAAGACATACAGGCATACATACAGAGACATACAGGCATACAGAAACATACATACAAGACATACAGGCATACAGACACATACAAACATTCATACATAGAGAGGCAAACCGTCATACAGACATACATACATAAACATACATACAAAGACATACAGGCATACAGAGACACACAGACACATACGTACATACAGAGACATAAAGGCATACAGTTACACACATGCCTACAGAGACATATATACAGACATTCAGAGACAAACAAACATTTAGTTACATACATGCATGCATACAGATACATGCATGCATACAGATACATACATGCATACAGAGACATACATACATAGAGATAGATACATACATACATACAGAGACATACATACACAGACATACATACACAGACATACATACACAGACATACATGCACACATACAGAGACATACAGACATACACACATACAGAGACATACATACAGAGACAGACATACATACATACAGATACATACATGCATGCATACAGAGACATACATACATAGAGATACATACATACATACAGAGACATACATACACAGACATACATACACAGACATACAGACATACACACATACAGAGACATACATACAGAGACAGACATACATACATACAGATACATGCATGCATACAGATAGATACATACATACAGAGACATACATACATACAGAAACATACATACAGAGACATACAGAGACAAACATACATACAAACAGAGACATACTGACATACATACAGAGACATACACACATACAGAGACATACATACAGAGACATACAGACATACATACATACATAGAGACATACATACAGACATACATACAGAGACATACACAGACATACATACATACAGACATACATACATACAGAGACATACAGAGACATACATACAGACAGAGACATACATACATACAGACAGAGACATACATACATACAGAGACATACAGACATAAATACAGAGACATACATACATACATACATACATACAGAGACATACATACAGAGACATACACAGACATACATACAGACATACTGAGACATACATACAGAGACATACACAGACATACATACAGACATACTGAGACATACAGAGACATACATACAGAGACATACACAGACATACATGCAGACATACATACATACAGACAGAGACATACATACATACATACAGAGACATACAGACATCATACAGAGACATACATACAGACATACATACATACAGACAGAGACATACATACACAGACATACATACATACATACATACAGACAGAGACATACATACAGACATACATACAGAGACATACATACATACATACAGAGACATACAGACATCATACAGAGACATACAGACATCATACAGAGACATACATACAGACATACATACATACATTACATACAGAGACATACAGACATCATACAGAGACATACAGACATCATACAGAGACATACATACAGACATACATACATACAGACAGAGACATACATACAGACATACATACATACATACATACAAACATACAGAGACATATATACATACAGAGACATACATAATTACATACTTATATCTGTTAAATCTTGTCCCCTGTGTGCATGCTGTCCGGCTCTGTGGAGTCCCGTCCTGCAGCCCAGCCCCATCACAGGGCGCCAGCCGCGCTGTGTGGGACACAGGGAGCAGGGATATGATGTCATTCATATCCCCGCCCCCTCCACACAGCCTGCTGCAGACACCAGGATAGGAGGTGGGCGGGCCGAGGCTGAGCTCCGCGGGCGGGAATCTCTGGGCTGCGCTCGGCCACTCTACAAGTAGTAACCAGCTGGAGGGGAGCCAGGTGCGCTTCCCTCCTTCCTGTCTGCCTGATGTCGCGCCCCCAGGGCTGGTGCGCCCTAAGGCGGCCGCCTGGGCCGCCTTATGGTAGCGCCTGCCCTGTAATGTATGCATGTTCAGGTGAGTGCATCCCTCTTGGTTTCTTTTATATATTTGGGAGTCCCAGGCCAACTCCTTGGTTTTGCACCCCTCCCTGTCACAGGTGCCTCATTCCAGGGCCCTATTTAGCCTTGACTTGTAGAGAGTCCCAGTAAGGAAGTATTTTCCAAGTAAGTGGATTAATCTCATAAAAGCAAACATTAGGCTGCTACTAGGATAGGACCTGCCGAATATGGGGTACTTTGACGTTGTGGCAGGCTTATGCAATGTATGATCATATAATGTAACTAAACCCACATAATTTTTTTGCCTAGGTGAGGTGTTTTTAAATAAAACTCTTACAATCTCAAAGATTTGAAGTCATTGTTTAGTGAATAAGCGAGTGCGCTGGATTCTGTATTTTGTATATTTTGGCCCCAGCAGCACCCTATAATGTATGCATGTTCAGGTGAGTGCAGCCCTCTTGGTTTTATATCTATATATAAATTGTTAGCTCCATGTTCTTTTAATTCCCTACTTAAATTGTTCCTTGCTTTGGAAATCATTGATGTTTAATAAATGTTAATAGAAATGCATTTTTAAATGCGTCAAAACAACTTTAGCTTAATGAAGCAGTTTTGGTGTATAGATAAGTCCCCTGCAGTGTCACTGCGCAATTCTGCCATTTAGTAAATTTACAATTTACTAAATATGTCAGGTTATGTCATCTGTTACTTCTTATGCACTCTAACCGTCCTATTACAGTAAACGACATTCTGGTGACATATCGGATTTATTAATCTCTCCACATGTGAAATATGTTCAGTTTCATTTGTCTTTCTTAACACAACTCTAAATTTGGCTGTCTTACTATGCAGCAAACTGTAACTATTGCGGTCACTGTGAGAAACCACATTTTTTCTTTCTGTTCCCTTTATCACTTGGCAAACCAGCTGTATCGCCCAGTGATAAGGGGAATAATAGAAAGTCAATCAAAATGGCATGATTATCCACACCCCCAAATATGCCTCCCCCTACTAGTATTAGATCTGCTTGATTTGCCAGGTATTTTAATTTATCACAAAGTAAAGAGACACTGGAAACCAGAAATCAGAATAGTCAAAACACAGCAGCCGAATTTGAACATTTGACTTATACACACTGAGCAAAGGGAGGAGTGTATGTAAAGAAGAAGCTCCCCAGCCCTATGGTACCTGTTATTAGGAAATCCTCAGAACTGAGGTTATGTGTATGAATAATACAGGTGATAATGGTGTATCACAAGGTGATATGAGCTCACAGTCAAATTAAGTGCAACACATCAGTAGATCGATATTGACTATGATAAAGTGACCTGCTTGCAGTTGATACCATAAAGTGGAGCACACAGTAAGTGGGAAACATGGAGGAATCTGGAGTAAATGGCGTACATGGGGAATCTGGAATAAATGGCATACATGGGGAATCTGGAGTAAGTGGCCAACATGGGGAGAAATGGAGTAAATGGCATCCATGGGGGAATCTGGAATAAGTGGCATACACGAGGGAATCTGGAATAAGTGGCCAACATGACAGAGATTGGAGTAAGTGGCTAACATCGCGGAAACTGGAGTAAGCGGCCATCATTAAGGGAAACTGGAGTAAGCGGCCATCATTAAGGGAAACTGGAGTAAGAGGCCAACATGAGGGAAACTGGAGTAAGCGGCCATCATTAAGGGAAACTGGAGTAAGTGGCCAACTGTCATGCGGTATCTCTTCCGGGTTCGGCACTTCCGCATTGCGGAGCCGGCCCGCCCACTTCTGACGCGGCTCTGACAGTACTTAGGGAGACCGCGCCAGGGAGAAGGCGCTTGGTGATTGTGGGACCTACTTAACGGTATACACGCCGGCTCCACAAGCTCTGACAAGCCGCCCCAGATTTTGAGCCAATGCAAGGATTGCTGCATGCCATAGAGGATTACTGGAGAACGGATACTTTGCTAATTTACAAGTGGACTATAACTCTGAACTCTTGGAGGACAACTCACCTTAACCTTAAGTATATCTTTCAACTATTGTCTGCAATATCATTTATTAATGAACCAATTCCTGCTTGCTTAAATCTTCTCTGCTTCAAGTTACTAATTATATGGAGGACAACTCCCATCATGCTTATTTAATATGAACTGTTTCTTGCTTTGCAAATACTCTCTGCTACCTGCTTAATGTTTCTATTGAAGATTATTCCCAGCAACTTAAAGAATCTTATTAAAAACTTCTCTGCGGAAATACTTATTAATGAACTTTGTATTGTTTGATAACCTGCACTTTCTTTTTATTGGATTATTGCCTATATGCAATTCAGTTAAGTTTATCAATCATTAAAACTTCGTCTGATTCTCAAATTGCCAGCAATCCTCTCTTTTCTTAAAGCTACAGTATTGATACTTTAAAGATTCTTCGTTTCTTTACTATTGTAATTAAGGAGTTTTACAAGCTGCAGTTGAGTTCCAATCCAAATAACCCAAGTAGCATAACACCAACATAAGGGAAACTGGAGTAAGTGGCCAACATGGGGGAAAGCCAACATGGGGGAAACTGGAGTAAGTGGCCAACATGGGGGAAACTGGAGTAAGTGGACAACATTTGGGAAACTGGAGTAAGTGGCCAACATGGGGGAAACTGGAGTAAGTGGACAACATTTGGGAAACTGTAGTAAGTGGCCAACATGGGGGAAAGCCAACATGGGGGAAACTGGAGTAAGTGGCCAACATGGGGGAAAGCCAACATGGGGGAAACTGGAGTAAGTGGCCAACATTTGGGAAACTGGAGTAAGTGACCAACATGGAGGAAACTGGAGTAAGTGGACAACATTTGGGAAACTGGAGTAAGTGGACAACATGAGGGGAACTGGAGTAAGTGGCCAACATGAGGGAAACTGGAGTAAGTGCTTGCAGTTGATAGTTGACCTGCTTGCAGTTGATACCATAAAATGGAGCACACGGCAAGTGGGAAACATGGGGAAATCTGGAGTAAATGGCATACATGGGGGAATCTGGAGTAAATGGCATACATGGGGGAATCTGGCATAAATGGCCAACATGAGGGAAAATGGCGTAAGTGGCCAACATGACAGAGATTGGAGTAAGTGGCCAACATGGCGGAAACTGGAGTAAGCGGCCATCATTAAGGGAAACTGGAGTAAGTGGCCAACATGAGGGAAACTGGAGTAAGTGGCCATCATTAAGGGAAACTGGAGTAAGTGGCCAACATGAGGGAAACTGGAGTAAGTGGCCATCATTAAGGGAAACTGGAGTAAGTGGCCAACATGAGGGAAACTGGAGTAAGTGGACAACATTTGGGAAACTGGAGTAAGTGGCCAACATGGGGGAAACTGGAGTAAGTGGACAACATTTAGTTGGCCATTTACTCCAGTTTCCAACATGTTGTCCACTTACTCCAGTTTCAATCATGTTGGCCATTTACTCCAGTTTCCCCCATGTTAGCTGCTTACTTCATGGAGTTAACGGCCAACATGAGGGACACTGGAGTAAGTGGCCAACATGGGGGGAACTGGAGTAAGTGGCCAACATAGGGGAAACTAGAGATACAGAAAGGGAATGTGCAGGTGTCACCCCACACACCATCTAAGCTGCAAGTACTGTGTTACTCTGTTAATCTGATAAGTCTAAAGTAAAACATTAACAGGGTTATTCACTACAGTGAAAATTCTAATGAGTTTTAAATGTAAGGCCAGACTAGCCAAACTGAAAACATAGCAAACTTAGAAAATGTTTTCAGTTCAGTTCTTTTGACTTTACATTTGAAATTCACCTTGAATTCTCCCTTTAGTAAATACGCCAATGAATCAGAATGAAAACTACTCTCTATTCAGCAAACTAGGATACACATCTGTTATTTATTGAAAGCTTCATGACCTGTGCCACGGTGGGTTGACCAATGTTTTTAATTTGTAGAACCTTGTCAGACAGAGAGAATATGCCATCAAATATTCCGAATAAACTGGAAAAACTGTTAGCCCTTACTATAAATATTTGCAGTGCTTGCTTGTGCACTTGATGTTGAATGATATGGGTTCAGTTTTAACCCTAGCCTGGCAGTAGAAAGGTTTTTCAAATCTATGTTACTGTTAACTCCAGTGAGTTCAGTCTATTATTCTTTCCAATCCCTGAAGGTTGTTTCATGTTTTAACTAACATTTGGCACCAAAGGTTCTAAACCAAAAGAGTAGGTTGAACTTAGACAGCACACTCTTACTCGGTACCTTTGTATACAAGTCCAATTGCCACATATTATTATTATTATTATTATTATTATTATTATTATGTTATTATTATTACATCTTATAGCATTCTGAAGGCCAGGCACTGTGACTCTGCCCCATTTTATGATGCGGTGCGTGTTTAGGTTCTCAATAGTGCATTATATATCTCCTATTGTCTATCGTGTTTTGACCTTGGCTCTTATTGACTATTCTTCTATCTGTACTCCTTGACTCGGCTATTTTTTTTACTGGTTATGGTTTCCCTGACTTTCGCTTGTCCCTGTCCATTCTCCCTGTCCATTCTCTGTTTTCTGCATGTTCATTGTGAACATTCTAAGGTCCGGTATACGTTTATTCATGTATCATTAGTTTACACTCTTCGTGTTGGGTCTCCTAAGCTCAACTTTTCAGGGCAAGGTTGGCTGCATTCGTCATTAGAACAGGAACATACATAATACTTAACCAACCACTGCATTCCAATGTACATCTTGTTGGATTCTATTTGCAATCAAGTCTAGTTCCAGGTTTTGGGACACCTACCAAAGGTTTCAGATGACTTAAGTTGTATTGTTTAAAACAAGAAACAAATTTGAATATGAAGAGAGAAAAAAGTACTAAGTTACCCAAGTATTGTCTGTAGGGCAGTGCTGAACAGGTCTTTATTCTTGACCAGTGTCATAATGAAGTGTCTTATCTGTGCACAGACGCCTACTGGAAAGTCATTCAGAATTTGTTCTCATAAAGTAGCAATGTATTCCAACGACCTTCATTTCCACTGACCCTGCATGACCTTATGAAATATAACATTGATGGTTAAAGACCTACTTATAGAAATTAAAAACTGAGATATTTTTGTGATTAAGGTCCTTCCAGACTTGGCAAGACTTTTTCAAATCCAGAAATTCTGTAAAAATCTGACTTTGCCTGAGAAGGTGGACAGTTTTTGTTTTTTTTCTAGTCAAATACCTAAGTTTTAAACTTCTTGAGGGACAGTGCTGGAACCTGATACTTGGCACTTTAGGCGATGCTTATACTAAGTCCTACTCTTCATTCTTTCTTACCAATAGATGTTAGGGACACAAATCAATAATGAAATATCTTGGCTGGGCTGCCACTGATATAATCTGAGAGACTACTACTTCTTACAGGGTTCTGCATTCCTCAGAGAGGAAATAAAATGAGCTTTAAAGGTTTGAATTTATTGAGTGGGTTGATACATAATTTAGTATAGCTATACACTGTATAAAGGACATTCATAAACAACTTGTTTAACCCCTTAAGGACACATGACGTGTGACATGTCATGATTCCCTTTTATTCCAGAAGTTTGGTCCTTAAGGGGTTAAACCATATCTGCCATTGTTTTTCAAAACTGTCAAAGGCTAACCCAGGACCTGCCCATTCTACATACTCTACCAGAGCCTTCGTTACAGCTAAGAATTGCTTTTCAGTAATCTGTGCAAAAACTACTAATCTGCTTGGCTGGCACATTTTGTAGATATCAACCTGCCAAGTTCTACAGGACATTTTGGAACAAACACGAATTACTTTGTTTGTTCCCTGCGGCATTGGTTTTAAAGTAAAATGGTCCTTATTCTACGTCTCACAATGATCTTCGACAACCTTACGTTTTATTGTGGCAGACAATAGGTCCAAATGATTAACCTGCTATGTGTCCTATTAGCAGTGAAGATCAATTGCCCCAAAACAGAGATAGTGTTTTGTGATTATAATCTGAAGAAACTATTTTTTTCTGTATTTTAAGGCATTGCAAATCATCTGACTTACGATGTTCTGGATGTTGAGTAGCAATGAATGACTGGGTGAAATTTGGCTGTTTTTTCTTGTTCTGAATACTGCTGTTTGGTTTGTTCCTTATATCAATGGACACATGAAAGAGATTTTAGATTTCTATAAAAACTTTTAAAATTCCATGCAGGATACTTGCATGACCTCAACAAAACGTCATGATCTTGGCAGCATATAGAGATGAAGGAGTCTGGAATGCTAATAGCCTCATGCTCAGTGAGTTATATAACATCCTTTGTTATATCGTGTTTTAATGAAGGGTTTTCTAGTGGTCTTATTGACGTGTGAAGTGAAGGCTTTAACAATGAATCCATGACATAAAAGGGAAAGTAATTAAAAACTAAGTAAAAGTAATGCAAGTAATTAAACTGACCACATACCGATGCAAAAAAAACCAAAATTTTTACTTGTTTATAAAACACAGATTTTCCTTTGTGGTGGTAATTTTTTTAAAATTTTTTTTACTAATTGAAAGTAATGCCACATGGGATAAGTTAACTTTAAGGTCTACTTAAAGGGACACCCCAGGCACCAAAACAACTTCATCTAAATTAAATGGTTATAGTGCCAGAAGACCCGTGGGAGTACTCTTACTTCAGGGGGTTTAACCTTTCTCGAAGGGTGGAATCGAGAACTGTTTAACCCCTTCAGGTAAGAGTGCCCCCAGGGCCTCCTGGCACCAGAACAACTTCATTTAGTGTTATATCTGCGTAAATATTGGACCTTATAAAGATACCACTATTTTATACAACCTATATCTTTGAGCCTAGATAGATCTTTTATAGTATCATTCATAATGATAGAGAGCTCTCTAAATGAAATTATTAACTTAGTCAAGAATCCCTATCTGCAAATAATATTTTTTTGTCTAAGTTTTTTTGTGATTTCTTTAAAACTTGCGCGTTTGTCGTGTAGCTAAGGATAGGTTGGGGAAAAAAACAGAACATCTTTAAATGTATTGTTTTGTAAATCAGGTTTTGATCTAATTTGTTTCTTTAAATGATCTAACATAGATCCATTAATAAATGACATCTCTCAGCCTAGAGTCTGCAGAATTAATTGATCTGTAAATTCTGTGACATCTTTCTATCCGAGATGGAGCCAATTTTTGCGGATCTATATATTGAGACATAAATTCGTTAGTATATTTCTCCAAATTCCATTGTTTTATGTCTTTCAGGATTCCTTTAAATTTAAGGTTGTTGCAATAAGACCGATCTTCCATCTCGACAACCCTAGACTCTAACTCTTTTAACTGATTAACAAGGAAATTATTCTGTGATTGAAGCAGAGACATCTCTTCTCTAGCTTTGACAATTTCTCCATCTTGTACCTCAATTTTAGTGCTTACGGCAGAAATTTCTTTCATCAAATCTGACATGTTCTGTTTGAAATCATTTGTAATTTTCACATATAACTCCTCTATTAATATTGACAAGCTTTGGTGAGTAACTCCTTCACTATCTAAAGTTAGAAGGTTACTAGCAGAACTTGTCAAGTTGAGCGCTTCATTAAGTGTAAGTGAAAGGGATCTCCTCTGTGCTAGTGGTTTATTGGTTTCAGTCAGATTTAGGCGAATAAAACGTGATAATCGCCTTTTTTTTTTCTGTTTTGTCTATAGTGGAAGATTTCTTTGGAGCCATTGTTGCCATTTTCCTGTTTGTTTGCTTTTTATTTTTTTTCCCCTTCTTTCCATTTCTCCCTCTTTTTCTTTTTCCTTCCTCAGCAAACATGCAATAGTTCTGTTTGTTGTTCTATCGATATTTCCAGTGGAACATCGGTTAGGTAAAAAAATAAAGTTTAGAAAGCAAACTGAAATGCACAAAGGTGACTAATAATGGCAGCAATTGAATAATGAGAAAGAAAAAAATATATAAAAGGACTGAATTCTACTATCTCTGGTAACAATACTGTGTACAGAAGATGTATAAGTCTTGATAGCAGACTTAAAACTTTCTATGCTGTATAATATGGTATAGAGGACTTAGGTATCGCCTATGCCTTTAGCTTTGAGTTGCATATTTATGCAAACGTTTGGCCTTGTATTTTCAAATGGCTGTATTAGACCCGGGCTGGGAGCTCTCTCATCATGCTGCAGTCGCTTGGAGGATACTTTGTCTCCATCTCGCAGGTCTCCTCACCCATAGCTTGATATACCAGCAGGGCAGCAAATCAACACAGCAACAGGGGCAGCAGTCCGACACGCTGATAAAAGCGGCAGCAGAACGATCCGCAAGATGCCCCACCAGTTATACTCCAGGAAGCAAGAATAAAGCTTCCCCATCTCTGCCCAAACTCTCTCGTACTTGTTTTTCACTTGCTCCAAGCTTCGTATCGTCGTCTTCACGTACACTCTCAATTACTACCGCCTCTCTTCATATCTACACACCTGCGCTCACATCACGCTTGAACAACTTCATTTAGATAAAGCTGTTTTGGTCCCTGAAGTTTTCCTTTAACACAGTATATACCTTGCAGATAATATATAAAATACTTGAACAATAACTTTTTATTATGAACATAAGAAACAACGGTATCCATAAAGAAGTTATGTTAAGGTGAATAGTACAATAGTTCAATCATAAATTGTTTGCTTGTTTTTTTTCCCTCCTCCTATTTATTTGACTCGCCATCCACCATTTGTTTGTTAAAGGACTACTAATCTCTCTAATTAAGTGGTCTGGATGCATTGCCCCTGTCTTTTAAAACCTCCAATGTAGTGATGTCGCGAACATAAAATTTTCGGTTCGCGAACGCGAACTTCCTCAAATGTTTGCGAACCCGGCGAACCGCCATAGACTTCAATAGGCAGGCGAATTTAATTAATGATAATGAGGGGAGGACCTACTGTCCTCCCCCCCCGGCCCCCACCCCTGGGCGGCGGGTGGGGGCCATAAAGATAATGAGGGGGGGACCTACAGTCCTCCCCCTCTCCGGCCACCACCCCTGTGCGGCGGGTGGGGGCCCTAAAAATAACAATAAGGGGGAGACCTATTGTCGCCCCCGGCCCCCACCCCTGAGCGGTGGGTGGGGGCCCTAAAATTAACAATAAGGGGGGGACCTATTGTCCCCGCCCGGCCCCCACCCCTGAGCGGTGGGTGGGGGCCCTAAAAATAACAATAAGGGGGGGACCTACTGTCCCCCCCGGCCCCCACCCCTGAGCGGTGGGTGGGGGCCCTAAAATTAACAATAAGGGGGGGACCTATTGTCCCCCCCCGGCCCCCACCCCTGAGTGGTGGGTAGGGGCCCTAAAATTAACAATAAGGGGGACCTATTGTCCCCCCCAGCCCCCACCCCTGAGCGGTGGGTGGGGGCCCTAAATACAAAGGGGGGGGACCCTAGTCACCCCTCCCCCACACACAAAAATGAGCTCCCTACCTACCCCCCTCACCCTAAAAATAATGAGGGGGGGACCTTTAACTAAAAACCTGTAAAAAAAAAAAATTAGATAGAAAACATCAAATGGTAAGTTATTTTTTTCTTCTACAATCTTCTTTTTTCAGCCCCAAAAAAGGCCAAATAAAAAGCCATAAGAACCGAAGCAATAAAAAAAATAAATAAATAAAAAAAAACGAGCGCACAAAAAAATAATCCATCTTCACCCATGGAGGGCTCCGCGCAGACTGAGCTCTGCAGGGCGGGGGAAGGCTTATAAAGCCTTGTCACGCCCTGCAATTAGGCTAAGAACAATCTGATTGGCTGGTTTAAGTTCAAAAGAACTTTCCCACGCTGTGTAAAATGACACCGAGCACTGTGATTGGATGGATTTCAAGTTTAATAGACATGCCCCTACTCGCGGTATTGCGAGTAGGGGCACAATTTACTAATACTAAGTAATTTTTACTTAGTATTAGTAAATTAATAGGGGGCGGACCGAACATCGCATATGTTCGCCGTCCGTGGCGAACGCGAACACGCTATGTTCGCCAGGAACTATTCGCCGGCGAACTGTTCGGGACATCACTACTCCAATGTAAAGATTTGCTGTTCTGTAGAAACTGCAATGCTTACATATCATGGTTAACATGCCTTCAGTGGCTGCCAGGAAGACTTGGTTCTAGATTAGAGTGGCGTTTCTGTCTTTATTCAAACTGAAGTAGACATTACCATTGTAATAGAAGAACATAAAGAGGGGAGTGTGTTGGACCAATACTGACTTGTTGCATGCCTTCCCACACATCATCAGAGACTAACATCCCTTTTCTATGAATCGAAACGTGCTTTCCATCTTGATGGAGGAGACTGCTAAATAAACCAAGCTCAGTGCATCTAACAAAGGTCCAGGGTGTGCTAGGGAGCTGTGCAGCCAGTGCACCGTGGTCCATGGTTACCTGTTAGCAGCTGCCCACACCATTAAAGGAGCAGGCACCTGTGCACAGTACCACCAGTAAGCAGGTGTCTGTTCACCCCCAGCAACTTGTGGTGAGTGGGTTCTTTGTGCACACTCTGTGGCAAGGGGCGGGGTACTTTTTGTAACCCCATGCCACCCGTGGTGAGAGAGTTCTTTGTGCTTCCCCTATCTGTGGCAAGAGGGGAGGTACTTTTTGCACCCCATATCTTTTATCCAGGGCATTAGTATATTTTATCCAGGGCATTAGTATGCCATAGACCTGCCTCCAGCCCTTTTAGCCAATCACTATCATATCTTCAAACATTGCGATGGTTGACGTCAGTCCACTGTGGAGGCAGATGGGGTTAGAGTTGAGGCATGTGTCTTCACAGCAGCTGCTCACCGTGGTAGAAAGGAAGTCACAGCATCAAAGCTTGAGATTTGCAGAATACTGCTGTATGGTCCTTGTATTGGCAGATATATTGTGGGATAGTATGCACTATCACAAGTTCCCGTGTTGTTGTTCATGGGAACTTTTCTCTCGTTTTTCCAGAAGTGGGAAACCAGAGAAAATAAAACTACATGGACAAAATCATGACTCTCTTTGCAGAGAGGAGAGATGACAAATAGTAAATATACATTAACATTAAATAAACACTATAGTTTGTATTCCTGAAAGGTGTGAAAACACAATTTAGGTGACTGACCCCCTCCTTGCCGCATGTGAAAGAGAGTTATTTTAGTGACCTTTTTCCTGCGCCACGAGGGTCTGAGCACCGCCTCTTTGGCTAAGATCATCCAATACATCTCCATAGGGTGTTTAGTGTCTCCATGCAGAGCATGGAGACGCTGAATGTAGGTGCTGCACATTGTGCAGTACTGGACTAGGAAGCACCTCTAGTGGCCGTCTGAGTAACTGCCACAAGACACGTTACTAGACAGTAATGTAAACAGTGTCTTTTCTCTAAAAAGCCTGCAGGTACATACTATATACACCAGAACAACTACATTAAGTTGTAGTTGTTCTGGTAACTATAGTGTCCCCGTAACCCCTTAAGGACACATGACATGTATGACATGTCATGATTCCCTTTTATTCCAGAAGTTTGGTCCTTAAGGGGTTAAAGATTTTTGCTACTGAGGACTGCAAGTTTTGCTTATTATGTAATATCTGAAGCTCGGTAGGGGTGAAGCGGTGTAAAACCGTAAACACGGAGCGTAAACAGGGCACGGTGAAGCTATGTGGAATATGCCAAGTGGAATGTGCTCTCATTTCAATAGCTCTGCCGCTCCCAGATCTATGAGTGCCAGATAATTTATTTGTGAATACTGTAGATAGCAATATTTAGTCTAGCGTTGTTCATTAGTTAAAGGGACACTATAGTCACCTGAACAACTTTAGCTTAATGAAGCAGTTTTGGTGTATAGAACATGACCCTGCAGCCTCACTGCTCAATCCTGTGCCATTTAGGAGTTAAATCCCTTTGTTTATGAACCCTAATCACACCTCCCTGCATGTGACTTGCACAGCATTCCATAAACATTTCCTGTAAAGAGAGCCCTATTTAGGCTTTCTTTATTGCAGGTTCTGTTTAATTATGATTTTCTTATCCCCCTGCTATGTTAATAGCTTGCTAGACCCTGCAAGAGCCTCCTGTATGTGATTAAAGTTCAATTTAGAGATTGAGATCCAATTATTTAAGGTAAATTACATCTGTTTGAAAGTGAAACCAGTTTTTTTTTCATGCAGGCTCTGTCAATCATAGCCAGGGGAGGTGTGGCTAGGGCTGCATAAATAGAAACAAAGTGATTTAACTCCTAAATGACAGTGAATTGAGCAGTGAAATTGCAGGGGAATGATCTATACACTAAAACTGCTTTATTTAGCTAAAGTAATTTAGGTGACTATAGTGTTCCTTTAATGATATGTTTACTAAATGAGCTGAAATTAACTGACTCTTCTGAACTCTTCCTGACACTTGCAAAATATTTATTAATTTGCAAAACAATAACTCTTACATCAAAGGTAGGCAATTCACACAGCAATAGGCTGTAGATATATAGGTCAACATAATTAGCAAATTAAATAAAATAGGGATGGCGTAAATATTCCAGAGCACCGGGATTGCCTGGACAAATATAATATCTTCATGCAAAGGCAGGTCAGGAGCCCCACCTTGGAACAGGCATTCTGCCAGTATATTTCAATGCACCAGATAAAAGAAGTGTTTGTTATAACATTCACTATTATTAATCAATTTGTTTTGCATCAGACGTTACAGGTTCTTTCATTGCAGAGAGACAGAAAACAGTTACAGTAATCATACACTCCTAAATTCACACACAGACACATTACACAACTACTACCTTGCATGCACACACAGACCCTCCACACAAACACACCCCTTAATTCACACACAAGTTAACCTCTACATTTACACACTCCACACAATACACCCTTGTATTTATACTTATATACTCCACACAAAAATACATTATTGCATTCACTCTGATACTCCACAGAAATACATTACTGCATTCACACTCTGAAACGCCACATAAATTAATATCTATTTTACACAAATATACCCTACAGGCACACACTGACCCTCCACATAATCATACAACTATTGTTTCTTGCAAATAAAATCCTGCATTTATACAGCCCATACAAACACACTTGTGCATTCACACACTGACACGCCACACAAATAAATGTTTGAATTCACTCTGGCTCCCCATACAATTAGGTCATTGCATTCATACACAAATAAGCCACTGCATTCATACTCTAACACTCCACACAATCACATTACTGCATTCACACCCAAATATGTCCTTGCATTCAAACACTGACACTCCATAGGAATACATCAAAGTATGCACATCCTGGAACCCTTATAAATATACATCTACATGAATGCTGTGATGCTCCAGACAAATACACATCTACATACTGATACTCCACACAAATACAAATCTGAATGCAACACTGGTACTCTACTGATCAATAGTGATCCACAACTGTAATGCTAATAAAGGCCTGCTGTGAGTCTTTCACTCACTGACTACTTGTGGACCAATGATGTCACCAAAAGTGGCAGAACATGATGGGGGTGGTGTATAAAATGTCATTCTGGAGAATATACGAAATGTGGAGCAATCCGCTTCACTTTCAGAACTCCTCCCAATAATTAATCCCCCCCCCCCCAGTATTTTTAATCAGCTTTATATTTTCATTATAATTTGATACTCTATCAACCAGTTTTCTCATATTTGCCATCAGGAACTGGTTATTATGGATTCCTCTAATAAACAGTTTAGCAGACTACACTTGCCTTTCTCTGCACTTATGTAGCTGCTTATGGTAATTAATCTTTACAAAACTGAACGTCATACAGTTCCAAGCACTTTAAGGATATGATCTAATTAATGTATATTCTTATAACATGTCATTGACTTTGTGTGAGTTAGAGTTCTATAGCAGGCTTTAGATTGCTATATTTTATTTTAAAGGGACACTATAGTCACCCAGACCACTTCAGCTCAATGAAGTGGTCTGGGTGCTAGGTCCCCCAGGTTTTAACCCTTCAGGTGTAAACATAGTAATTTTAGAGAAAGTGCTATGTTTGCATTGCAGGGTTAATCCAACCTCTAGTGACTGTCTTCCTGACAGGCTGCTAGAGGCGCTTCTGCGACGCTGGATGCGAAAACCGCATCCAGCGTGCAGAACGTCCATAGGAAAGCATTGAGAAATTTCCTATGGACCGTTTGAATGCGTGCGCAGAGCTGACGTCAGCGGGGGAGGAGAAGTCACCAGCGCCGAGGGAGCCTGGCGCTGGATTAAAGTAAGTAACTGAAGGGGTTTTAACCCCTTCAGCGCCAAGGGAGGGGGACCCTGAGGGTGGGGGGACCCTAAGGATGATATAGTGTCAGGAAAACGAGTTTGTTTTCCTGACACTATAGTGATCCCTTAAATTGCAATGTCTGTTTATGTGAGCAAAAAAAGAAGGAAGTTTATAGGAGTTACAGGATTATTTAACATTATCCAGATTTTACAATTAGCACTTTAAACTTAAATGAAAAAGCCTATGGGCGTCAAAAAATAAGTATCAAGAGAAGTGAGACTTGCTTGTCAGTGTGCTCTGATAGGTTGACTAACCAGTCAGCTATCCACCCCCATTATTTAATTCAATATTCTCTGCTTATTGCCCAAGGGGCATGCTGCGCATGCACATCAGGCCCCCAATTCTCCTCTATGTGGAGCATTAAAGGACCACTCTAGGCACCCAGACCACTTCAGCTTAATGAAGTGGTCTGGGTGCCTGGTCCAGCTAGGGTTAACCCATTTTTTCATAAACATAGCAGTTTCAGAGAAACTGCTATGTTTATGAATGGGTTAAGCCTTCCCCCTAATCCTCTAGCGGCTGTCTCATTGACAGCCGCTAGAGGCGCTTGCGTGCTTCTCAAATGCTAAATGTGCGTGCAGCTCTTGCCGCGCGTGCACATTCAGCCGACGGGGAGGAGAGAAGGAGGATCGGAGAAGGAGAGCTCTCCGCCCAGCGCTGGAAAAAGGTAAGTTTTAACCCCTTTCCCCTTTCCAGAGCCGGGCGGGAGGGGGACCCCTTCCAGAGCCGGGCGGGAGGGGGACCCTGAGGGTGGGGGCACCCTCAGAGCACTATAGTGCCAGGAAAACGAGTATGTTTTCCTGGCACTATAGTGGTCCTTTAAATTGGAACGACTCCAGAGGAGGCTATGCCTCATCTGTGACATTGTAGAGGGAGGAGAGGTAAGCAGAGCCTTGGTGCTGAATGAAAGTAAATAAAGAAACAATGTATACTTTTTGTATGCCGAAATCAGGGGGAGGGAGGGGGGTGAGGTTGGGACCTTTGGCATAAAAATTAACAAACAGAACTTTTTAGGGACAGGTACACAAAACCTTTGTATTCCTAACGCTTTAATAATTAATAATATTTTGGCATTTATACAGTAACAACAATTTTGAAATGCAATCCAATATGTATGTGAGGATACAACAATGAGATAAAAACTATTTCCATAATTTTATTTTCTACAACAGAAGAAGGAATAATAGCCTTACATGAGTTATGGAGCAAGATTTCCTGTTTGCTCAACAGCTGGCAGAACCTTCCACGATACAAACAGTCCGAGGCCTGTATCATTGCCACTACTTCTGTTTGTATAAGAGAGAAACTGTATCAGCACAATCATTGCATTGCTGTAAACATTCTATTACTGTGGCTTCACTTACCCTATGAATTGTTCTGTGATTGATCTTCAGAAATCCTCCTGCCTAAACACACAGGTTTCTTTTGTATTCTGTCATTCATTTAATAGCATATTATTGTACCAGAAAATCAGTGAATGCATAAGGGAGGTGGTGGAGTAGGGCTGGGATTAGGTTAGGGGTAAGGTTAACAGTAGGGTTAGGGTTGTGCTTAGGGAATTGCTGAAGTCCCGAATTCCAAATTTTGGAAGTACCGAATTCCGGAATTTCGGATTGCTGAACCGAAGTGCCGAATTGCTGAAGGCCCCGAATTTTGTAATTACCGAACCGAAACAAATTTTTTTGCCCATGAACATCCCTAGTATTTTTGCCTGTATATCTATGTCTATATGGCTTGAGACACACAAAACGGATTGAGGGGAGAAAGATCCACACAAGGGGGCTGCGGTGGAGAAAGAGGCAAAGAAAGGCGCTTGAGGGTGAAAGAGACACAGAAAGGGGATGGAGAAAGAAAGACATGCAATAGGGTAAGAAAGAGACACACACAGAGGCTGGGAGAAGGAAGATACTCAAGGGGGGTTGTAAGACACACTAAAGTGGGAATAAAATACACTAAAGGGGTATAACATTTAAAAGAGGGGATATGAAACACTAAACAGGGTAATAAAAAAATTAAATGGGGAGGTTGTGAAACACAGGTGAAGATGCATTTTTTTGGGCGGCAGTGGGTGGTAAAATGCATCCTTGTTTGTGTAGCCCAAAATCCTTGGCTACACAGGCAGCAGGTCACACAAATTACCCAACCCTGCCTTGATTTAAAACAACACTATAGACATCAAAACAACTTTAGCTTAAAGGGACACCGTAGGCACTGTATCTGCTTCATCTCATTAAACTGGTTATAGTGTATGTAGTCCCCTGGTGCCATCATTTCTTTCAGCATTAAACAGTTTTTAATGTTGTAATGTTTTAATGCTAAACAAGAGACCACGGCAGTCCATCCCCTCTGTGCTGCTTTGGCTAATAAGAAAGTATTACCATGAGCAGCAATGAGCAGCTGTGATTGGCTGAGAGTGCCAGCTGACTGCTTTTAACCTGTCAGAGCTCCAACTGACGGTATGAATGGGTATGACAACAAGGAAGTGTGTAATCTCTGCCTTAGCTACACATACAGAAGGGGCCGGACTGTGGGTGGCCAGGGACTCTTATTTTGTGGCATACTGCACAAACATGGTGCAACACTGAATGGAGGGACAGTGCCAGGGCATTCCAGGCACTATAACAATTCAAAGAGACAAAGTGGTTATAGTGACTACAGTGTCCCTTTAATGAAGCAGTTTTACTGTATACTGTCTCACAGCTCAATTCTCAGATATAGGAGTTGAATCATGTTTGCTTATGCTGCCCTAGAGACACCTCCCCTGGCTGTGACTCACACAGTGTGCATGAAAACATTGGTTTCCTTTCCAATAAGATCTGACAAGGCAGTGTATTTACTTTAGAACTTCTAATCTCCTGCTCTGTAAATGTAACTTTACACACACACACACATACACACACACACACACACACACTTTCTCTCTCGATCGAGCTGGATAAGACATTCTAAATTTAACAGAATGCACAATAAAGGAAGTTTAAACATTAGTTCTCTCTGAAGTGTTTAGGAAGGCTGTGTAAAGTCACATGAAGGGGAGAAGTGACTTGGGTTGCATAAACATTTAACTTCTAAATGGTAGAGAATTGAGCAGTGAAACTGCAGGGGTATGATCTATTCACCATTGTTTTGGTGACTATAGTGTCCCTTTAATAAGCTTTACAAATGATTCAGTAGTATTGGGAAAACTTTCTAAATTATTTATCTACAAAGGTCACCATTAACCCCTAACGCCGTTACGGCGTTCTATGCCGTCGCGGCTTTAAAGGGATTTAAAGCCGTTGCAGCAGCATAGAAAGCCGTAACGGCTTAAGCCCCCAGGACCTCGGCGGTACTTACCTCCGCCGCGATCCACTTCTGGAGGGCTGCCTGACAGTCCAGGCAGCCCTCCTCCGGCAAGTGAGGCCCCCAGGGGCCATGTGATCGCTCTCAAAGAGCGATCACGTGGCCCCCTATAGCTGGCTGTGGATCTGCCAGCAGGGGGGCTGTCTGAAATATCAGACAGTCGCCCTGCTGGTAGGTAGTGTAAAAAAAAAAATTAAACATGTTTAAAAATAAATTACAAGTATTTTTATATATATAATATATGTATATATATTATATATATAATATATATACATATTATATATGTAACGTCATACAAAGTGTATTTTAATACTAATATTAGTATATATATTAATATTAAAATACGCTTAGAATGATGTTACATATATATAATATGCAGGGGCGGACTGACCGGTCGGGCACTTCGGACACGGTCCAAGGGCCCGGCCGGGAGGGGGGCCCGCCGCCAGGGCCGCCTTCAGGGGGCCCGGCGGCAGGGCTGGATTGGGGGCGGCATTTGGGGACTGCAGGTGCCACCGGGTGGCCGGCCCGGTGGCACACTGTGAGGGGGGGGCAGCCGTTTCATGTTAGAGCCGCCGGACCGGGTGGCAGCCTCGCCGGTCCGGCGGCATTCCTCTCACTAACACAGAAGGAGGGAAGAATGAGACACGGGGAGAAAGAGGGGGAATAGAGAGATGGGGAGGGGGAGAAAGAGACAGAGAGGGAAGAATGAGACACGGGGAGAAAGAGGGGGAATAGAGAGTTGGGGAGGGGGGAGAAAGAGAGGGAAGAATGCCCCCCCTCCCCTGTCCGCAGGCACCGTGCGGGCAGGGGAGGAAGAGAGGACCTGGGAGCTCACCCTGCAGCTCCTCTGGGTCCCTCTTGCGCGAGCACAGAGCGTTGCCGCGGTTACCATGGCAACGTTACTGCTCTTGCGAGAGTCAACTCTAGCCCTGGAGCTACGGGCTAGAGTTCACTCTCAACACTGTAACCCCAATGGATTCCTGGTGGTCGCAGTGGTGAGAGTGAACTCTAGCCCCATAAACACACTGCCCCCACACACACACACCATACACATTCACACACTGCCCCCATACACACCATACATATTTACACACATTGCCTCACACACACACATACACTGCCCACCCATATACACACAGACCCCCATACACAGCCCCCATACTAACATTGCCACACACATACACTGCCCACACACCCTACACATTCACACACTACACCCCCACACACACACTGAACCTTTCACATACATTGCACCACTGCTCCTATTCCCTACTACAGCCCCATATCCCAGCAGACCCCAGGTAAGTTGTCAAACTGTTTTTAAACGGTTTGACTACTTACTCTGGAGCAGTAGTGGTTATTGTGCATGGATTATTTCTTTAAATAATCTACAAGTGCCCCAGTAGCCAGCCAGCCCACAGGCCAGTAGCCAGCCAGTTAGCCAGCCCACAGGCTGGCCAGTAGCCAGCCAGTTAGCCAGCCCACAGGCCAGTAGCCAGCCCACAGGCCTACAGCAAGCCACAGGCTTACAGCCAGCAAGCCGCAGCCTGCCAGCCGCAGTCAGCAAGCCCACAGCCTGCCGGCAGTAGCCAGCAAGCCCACAGCCTGCCAGCCGCAGCCAGCAAGCCCACAGACTGCCAGCCAGCAACAGTAATTAAGGTAAGAGGAGCCAACTTGGCTTAGGTATCAGCGAGCTATGTTGTGTTGCTATATTGTGAATAGGAAGAGAGCTGGAGAGACCACCCTCCAGGCCCCATTAGACTCTAGCCTCTGCTAGAAATCCCCTCCATGGCCCATTAGCCCTCAATTGTAGTTTCTACTGGGGCCTGGAGGCGACTGTTTCCAGCAGGGGATATCTAATGGACGCTGAGATGGCCTCTGTTAGAAAGACCCCCTTCCAAGCCTTTTAGACTCCATTGTAGTCTCTAATGGGGCTTGGAGGGGATTCTTTCTAACACACTCTCTAAAGGACACTGAGATAGCCTCCGCTAGAAAGACCCCCCTCCATGGCCCATTAGCCCTCAATTGTAGTCTCTACTGGGGCCTCGAAGGGCTTATTGCCCTTTTGTTCCTTGTGTCTAAAGATTGTGTAGGGTGTGGCTGGAGGCGGTGCATGGAGGCGGGACAAGGGTGGCGCTTGCTGCAGAGTATGGGTGGGGCCTGTAAGGGGGCCCTTGATTTATTTTGCCCGAGGGCCCTGAGGGTTCTCAGTCCGCCCCTGATAATATGTATATATTATATATATATATATAATAGATATATAAACATATATTATATATATATATACGTATAATTACAATAATAAATCAATAAAATAATAAAATAAATATTGAAACAAAATGTAATATAAATTATATATTCATATGTAATTTCATTCTAACTATATTTTGTTATTGATATATATATATATATATATATATATATATATATATATATATATATATATTGGTATCAAAATACACTTAGAATGACATTCTATATATATCTATTTATATATAAAATACAAATAACCGCAAATATATATATATATATATATATATATATATAGATAGATAAATACATATAATTACATAAAAGATTACATTAGTATACATGTAGAATTTAAATACCTATAAATGCATATATATTAAAATTCTACGTGTATATTTAAATAATCTTTTAACATAATTATGTGATTTGATTAATTAAAATTTGATTGACATGCCTGACAACACAGGGAGAAAGTGCAGAGAATTTAATTCGCAAGCACTATATTTGACCCTATAACTCTCCAAGACACCATAAAACCTGTACATAGGGGGTACTGTTTTACTCGGGAGACTTCGCTGAACTCAAATATTAGTGTTTAAAACTGGTAAATTGTATTACAATGATGATATTTTAAGTAAAAGTGACATTTTTTGCATTTTTTACAAACAAACAGCACTTTTATGGACTATATTATTGTTGTAATATCTATATTACAATATAAGTCTGCCGAGAATAACAGTACCCCCCATGTAGAGGTTTTATGGTGTTTTGGAAAGTTAGAGAGTCACATATAAGGCTTGCATTTCATTTTTTTGACATTGAAATTTGCCAGATTGGTTATGTTGCCTTTGAGACCGTATGGTAGCCCAGGAATAAGAATTACCCCCATGATGGCATACCATTTGCAAAAGTAGACAACCCAAGGTATTGCAAATGGGGTATGTCCAGTCATTTTTAATAGCCACTTAAGCTGAAGTGGTCTGGGTGCCTAGAGTGGTCCTTTAATGTAGTTGTTATGGCATCTATAGTCTGTCCTTACAGGATTTTCAATGTAAACACTGACTTTTCAGATAAAAGGCAGTGTTTACATTGGTGCCTAGTAACACCTCTAGTGTCAGTCACTCAGACGGCCACTGGAGGTGCTTTCAAGTCCAGTGCTGAAAAGTGTACAGTACTGGCATACAGTGTATCCACGCTCTTCATTGAAACACTGAATGTCCCCCATAGAAATGCACTGATTGGTGCATGAGGAGATGATGATTACTGCAGCACGGTATTTTGCCGGACATGCGCAATAGCCTCCCAATGCTTTTTTATGAGAAAGCAATTGGATTGGTTGAGATTATCAAGATTGGAAGCAGAGCCAACTATGGTGAGACCGGTGCGGCGAGGGGGAAAAGGTGAGTAACTATACATTCACATGCAATTGGAGGGTGGTTGGTTTGTATTCCTGACACTAAAGTGCTCCTATTATTTCTTAGTGAATATACTTAAAATGGCTGTGTTCTAAAGTTGAACATGATAGCAATATAAATGTAACTATCCAGGAATGTTACATTTAGCCTGTTGCCAGTTTGAAAGTACCTCGTGAAATGTAGATGATAATTTTACTTAAAGGATCACTATAGAGTCAGGAATACAAACATGTATTCCTGACCCTATAGTGTTAAAACCACCATCTAGACCCCCTGGGGCCCTCATGCCTCCATAAATATAGCAAAATCTTACTGTATTCAAGCCTGAAGCTGTAACTCTGCATGCTGTTTGCCTCAGAAAAACAAGCAGTCTGCTGACATCATCAGAAGTGGTAGCCTGATCCAATCACAATGCTTCTCCATAGGATTGGTTGAGACTGACAAATAGGCAGAGCAGGGGCAGAGCCAGAATGATTCAAACACAGCCCTGGCCAATCAGCATCTCCTCGTAGAGATGAATTGAATCAATGAATCTCTATGAGGAACGTTCGTGGCTGCATGCAGAGGGAGAAGATACTAAATGTTTGGATACATTTTAGGCAGCCATGACCCAGGAAGGATCTCTAACAGCCATCTAAGGAGTGGCCAGTGAAGTTATCACTAGGCTGTAATGTAAACACTGCATTTTCTCTGAAGAATGAAGAATGATTCTATTCACCAGAACAAATCCAATAAGCTGTAGTTGTTCTGGTGACTATAGTGTCCCTTTAATTTAATGATACTCTTTTTATGAATCCTGACATACGGTAGATGGGCAGCTAACCGCTGAGCTATCTCACCACATTTAACAATGTGGTGGAAATTCAGACATTACGAACTCTCAGGCACTAATAAAGTGAACCAAGTTACAACATCGCCATTTAACTTTGTTTTTTTGAGAAATACATGTTCTAAATTTCCAAGTGCATTAGAGGAATGTTTACATACAAGATAAAGGCTGAAGCTGTAAGGAACTACGTCCTGAACTTTAGGTGATATTATTATTACTCAGTTTAATGATACGCATTTTATGAACCTCGGAATGGCTGAACTGGCCTTTCCAAAAATGACAAATATGATTCTAATGTACTGTACACTCACCAAAGGTAACTATGTAGTAGAAATTCAGACATAGTAAGTGACGACATTGCCATTTAACTCTGGTTTTGTTTTTGAGATATACGTACTTGCTTTAAATTTCCAAGTGCATTAGAGGAACAGGTCAATGTTTACATACAAGATAAATTTTGAAGGTGTAATTATCTCTAGATAAATGCTGGTGTGTAGCTACTTGTTTCTTTCCTGCTAAACACAAGATAGGTAAATCAGCTACAAAACATGGCTGGGAAAACACCACCCTGAACTAACATTTTGAAGGTTGTGTTAGTAGAAAGGGTTGTATGATTTTGTTATTTTGAAAGGAGACTCTTAGGCAGGGAAGGCAATATTGTGTGAGTAGTAGCTCAGAAAACAAAATAGCTACATTTTTTGCAGCAATTAAAAAACACAAGTGACAATTTATTTTCTAATTACTGTTACTTATATTGAAACAATTAACTTACTATACTTGTGATTTTAGAGCAAGTGTGTTCAACATTTAGCAACCATCTGTTTTTGGCACATATTTGTCCACATTCTGTGGTCTTACAATGTGTGGTACATCTAACTTGTGCACCCTTCTGTAGAAACTTCCTTCAAGAATTTAAAATCTCAGATAAGCTACACTTGTGGTTTTGGAAAACACTGGAATCCCAGAGACCATTTATTTATTTCAAATAATTTAGCGGACGTGTATCACAGTGCCTTTGAATCGGTATCATTAGAAGGAAGTATTTTGTCTCTGCCATAGCTATACCTCCAGAAGGGGCCAGACTGTGGGTAGCCAGGAACTCTTATTTAGTGTTAAAATGATTGAAAATGGTTTACCAATGAATGGAGGGACTTTGCTAGAGTACACCAAGCACTAAAGCTAGGTTAATGAGATGAACTAGTTATAATGCCTACAGTGTCCCTTTAACTGTAACAGATAAACAAAGTATAATATTAAAGGACAACTTTTGTCACCCAGACCACTTCAGCTCAATGAAGTGGTCTGGGTGCCAGGTCCCCCAGGTTTTAACCCTTCAGATGTAAACACAGCAGTTTCAGAGAAACTGCTATGTTTCCATTGCAGGGTTAATCCAGCCTCTAAAGGCTGTCTTCCTGACAGCCGCTAGAGGCGCTTCCCTGAAAATCGCATTGAGCACGCAGAATATCCATAGGAAAGCATTGAGAAATGCTTTCCTATGGCCGTTTTTAATGCACGAGCGGCTCTGGCCGCGCATGCGGCTCCACTTGTGAGCAGACGTCGGAGGGGGAGGAGAGGTCACCCGAGGAAGCCCGGCGCTGGATAAAGGTAAGTGGCTAAAGGGGTATTAACCCCTTCAGCCCAGCGGGAGGGGGACAGTCTGGCCTCTAGCGGCCAGACAGTTTGTTTTCCTGACACTATAGTGGTCCTTTAAATTCATGGGAAGTGACAGTTCCCCTTTAATAAATCATGCAAATTCCCAGAATCTCCGCATTCGGCAATTACATCTCTCGGCCAATCCTCTTATGGCAATAAAGACAGACCCTGTGGTCTATACTTCCAGAATTGCCATCATGGGCTACTGGCTTTGCTACATAAAGTAATCCAGTGAAGCAGGAGGTCTGGAAGGGGACTTTAAAGGGACACTATTGGCACCCAGACCACTTCAGCTCATTGAAGTGGTCTGGGTGCAGTGTCACAGTCCCATTTAGTACTGCAATGTAAAACATTGCAGTTGTTGAGAAATGTCAATTAGACGGACAGCCACTAAAGGCACATCCTGCTTGCTAGGTGACTTTTGTTTGCTTAACAGATGCTGGACATCTCACGCTCTGCATGAGTACATTCAGCTTCAGAGAAATCTCCACAGGGAAACATTGAAACAATGCTTTCCTATGGGGAAGGCCTAATGCCCTTGCAGCGCGTTTGCGGCACATACACTTTAGCCCCCCCTTCCCAGTGACGTCAGAGTTGCTGAGCACTGGCTTAGTGCCAAGGGAGATTGGCACTGGAATAGGTTAAGTGTTACAAAGTGTTTTTTAACTTTTGCAGCACTAGGCATAGCTGGTGTGGAGGGGCTACAGGCATATATATATATATAGTGTAAGGGATATAACTTTGTATTCCTAATGCTATAGAATCCCTTTAACTATGGTCTAGTTGAGACCATCCATTTTATTTGTACATAGTGCAATCCTGCTTCCCTCTCTCCATCTCATTTAAAACAAAATGGGTGTAAAAACATTCAAGAATTGAACTAGTGGACAGATAGAAATATATATTTTGACTATAATGTCAATGTCTGGAAATGTGTGGCTAATCTAGGAAAATGTGTATTAACTGCTAGCACTAGATTTACGTTTTAGGAAGTTGAACTAATTTTAATAAAACAGTCATAAATCTTTTTACAAAAGACAGGCTGCGGTACTCGTTTGCCATTCAATGTTTTAAATTTTCAAATCTTTTTTTTTTTACATTTTGGTAAGGATATTATATTTGCAATCAACGGCTTAGTGAACATATCTTAATAGAGCAAATTTAAGCTAAAATGAACAATGCTATTTATGTGATACACTTTACAGAAAAAAAAAGTTTTACTGTAGAATAGACAACCCAAAAAAAAAAAAAAAGAGTTAAAACACACAAAAATAAAGAAAATACATATTTCTAGCCACCCCGTGTTTGCATACATTTTTGGAAGAGGCTAATGTCAGGGGATTAGATCAGACACACTCTCCTCCTCCTATCATCATGTGCCGAGGCTCTCTGTGTGCCAGGAAGACGTGACTTGTAATCCCTTACAAGAAGCGCAACAGTCATCTAGCAAGGTCCGGTCCAATGTGCTGTTAAAGGGCCACGGCACCACTGATCAGAGATAAGCACGAGGGCCCTGCGGTGGCTATTTTGCCAGTAGTAGTGCCACTGGAATACATGGCAGGGAGGGGAGCTCTCCGCCTCCGATCCTCCTCTTCTCCTCCCTACGGACGCTCTCAATGTGATTTTCACAGTGAGAATCATGCAAGCGCCTCTAGCGGCTGTCAATGAGACAGCCACTAGAGGATTTGAGGGCTGGGTTAACCATTTATGAACGTAGCACTTTCTCTGAAACTGCTATGTTTAAAAAAAAAAAAAAATGGGTTAAGCCTAGCTGGACCTGGCACCCAGACCACTTCATTAAGCTGAAGTGGTCTAGGTGCCTAGAGTGGTCCTTTAAGAAAGCGTGAGCCTATCCCTGCAAGACAACGATAGTTGGCAGCTGTAAACTGCTGCCCCCCATGTGTTCCCTATTAAAGGTTAATAAGTATGTAGGGGTTTAGGAAAATACCCCTCTCTGTCGCATTAGAGAATTTTTTTCACCTAAATCTGAAGGTAGCAAGGTGAACTGTGAGTGTAGGACTCACCTAAGAGGTGTGCCTTGACACGGCAGGTGGGCTTACATCCAACGGCCATTGGAGTGATACTAAAAACCTCCAATTATTAAAATATGCACAGGGATTTGGGATAGTGCGCAAGTAATTCTTTTCTTGGCTTTTTAAAATATTTATTTTATTTTATTTTTTTGTGTGCAAAAGATATACAAGCAAGCTTACGGAGCCACGACAGCAGGTGTAAGCGTACTAGGAGTAACAGTAACATGGCATGAGTTTATTTCAGAGCTCATGCTTCGTGCGACTGACCAGCATGGCGGTCGCGCCCCACTTTTCTTGGCTTTTTAAGCTATGACCGTAGCGGCTAATTTATAACATTCTCTATGCTCAGCACCAACAAGGCACACTGCACAGGGAACAATGGAGGCAAATTAGTCCCCTGGCTCCACAGCGAACACAATGTAAGATTATATGGGTTAGAAATTTAAGAAAAAAAAATAAAATGCATAAAAATATGCATTAGCTAGAGTTTTTCTTAAAAACTTAAAGGTCAACTTAACTGTAGCCTTAAAAGTGTAAAAGTGGGCCTAATGAAGGTGAAATGACTGAATTCTGAAGTTTAAGTTGTTTTGCTGTAGAGGTTGTGACAGGAGCAGTGCCAAGCAGAGCCATTATGTCCTATTGGGCAGTGTTCCTGTCAGACGCCATTTTCCCTCCCATTTTCCCGCCCATTTTCCCCTATCTGACAGGGAGTGCTGTTTGTTGATGTTTGCAGCTCGCACCTGGGAGTTCTGTCAGCGCCGCCCTCCCATTGGCTAGCGAGACTTGTTGTTTAGTCTTCACCGACCCCGCCCACCCAGCGTTCCAAGCTTGGGATTGGCCGGGAGTGCATGCGCACGCTCCGGGCACGTTCGGGTGACAGCCAGGCAGACGGGCCAATCAGCATGGGACGAGAGATACTGACAGGGAGTGCGAGCCAATGAGCAACGAGCAGTGAGGAGGGTGTGAAGGGGGGGCGGTCCCTGTCGGGGGCTGGGAGGCTGAGAGCTGGCTGCTGGTAAACAGTGTGGACCGCGTGTCAGAGACAGGAGCAGCTGCTGAGAGGAGCCTGCAGCACGGGGGCCAGGAGCTCGCCACACAGGGGTAGGAGAAGCATGGCTGGGGGATAGCACGGGGTGTGCTGGGCTTCCTGGAGCTCTCAGGGAGGAGGCCCTGGGCTGAGCACCACTCCAGCTTCTCTGGGCTATCCCACTATCCTCAGCCAGCCAGTCAGCTACAGCAAGGGCAGGGGGTGTACTGGACAGGACCCTGAGAGAGGCTGCTAAAGCATCATGGGAGTTGTAGTCTTATTACAGGGGAGGAGAGCTACAGAGGGAGTGACCTATACTGCATGATAATTATATATATATATATATGGATTCTTTATAGGATAATGTTATGGGGCTGTGACTTGTGTACAGGGCAATGGGGGTGCAGGGCAATGGGTGTACGGGGCTGGGGACAGGGCGACAGGGGGATGAGTGTCCTGGGGATGGGTGTCCCGGGGCTGGGGACAGGGCAACGGGTGGCTGGGGACAGGGGGATGGGTGTCACGGGGCTGGGGACAGGGCGACGGGTGGCTGGGGACAGGGGGATGGGTGTCACGGGCTGGGGACAGGGGGATGGGTGTCCCGGGGCGGGGGACAGGGCGACGGGTGGCTGGGTACAGGGGGATGGGTGTCCCGGGGCTGGGGACAGGGCGACGGGTGGCTGGGGCCACGGGGATGGGTGTCCCGGGGCTGGGGACAGGGCGACGGGTGGCTGGGTACAGGGGGATGGGTGTCGGGGGGCTGGGGACAGGGCGACGGGTGGCTGGGTACAGGGGGATGGGTGTCCCGGGGCTGGGGACAGGGCGACGGGTGGCTGGGGCCACGGGGATGGGTGTCCCGGGGCTGGGGACAGGGCGACGGGGGGATGGGGACAGGGCGACGGGTGGCTGGGTACAGGGGGATGGGTGTCATGGGGCTGGGGACAGGGCGACGGGTGGCCTGGGCTAGTTTTGGTAAAAAGGGGTTAATGGGTATACCTTTCTTGTTGTATATTATGGTCAGTGTAGTCCATGGCAGTCTGTCTTGAGGACACTGTGCCAGGTGTTGGGCTGACATTGGTATACAAGTGGTTAACTTGTATAAATTAGGGTCTCCACCTTATGGAAAATGCAGTTCACAGCAGATTTTTTGATGCCAGGTTATGGTCTATGATTGACTAAAGTTTATTAATACCCATAATAGCTGGGTTTTACTATCTTTTCTACGTAGCTTCACATAGCGATTTATTCATTAAACTCTGAATTGTAGCAAATTTAAATAATGAAAAGTTGAGGTGAAAATAACTGATCTGGAAAACATCTCGTTGGTTATTTTAACCTCAATGTTGCAAAAAAAACGAAGTTTATTGAATAACCTGACATTGACTGTGGGTCAGCAAGGCATGGGAGGGCTGGATATCCCAGTCGGCTGTATGTTACATAATGTTGTAGTGAACCTGTTTTGAAAAAAATAACTTGCCTGGAATATCTCCCATATACATTGAATACACCATATATCAGATACATGGTGTTTTCAGTGTAAAATATAGTTTTACTCACATTTTCTCCATTCCAGCGTCGCTATTATTCTTTGTGTAACACATCCCTCCTGGCTGTCTTTCGTCTCGGCCCTTTCCAAAGTCTTTTAGTTACCCTGCATGAGACGCATCCCAGAGCAAGGCAAATCTTGTCATCAACGTTGGCATGCTGGCGTTGTGACAATGATATCTCACTGTTCCTATTCTCCCTAGCCAGTGCTTGAAGCACTGCATAGGTAGTGTCCATAGCAACCACAGTGCGTTTGCTGTGGTTGCTATCGGAGAGCATAGGTGCATCCTGTAGAAGGGAAAAAAAAAAAAAACTAATCTAGACATTTGTTAGCAAAACTGCTAGCACAATGTATAGGTAAACTCTTATGCTCATTCTACTGGGTAGAAGTTGTTTTGGGTCCCTGTAAGAGGTACCTAACTAGTACTTTTCAGCCTTGTGTGGAATTTACATGTTTCCAAAGAGCAGTTAATCATGGCCATTCCCACTGCATGAGAAGTGTGATGTTCAGTCCGCTAAAGCAAAACCTTTTTTGGACAGCTGGTGGCCGGTGGCCATCATGGGCTTAGAGAGCTGTCTGTGATTGATAGACTGCCTGATTATTTCAGCCTTGCAATCTCAATTCGGAGCTAGACCATGTGTAGATAGGTAACTAGAGGCTGTGGTATACATTCAGATTGTACATAGTGTACATTTTCCATTATAACCAATGTGTTTTTATGGTACAGATTGTTCATACATAGTCTTTTAACCCCATAATGTATTTGGTCTTTTCTGAACAATTTCTGGAAGTTAGAATGATTGAGAAGAAATTTCCTGCCTGTTAGTGTCTTTTATAATCTTGATTACTGCCAAGATCCACTTTTTCCAGCTTGCTCCAGTTGAAATTGTAATCACTTTTTTTTTTTTTTCTTCTTCAGTTGGCACAAACAAATCAGCCCTTTTAACTATATTTGTCGTGCTGAATGGGTATAAATCTTTGCCTCTATTATTCTAGGAGTTTACGCCTCTTTACTTGCAATCTGGGAATAAAGAAACTGTGATTCTTAAAAAATTGCCCTGCTACTTGCAAAATAGGTATTAGTGAATATATGATCACAGGAGAGCTGTCTGTTATTGTGGAGTATTCAATATATATTATTTCATGTTTTTCTGATCGAAGGCATTTGTGTCTTTCACAGGATCTGCCTTTCTTCAGGACAGGATCTGATCTGCTGGTTACTTTGTTGCAGTGAGAATAAGTCCACACTAGTGTCTCTGCCATTTGTTTTTATATCACTGTGTCTTTCTGACCTTGATACAGAAACCTTATCTTCCTGCTGCTGGGTGCCAACCACAGGGGGCAGAGACTATTTACTGACTCTGATTAACAATATGTGATACTCATACCTTGTGTTGCTGAGCTCCATGCCAGGGAAGGGGTTAAATTCAATCTTTAATAACACTACCCAGAGATCCTCTTAAAGCAGTCTGCGTATGCAGAAGTGTCTGTCACAACTAGTTTGGTTTCCTGGGCCGGCCTTTTAGGTGATGTCTTGCGGCCGAGTGAAAGCAGTTCTGCTTTTGATTGAGCCTCACGCTGGCTGGACACAGTGCTCTGGAAAGACTTGATAGTAAATGACAGAGGCAGGAGTCACAGTGTGTCCCTTCACTCGGATGACCTTGTAGTGTGCACTGTATATATGTTGCTTTGCTATTGCAGGCTGGTATCCACCTGAATTATAACAGTATTGCTTTCTGCTCAAATTATCTCTAATACAGTGTTTTGTCTTTAAAGTGACACATTTTTAAAATAAATTTTCTGGTTTAAATGATGGCATTCTCTGATCATCAGACCAAGATATCAGTACTGATAATTTAATAACGTTCATATACACTAAATTAATAATCCTGTTTCATCATGACATGCCAAGGTGACTGAATAAGAAATCTCTGTGATAAAAGTGCTTATTTTAGACCTTGCACAATGAACGATCTCTCTGAAGGTGCTGATTCATCTAAACAATAAATAGAACCACCTTTTCATTAAATGTAGTCATTCTTCTTTCTTTGTTCCTTTAAATGCGCAAACCCTGTCAAGTCAAATTTGAGAGATAATTTAAGGAATGAACATACCACCCAGGAAAGGTGGGAAAAAAATAAATATTTTTTCCTCCCACCCCTCTATTGTATTAATTGTTGACTGCAGTCATGTGATATCTGAATTGTGGGCATTATACATAAAGTGCTAGGAGAACAATATGGGAATGGTCCGAGCTCGAGTTAGCATACTGCTCAGGTTGTGTGGGACTTTGCCCAGCTGGCATGGAAATGTGTTTTAAGCTTTAGCTAGTTTTGTATCATTGAGGGCTTCTGCAATCACATTCCAGGGCTTAGTGTTTCAATCGGTTCTACAGTACGCAGAGTTTAGTGAGTTGGAATGGAATTAGTGCAAGTTTGGCACTGGCATTTAACTGCATAATTAGCCTTTTTTACTACTGGATTTAAAAGGATTTGTCGTTTAACAGAGCATCAAATTTAGGATAAAAATTTATTTTGTGTTTCCATTTGAAATAATGGCTGCAAGGATTACCAGGTCTCTGTATGTCTTAGTTATTCAAAAACATTTTTTTTTTTATTTTATTTTTTTTTACTTCTTTACACACATTCCTGTTTTATGCATTTAATTGCTGTTGAAATGGCCAGTTTACAGTATGGAATCTGTGAATGTTCTTGTTTTACAATCTGTATAACCATTATAAAATTGAGTAAATGTGCCTATTTTAGATGACAAATATGTTAAGTCAGACACCTTTTATGGCTATGAATTAAAAGTAGGGAATGATCAAATAAAATGAGGTTGCATTGGCATAGTCATGAGCTAAACATAGCTTTAAAAAGAGTTCTTGTCTTCTTAGTTAGCTACCAGTGTGGAAGGATGTATAGTACGAGAGCTCTGGAGTCATGGCTCCAAGAATCTACTTTTTTAATTTTTATTTTTTATTTTTTTTAAATTCTTTATTTTTATTGTGCAAGTGATATCAAACGAGCCCGTGTTGCCACATCAGCAGTCACAAGCTTAATAGAATCTTACATTGTCAAACATGGCAAATAGATAGTCTGCACAGTTTTATATTATTAATAAACAGGTGTTAAACTGAGAAGGCATCAATAATAATGAGAGCAACATAAAATGAGATAGCAACATAAGATTAAGTCTAAAGATGAAAGCATTGCTATTCAGGCTTACAGTGCTAACATTGCTTAGGTGAGCAGTTATCCTGGCTTGGTGTCACATTAAGTTGGCATTAACTAATGTATCTGCGTTGATATCGCTTTTCAGGCGCTTTCACCTGTTTTGTATATCAGGACAGGTGAGGTACACGCTTCTATAGAACAAAGTGCCATAAAGCAACATTTGGTCTGCGCTCTAAGTTATGGTCATTCAGTGTTATGGTGTCAGGATCTCCACCTCGGCGTACACGTGCATATTAAACAGGCTAAACAATAGCGTTGACATTAGCGTATTTTTGTTGGTAATTAGTGGCTAAGTTTGTTGGATGATCTTGCTACGTTAACAGATACAGGCATGTAAACTGAGTGTTGTAGGATTGAAATGTGTAGTGCTATACGCTAGCTTAGCCTTCATGCTGAAGACATGTTAGTTCTTGTATTCAGTTATACAGTCTGCCCGTTCTATGTTCATTACAGATAATGCTGGTTTACAGTGCTATAGATGTAGACATGCTGTTGTCATAAGACATCCAGTATATAAAAACAAGTGATTATAGGAACACATTCTTTGTGAGAAAAGGACATAGATTGATCATGAGCACTGTGTGCTATCAGATTATATTAAGGAAAGCATAACTGGTGAGAGTGTAAAGGTATAATAACAAGAAGGATCAATTCAGTACTTGCTCAGAGTGGTTGTTTAACTGTCTGGAACACATATTTGAGTATGCATGTTGTGAACAAGTAGTGATACAGGAGCCGACCCAGATACTGTAGTATTACAGTGTGGGGAAGTCTGCTTTGCTGTCTGGGGTCATCCAATGCCTGCAATGGCAATCCGTTGGTGCTGTGTGCCATATTCCATCGAGGCAGGGGCTGGGGCAGTGTCCTGAGAGGTAAAATCCTTTGGGCTGTTGCATTTGTTCGGCGCATGGAATAGATAGGCAGAGGGTCGTGGCTGATCTGTGCACCCTGGCTTGGTAGCTGTTCCCCTTTTTCAATGGCTCAGCTGTAGTAGCGCTATGCTGTGTCATTCGGTCCTTCCCTCGCCTTGGGTATTTAGAGGAAAGTGGAAGTATCCGTTTACGGCGGATGATCCTCCGTTTGCGCGGCATGTGCAGGGAGGCATTGCCTCGGGGTGCTGTCCTCTTAGGTGGCGTTATGGCCATTGCTTTGGCTATGTTTTTCTGCTTTGGGCGGTTAATGCCCCTCTGTCTCTCCCTCCGCTTTGTCGTGTTGCTGGTTAATCGCTCTTGTGGTGTCGTTGCCAAAATCAGGTGCCTCGGCCGCGTGTGAGAGAGTGTGTGTTGTCGCTTTACCAGTGTAGTTGGTTTCAGAGCGGGTGGTGGTTTCCTCTTTCCCAATCTCTCCCAAAATTTCCGGCATACCTCCTCAAATTTAGCCTGAAAGGCCGCTGTCCATTCATCGGCTGTCTGAGGCGGTGGATTCGCGGCACTGCCGGCAGCCATCTTGGCTTGGCCTCGTGGGGTCGATTGGTCGGAATTGCTCTTATAAGTGTCCCAGAGGTGAGTGCTCACCGTAAGCTGGTGGACCGGGATGACCCCCGCCGGTCCATAGGGGGGGAAGCGAGAGCCCGCCGCCAGATATCCGGCATGGTGTTGCAGCTGGGGAGCGGCCGTCTCCCCTGCGCCTGCCATGCTTGTAGGCCTCACAGTGAGTTTAGCTCGGTTCTTCGCTTGAGAGGTATCGTTCTCCTCACTCCGATGCCCACTCTTGAGTGCTGGCCTTATAATCATGATTGTGTGCCGGTGTGGCAGTGAAATTCGGCTTTAGGTTGCTAAGTTTAGCAGGAGCTGCTGAGATAAGCGTCTTCACAGCTCTGCGGTTAGGCCCCGCCCCCCTACTTTTTTTAATTTACCATACATTGATTACTTCACAAATCAAATATAAAATTATTTGGTGCTGACTTTTCCAGAGCAGAACATCATTTGACTTCAAGACGTGGGGAGTGGAGCTTCTAGCCCTTTTAATTTCCTGAGGCTGGCTTTTGCCTATAATTCCCTCATTGAAAGATGATCTACCTATTTAATGTTCTAGAGCTGTCAGGTTTATATTGGGTGGGGACCAAACTGAGCCCAAATTGCAACTGATTTTCTTTCCCTCCATTTACCATCTCCTTTTTTTTTTTTTTTTTTCTGGATTTATCCTTTTCTCTCTCTTTCCACCCGCTCTGACTCTGTTCCTTACTCTTTTTTAATATATATTTTTTTTATTTCTCCTATAACCTCCTCAGATGTGCGTGGGTGGGGGCTGTGACCATAATTATTATTTTATATACATTTCATTTTTATTTTTTTGTCTCTCCTTTTTTTTTTTGTGTGTGGGGGAATCCTCCTTCCCAAATAACATCCACAAGCAAAACATTTTTATCGGAAATCCAGTGGCTTTTAGAAGACTCTTGCTTGTATAACATGGCGGTACATTAATGCTATAGTGTTGGACTTTACAGGAATACCTATTTCATATTCAGGATATGCCATGTAGGTGAAAGTGTCAGCAAGTCAATGATTGGGAAGTATACTTGACCTCACACACGCCCAGATTACCCCAAATGATACATGCTACATCTCAAAATACCTATCTCACAGGAGTTGCAGGATACGACCGTGCCATTTAGGATCGAGTGACTGCTTGTGGCACCCTTAGATGCAATCATTACTGATAGGCAGATGGTCAAAAAAAATTCTTCACTGACTTCTAGATAACATGTTGTACTATGCAAAGTGACACAGTTATGTTGGGCATGGCAGGTGCACTGAAGTAAGAGGATATAATGTACTGTGTGTTTCAACAGAAATGAAAATAACAAGCTTTCTGGTTAAGTAGTGGCTGTTGAGATAAAGCATTACAAGTGGCTGCTGCTGACGCATTCAGTTCTCTGGAAATTGGATTTTATTTATTTTCACTCTATGTATATCAATAACTGTATATGCCGTGTTTCACTATGAAATGCTGCACGTACAGAATTTAACCAATTTTTGCTTCCGAGGTGTAAGTCACCTCTGGCAGATTCACTGGGCTATCATTAACCAGCTAGGTCGAATTCCGTGTACAGAATGTCATTGGTTATGAGCGGTCAGCTGACACTCAGCCAATGAATGGCAACGAGATGTAGCTATGTATTTTTCAAGCCCCGTCGTACCTCCTAAGGCTACAGCTAACTATATAGTTTTCAGCATGCTTCTAGTTTGTAGCACACTTCCAGTTATTAAACATTATATATACTATATACCTGGGATATGTGTTTAAGCACAAGTTAAGATGCTATGTGTGTCAACCCCCCGGAATTACAAAATCTACATATTCAAAAATGAACAAATGCTGTAGTCTGGTATCACGTAACAACACTTTGGATCACTTTTTTTTTTTTAATTAAAAATACAATCTATACTATATTAAGGCAGGTATCATTGTTGAAAATAGTGCTTTGTTTAGAATATTGCTCCATCCATGCTTTTCGGCTGTGTACAGTTGGAGCGCAGTTTGAAACTGCATGGTATGTAGCAAGTGTAAGGAGCTGGGAGTTAGGAGTCAGTATTTTTCTTGTGCTGTGATGTTGGAGCTCTAAATATATCCTTTGATTTAATAAGACCTCTCTGTTAATCTGATTGGCTTTGTCAAAAACTGGTTACAAGATCACAGAAGGAATACCCCCCCCACCCCCCAATAGCTAGCTGAAATAGAATGAACACTGAAATAGTTTTGAACTTTCTGACTCTGGAGCTGGTTTGGGAGATAAATGTGGCAGAGTCCACTGAATATTTGCCAACATCCACTATTTTGTAATGGCTTGTGTAGGAGTTCAAATCTTCATTATGAAATTATTACTTTTCACTTACTTGTCCTACAAGGTTGTTCAATACAGTGAAAATAGAAGGCCAATTCAAAGTGATTTTCAAATTTGAGACCGGAGTAGCTGAAAGGAAAATAAAGCAAACCTTTTGAATTTTTCCAATTTGGCTATTTTCACTTTAAAGGATCACTATAGGGTCAGGAACACAAACCTGTATTCCTGACCCTATAGTGAAAACCCATCATTTAGGTGGCTTGCCCCCCTCAGAGTGGGTTAAAACTCATCTTATTTTCAGCTCTCCGCGGGTCTACTGGCCCTGGCCCTGGCCCATTGGTAACATCAAAATTGCTGATTTTTAGCCAATAATGGGAAAGCATTGGATAAAAATTGGCAAGATGGTGGGCCCAAATGCCGTTTTGGCCAATCAGCACCTCCTCATAGAGATGCTTTGAATCAATGCATCTCTATGAGGAAAATTCAGCGTCCCCATGCAGAGTGTGGGGACGCTGAGCGTCAGGGCTGCTTACTGTGCAGCACTGAGCCACGATGCACCTCCAGTGGCCATCTAAGGAGTGACCACTTGGAGGTGTCCCTAGAGGCAATGTAGACACTGCCTTTTCTCTGAAAAGGCAGTGTTTGCATGAAAAAAGCCAGAAGGGAGCGATTATACTCACCAGAACAACTACATTAAGCTCTAGTTGTTCTGGTGACTATAGTGTCCCTTTTAAAGGGACACTCTACTTCACAAATGCAAAAGAATTGAAATATCACTGTTTTAATAGATATACCCCAAATGAAAACATGCACACACTGAAATTTCTTTTTTTTTTTTCATTGGGGTATATCTAAAAACTGTTTGCAAAACAGCAACTCTCTTGTCTTGTCTTCAGCGAGCAGCACATGTGCAGTCAAGCTTCTCCATAGGAAAGCATCGTTTCACATGACCCTTTTTTCAGTAGGTGTTGTGGAAGTGCCTGTAGTACAGCCATATAAAATGTTTTACATTGCAGGGTAAAGGGAAAAGAGCTCTGCAACTTGGCCACTTCATTTAGATGACGTGGTCTGGGTGACTATAGTGTCCCTTTAGGTGACATAAGAACACTCGTCTGCAAATGAAGATGGCAGACTTGGTCTGTGTTGGTCATTATCAGATGGTGCAATTCCATACTGTTAGTCAAATGTTTTTTTGAATGTACTAATTTGCTCACATGCATGTTGACACGTATGCTCTATCACTTCAATATAATGGATGGTTTCTTTCTGCCGTAGCAATTTCAGTTTGTCTTACTTTGGACACTCTTAGCCAATTGAATCTGTCCAAATATGGATGTAATTGCTACCACCAAAACAAAAGTAGGAAATCTGCAAGGAGGGGCTGGACTGGGGGGCAACTGGCAAAGCCAGGTAAGTGTCAGTGTTTCATCTTAACACTGTGTGCTCTAGGAACCATAACCACTACAAAGTCCAGTCTTTACTCTTGTTTGCTGGTTTGCCTAGGGAGAGGGTTACCTTATATGACTCGCCATCTGTTTAACCTATAATATCTAGGGATAGTTTTCTGAAAATGAAATCTTTGCAGCTGTTCCAGGAATGTACATTTGTTTATCCTGGAGTATTGCAAATAGCAGACCCAAAGAGCTTGGAGATTAAATACACATTCTTGAATCACATATATTTTATATGTTCCATTTTTCATTATGCATAGCTTGATGAAATTTATTCTGCAGAAGAAATATAATCCTGGTTTCGAAATGGGAACCATGATATGTTGTGGGTTTTGTAAAACCTGTGATAGTGGAGCAGTTGCCATGGAAACTATCTGAATGTTCTTCTGATTGCTCCACTTTTAGAATGTCCCATACACAAAACCTACAATACACAGAGGGCTTGGGAGAAAAGTGCTGAATGTGATGCAGTACGCTAAAAATAAAACCGTTTTTTTTTTGATGAATTCCCGCTCGATATAGAATCCTGATATATAATTTTTTTTTTTTTAAATAGGATTTCTGACCGTGATGCAGAATCTACAGTCCAATGCATGTAAATGTTATTGTTTAAAATATATTTTTTCCAGTCTGGCTTTTAGTCTCTGGTCTCATTTTAACTACTCTGATTTCTTCCATCCCACCGGGGGGAAACATTGGACAGATATCCAGCGTCTCCTGTATCAGTCTTAATCTACCAACGGAAATATAAAGGGGAAGCTCACAGGGCAGGCCGGCCAGCCTATCACTTTTTTTTTTTTTTTAATTTTTTTTTTTTAAATGTGTTCTGTTTCTTGTTTCTAGGCAGACCTGGGCCAACAGAGCTATGCTGCAGAGCTATAAAGTGACCTTAACTGATCGAGTAGTGCAGTCTATAACAGGTCATGGGGGGCTGCACCACCTCAGGCAGTGTTAAAAGCAGTAGGTGCAAAACCAAAATCTCAGATTTAGGGTGTACTGAGTGGTGAACACACACTTTATTTATTCGTTTTAACTTTTTTTTTTTTTTTTTATTCGCTCATTTACACTCCATTCAAAACCTGTCCTTATGGTGTACTGATTCGGTGTTCTTACTCTGTTGTTTTTGGTAAGGTAGTGGATGGAGTGCAGCTATAGACCACATTCACTCTGTGAACTCGTATAACATATGCTGGCATGATCCGTGAAGCTTTTTATATAAATTTGGTGTGTCCTACTTAACGTGTACCTCTATTTTCATGCATAATGAATTATTTATTTTTCCCCTTATGTTATTGCCAACTAAATTAATAGGTACAGTTTAAGGAATCTACTGAATGTAGATTACCAAAGTGTTTGCAGAATACTGATATTGTGTATGAGGGATTGACCAGAGCTTTAGCTTAGAGTTGGTTCTCTCATTGGTGGTTTTTTGTTGTTGTTGTTTTGACCCAGCTGTGTCAGTCTTGTTGCGGCTCTCACTCCACTTCCTACGGACTTTGTCTGGATGGATAACCTCAGCCAATCAAATGCTTTTTCACAGATTAGCATTGATAGGGCTACTACGCTAATGGAATTTTTCACGTGGAGAAGTATTACAATAAAGGGATTTTCTCACAGTTTAAGTCCAATTTAGCATGTTGTACAGTCATACAGGTCAGGTCTGTGTATTTGTTCAGTAATGTTTAACACTCAAAAACATGTTTTGATGGTGCTGCTTTCGATGTAACATTAATTATAGCAGGAGAACTGATCATTCTCTTCTCGAGTCTGTAGCGGCAAAATGAATAATGACCTCTCAAACGTTTATTAACAATTGGCTCTACAGTAACTTTGTGGCTGCATTTGGACAATAGTGACTATTATCTGGCCTATTTTATTTATTTTTCTCACCTTTGCCAATGCATTTATTATAAAACGTTAATATGTGCAGTCATGAAAACTTTGTTTACGGATTTGCTGCTTGACCTTTTAAGATCTGACCGTTACCTGTTACCTCCCCTCCAGCTGCTCTTGTCACATAATGTCATTTAATAATGTGAAAGAATATGTTGTCACTCTGCATAGTACTAACGGTATCTGGAAACGCTCGCTTGTTGTACTCTCCTCTCGTGTCCCATTACATGCTGACCGGGTGCTGTGCTTTGTGTTTTCCCAGCTTCTTGTATGTAAACAGGTTTCTGTAGTGGACTGTGTACCTTGTTTAACAGAATGGGCTGTTCATGCTCTCCTATCATGATTTCAGTTTTTGGAATTACTTATTTTTAAAGGGACATGCTGCATTTGGCTTTTTTAATCATTGTGTAGATAATGCATTAAATTTATGCAAGTACAGGAAGTTAAAAGGACTGAATAAATATCCTCAGATTTTGAAGTTCCTGCATTTGCTGAGAACCTATAAGTTGTGCAGTGAGTGGAGGCCAGAACATTTTCATGCATAGCTGTTTTCTTTTAAATATATATCGATCGCTCTACAGACAAAAAAAAAAAAATTACACACTAGGTCTTTGTTAGAAAAATAAGTTAACTTTTATTGATGTTTGCTTTGTCAATTATAAAAGTTCTATTTTTTAAAATTATTATTTTTTTGTTATTAAAAACAGAACGGGCGATAATGCAGAAGTCTAATTTGTGCATTTTTATTTTTTTTTTTTTTGTTCAAAGCCTCTAACCTTGCACAGCAGTTAAAATGTGTGAATTCTGGGCTCATGTCTATGGTTTGCTGCTTTCATTAAATTTTTTTTATTTTTTGCTATTGGTTAAACATGACTAGTCACCTGAACCACAGTGACCTGTTCTAGTAAGTAGGACATTTCAGGCTAAATGTTCTGTGCTTTTTATAAATCTGTTAACCATCCAGCTTCCTAAAGAGACTTAGAAATTCAGTGATGAGTAATTGTACAGCAGCTGTTTGTGGCTCACTCTGATTTTTGTCTGGCTATTAAATACACTTAGACTTGACTTTGTTTCCAGTCAAGAAAAACATGCTTATCCCATTTACAATCATTTTCTTAGAGATTCCTTTGTATTATATATCATGTGGTCTATGTAATGCTGAGACGTCCAAGCAGCAGGGATATAAGCAATTCCTTGTATAAAAAAAGCCAAATTAATAACAAGTGTTTCCAGTAAGGATTTTTGTAATGTTTTTAACTAGTAAGATTCAAGCTATTCCCCATAATGCCAATTACTCAAACTCGCTAAATAGAAGTCCATAAAAGTATTGATATAATCATGAACCAACAACTCACAATCCAGCATATAAAAACAATACTCGAAATACACAACACATGATTGATGTACCTACTGTGGCAACCTATGAAACAAAAAATGGAAGGGCCAAAACTTGTCTCCATGTGATTTTTTTTTTTTTTTTAATCTAGCTAATTTAATTTTATGGCAAGGAACGGAGGCTTATATTGCAAGTTTAAAACTGCACAATCCTAGCAGAAACCTGTCGGCAGCCCTCATTTAATCCTTGAGAACCTTGGAGGCGGTGACTCCTTTGGTCAAGTGTGCTCCAAAATAGTTGCCCCACACTGGCCTGTTGCATTACCCACTTGACCAAACATGTCAGAGTCGTACTTGAGATTGTCGAAGGGAGAATGAATAGATAGAGATGTTGGTGTGAAGTCTTCCGATGTGATGTTTTGTATGTCAAAGCTCTGTAATGTGTTTTTTTTTTTATTTTATTTTTTTATTTTTTTTTTAATCAGCCTGGAGAGATACAAAATATTGCCTGTACATAGAATACTGAACTTGAGTTCTTACCACGAAAGTGCGTGTATTTATATTTTAATTGTACAGAATAACTTGTTTTATCAATGAACATGCATAGTATGCACTAAAACATTATTTCGAATGAGTTTATTGTAAATACATTCTTATAATACATAGTGTTGTGTGGTTTGATGTATATTTTGTTGCATTTGTTTGATCTACAAAGTATGAATGTGATTGATTTAATTCTTGCTGTGTGTCCCCGTGGAAGCAGCAGTGTGTGTTCATTGGATTTGATACGGACACCTCCTTCCCACTCAGACCTGTAGATTCCGATTCTTGCCTTAGATGGGTGGAGAGGAGCTTATCAATTAGCACCATATGAAGTCATTCCCCAGAGGTGGTGGGTGATTGGTATTTTTTTTCTTCTTCTTGGAAATGTTAGTGTTTTTGAACATGGCAGGGCTAGTGATGTCTTGTCTTATCTTTCACTAGAATAATGAAGCGGTGATGCAATATTTCTTTCACTTCAACAAAACATCAAAACAAACATTTCTTCACATGCTTGCTTGTGTTTGTCTGTTTTTAAAGTGCTTTTTGCATGTTTTTCTCATAATGCTGTGTGTATGGCAGCATGTTTATTATTTGTAGCATTCTACTCTATTTTGTGTGTGTGTGCCCTGTAAAGAGAATTGTCGTTTTCACACTTTCTAACTACATCAATGATCTGTCTTCAGTAGGTCTCTCTGACGAGTTTTATTTTATTTTATTTTTTAAATCTTACAGGTGTGGATAGCAGTGACCAATCATGGCGGGGGATGCCATTATGCTCATGAGGGGGTTGGCCAAACTCAGCAAGGCAGTGCTGGAGGTGCAGAAGGGTAACTTGTGGCAGACTGTTGCTCTTGGGGGCAATGCCACCATGTTTGCAAAGAGTTGGCAAGTGGCGGTAGAGGAACGTTTCAGTGCTGCTATGGGAAAGATGCAGGCGAGTTTTGAAGTGTTTTTTATTTTAAATTTATTTTTTTCCCCTCCCCTCTTCTTCAGTTTGAGTAAGGTTACCCAAAAATAATTGCTTTGTACAGAAAATATTACATTTGTTGTTGGGTGTGTTTTTTTTTTTTTTTGGTCCATTTTTCTCTGGGGCGATGGAATGTCTTTGGCGTCTGTGAGACTTTGTAATATTAAAAAACCTTTTTTTTTTTTTTTTTTTTTTAATTTTTTAAATGTGTTGACAAAACTAGAGGGCTGCACCATGACTGCTTCATTAAAGGACTGCAGCATTAGGGATACACATTTGTATTACACTTTTTTTTTTTTTTTTTCATTATGTTGCGGTTTGCCTCCCATGCACCTAATAGAGCAGTATTGGGGACCTAATGCTCAGGCGCCACTAGAGCTGGTTTTAACCCTGCAATATAAACACTGCAGTTTCTAAAAAGTGCAGAGTTAGACAGGACCACTGTACCCAGACCACGCTATTGTGCTAGTGCTCTGGGTGACTGTTGAGTCTCTTTAAGCTGTAATTATTTGATGGGCCCTTTTAGTCTAATTAAAAAGTCTTACAAAAAAAAAAGCATTGTGAAAATGTATCCTTGTCATGTTTTGTGACTTTCTAATATCCCACATACAGGAGCTTGGCAAGCAACAAGAGAATCTTGCAGGGCAAGACATAGGTGCAGAAGGCTTCTCAGGGCCGGTCTCTGAGATTGCCGGCATAGAATATTCTCCCTCTTCTAACCAGGGCTACAGTAGCCACCACACAGAAGCAAAATCGGAAATTCACAACAATGATAACACCTACAGGAGCCAAAGTCAAATGGACAACCCTTTTCATCTGGACCCAGATTCTCAAAAGGACAATGGGGCCTTATTTGGCAAAACTAGACATACGGCTGGTGCATTTGCTGCAGCAGGCCAAAAGAGGGGCTTCCACCAGGACCACAGCTCTGTCAGCGGCCTAACAGCAGAGGATATTGAAAAGGCCAGAGAAGCGAAAAACAAAACTGAACACAAACCCCACAAACAGATGGTATGTAGAAATATGTATATATATATATATTTTTTTTTTTTAAAGTTGTCATTGCTCACAACACTAAATCTGTATTTCTGCAGAAGGGTGTGATGTAATATTTTCAATCCATTGGCACAGCCTGTCCAAGTATCCCTTTCAATATACTATTTTTTCTGTGGAAAATGGGGAAGCATAATATTGTAAGGTCCTGTTTTCTGTTTTTACATCCTGCAAGCTATTGCGTGGTGGTGCTGGATGGTTTGTTTTGCATACCAACTTTATGTGGACAGAGCTGTCATCTATTTAATGCTGCTGGAGATGAAATCCAATGCGTGTTACCTGCTTTGCCGTATCCAGGACATTTTTCATGCATTTCTGATGTGTGCATTGAAATGGCTGGGGAGGATGGGAGCCGTCTAGCTCCGAATAGCTCTCTGTATTGCTTACTTAGTATTTATTTTGTTTGGGCTCGGTTGGTATAGTGCTAAACCCCTCTACGTGCAGGGCAGATTACCTACTCTATAAAGCATGATGACTCTTTGGAAAGCTTGTTAAAAAATGTGACTATCTGCACGTCCACTTGCCACATCGTTTAATGTCTGGAGAGTTGATCACGGTGTGTGAATCCACTGCAGCAGGCTGTGGGTGTAATGTAGACCATGAGTGTTACTGCATGTTTTCAGGCTCCTCCTTGCCCTCCAGACAGAATGGTTGCTGTTGCTAGATTGTGGCCACTCTTCATCCTGAGCTGCTGTGCTGCCTTTTAAGTACCAGGCTGTAACTCCCATTGAGTTTAGTTCATTTATATTACCTTTAAATTTCCTCCCTTCCTCTGAATTAAGAATTGATAAAGTTCTAATCTTCACAGCATTCAGGAGCAGGCTTGTTAGGAAAGAAGTGTTGGGATAAGATGACCTCCTCTGTCTAGGGCTATTTCTGTAATTGTTAAGCAGATAAGCTGCTTCTTTTAAAATCAAGAAAGGTTTATTACTCTGACGTTGAGGCTTATTGGATCAATGCCAGACATTTGCAAATTGGGAAAACAAGTTCAAATTGCAGGTAAAGTTTGCCTTTTTTACATTTAGGTTTGAAATTACAATTCAGTAATTGTATAATCGGCTGGGGTTGATCAATGTAAATAGGAAACATTTGCACAGTTTTTTTTTTTTTTTTTTCATTTCTGTATTTTTACAATTTTATTTGGAGTATGGTCTACTGGTGTCTCATTGAATGCTGTACTGTCTGTAACTACAAGAAGCAAAACACTGTTCATGTGTATGCTGCTGTACGATCACTGACACTTACTGGCTGAGAAGGCATCATTTTATATATGAACCTTTTGGGGGAAAAACAAAAATCATGCCATAATTTATGCCATCTAGTCTCTCTGTATACAGTATAATTAAAATGACATCACAGAAAAGGTGGTAAATACATGGAATAGTGTCCCCACAGAAGCAATATCATGTTACCACGTATATTTGTCTTTTTCTTTTTTTAATATCATATGTTCAGCACTTTAAAGGGCCACTCTAGATGCAAGAGTTTAACTGGTTTGACAAAACCTACAACTCTCTCTGGCACCCAAAGCCTGGCCACTCTGCAGCTGCCCTGATAAAGTGGAAGATTCACTTCTGAAATATATGACTTGAACAGGAATAATAGCTTTGTCATTTAGTGGTCCCAGGCTGACCAATGAGCTGTGGTGACTCTTGGGTTTCAACTGATGAAGGGAAACCACCAGGGTCTGAATTCTGACAGTGATTACCTACATGCCCCCAAGTCTTTTGTTATTGGTGCTGGATTCTAGGTTTTGTTTTGGTTCAGGAATATATTTTTTTTTTTCTAAATTTGGGAATAAAGATCTTTAACCGGCTCAGAGTGCATGCTTGTGCTCAGAGCCGGAGAGGGGAGAAGAGTGGGGAAGGAAGAAGAGGTAGGATGCAGGGATGTGTAAAATATGCACAGAATTGACATTGGGCAGAGTTGTGGGAAGTAATTGGCCTCCAGCACACAATTGCAAATAGCCCTGGTATGCAGTCTTTTAAGCAGAAATACTGCACTTTCAGACTCCTACCTCCATGCCTACTTCAAAGAACTTTCTCTCTTTGTGAGTTATGAATAATACAATTTAAATGTGATTAGTTAACCGAAAGAATGGTGAGAGCACTCAAAGAAATTAAAATATTACCCAAAATGTAATCTCTGAAATAAAAAGAAAACATCATAGTGTAATAACGTTATGAATAAGACACTTTTTAAATTTCTGTGTTAGTCTCACTCTCATACGTGGAGCCACTTATAAAGCTGGCTCGGACTGCACGCATTTAGCAAATCACTGCTTGGACTTTAGCTGGGTTCTTCCCAAAACTTGATCTGATGTACCACCAGGAACGCAGGAGGAAAGTCCTATAGAATAGTCCAAAATAGTGCACCTAACGTGTTTCGGCGATGTGCCTTCAGAGGTGATACAAGTGACTCTGGCGTGCAGTCTTTTTTAAATCCGTTCTTGGCGCCCTTTTCGCCGCATTCACGGCACTTCATTTCCGGGTTTGACATCAGGACGTCTCTCTTTACTTCCGGATCCAGTTGCCAAGACGTGTTGGAACCATCATAATAATAAAGAGTTTAAACTTGTGGAATATAAATGTAAAAATCCACAGCAAATAAAGAAAATATCAACAAGATAAATAATTAAGATATTGGACTACTATATAACTATATTGAAATACATTTAAAAACACACACTTTGTGTTTACGATGTTGTAACTTATTTTTCTACTTAAAACATTCTAATTTTATATTATCATGGAGAAATGAGATATAAAATCATACATATATTAAATGGAGATTTTAATTCATGAGGAGATAAAAATTAGAAATTATTTTATTTTTTTCTCTTTTCTTTTATAAAAAATATATTAAAAATAAAAAAATTGGATTAACAACTATACATTACACAAAAATATATTTCTCAAATTAAGTATAAAACCTTTTTATAATTCATCATAGAGTATCCAAACTTTTTTTTTTTTTACAAGCCCATAATGGAGATCCAAAAGGCATAGAATTTATAGGGATATACCAGGTTAAAGTCCACTGGAGAGGTGGTGACAAGGATCATATCCTAGGTCTAGCTGAAATTAAATGAATGTTTGAACTAGAAACTGACACCAGATGGATTGAACGTTGATTTTGAAATTAATAAATATGTATAAAGGTTTTATAGTTAATTTGAGATATATTTTTTTCGTGTAATGTATAGTTGTTAATCCAATTTTATTTTTTATATATATATATATTTTTTTTTTATAAAAGAATATTTTTTTTTTCTAATTTTTATCTCCTCTTGAATTGAATCTCCATTTAATATATGTATGATTTTATCTAATTTCTCTTTGATAATATAAATTAGAATTAATGTTTTAAGTAGAAAAATAAGTTACAATATCGTAAACACAAAGTGTATGTTTCTAAATGTATTTCAATATAGTTATATAGTAGTCCGATATCTTAATTATTTATCTTGATATTTTCTTTATTTGCTGTGGATTTTTACATTTATATTCCACAAGTTTAAACTTTCTATTATGACGGTTCCAACACGCCTTGATAACCGGAACCAGAAGTAAAGAGAGACGTCTGGACGTGATGACGCAGGACGCGTCCTGACGTCAAACCTGGAAATGAAGTGCCGTGAATGCGGCGAAAAGAGCGCCAAGAACAGATTTAAAAAGACTGCACGCCAGAGTCACTTGTATCACCTCCGACGAAGGCACATCGCCGAAACGCGTTAAGTGCACTATTTTGGACTATTCTATATTACTTTCCCGTAATTTTATTTATCATCTTTTGTGAATTTTTTTTATTTTTTTTTTTTTTTAATTGAATTTTGGAGTACAAAAAAAAATGTGGATACCCCTGAACCTGCGTTCCTGGTGGTACATCAGATCAAGTTTTGGGAAGAACCCAGCTAAAGTCCAAGCCGTGATTTGCTCAATGCGTGCAGTCCGAGCCAGCTTTATAAGTGGCTCCACGTATGTGAGTGAGACTAACACAGAAATGTAAAGTGTCTTATTCATAACGTTATTGCCCTATGATGTTTTCTCTTTATTTCAGAGATTTATTACATTTTGGGTAATATCATTTTAATTTCTTTGAGTGCTCTCACCATTCTTTCTGTTAACTAATCACTTCTATCTGTTTAGTGGTTATTGTGGCCCACTAAGGTGATTGTAGCACCATCACTTTATTTACTTTTAGGAAATTTCACTTGTGTATTGTATTTTACTTAAGAAAATTTAAATGTAGAAACACATACTTTGGTTTGCAGCTGGGCACTCCATCTTGGCTGCCTGTCAAACATTGTTATAAGCTTTGTCCTTTGCACCTGGCAAAGGAGAAATGAAACCGTTTTGCCTCATTTTCATTTGCTGTGTTTGCTCTGGCTGTGCCTTGTCTGGACTAGATGATGTACTTTGCTAAATTAATATCATTTTTATAAGAAAACACGTCTCATGAAAAAAGCTCAACACAAATGATTACCAGTATAGGTGATTTTCATTGTATTGATTGAGTAAATTCCACAGACATGACGTGACTTCTCCACTTTAAAATTAACCATAACCTTTTTGGTTGCAATTTGTAGATACAAAGTCAAATTACAAAGTCAATATTACAAAGTCAATATATATATAATTTTTTTAATTATTTTTTTTCCTAATTAAATTTGTTCTATTTCAGCTCAGCGAACGAGCACGTGAGCGGAAGGTACCAGTCACGCGGATCGGCAGGCTTGCCAACTTTGGAGGTATTACTAGCTTTAGAACACTTTGTAAAAGTTTGCAAGTGGAATTCTAACAGACAAGTACCTTTTCAAGTAACCAAACCCCAAATTACGTAAGTCCTTGGCGCATTGTAATTGAGACCATTGCAGACAATAAAGCTCTTGTTAAAGGTTATATAGACACACATAAGTACTGTCTCCCAGAATCTTTTGTGTTCTGTCAATTGGAGGACCAATTGGATTGAAATATAGTTATCTACCCTGTTCAGTAATAGGACTGGCACACACTATACATCAGGGGTGTCCAAATATTGTAGAACTACAACTCCCATGCCTTTTTAGAATGACAAAGGGTCATGGAATTTGTAGTTTTAAAACATCTGGGGATTTACCTTTCGGGCAGTTTGGTGTACAGACTGTATTTACAGTGCATCCATTGTAACCTGTCTTCAATCTGGCTATGTTGTATGCGACTTGCTTGATTATGCATGGAAGCCAGTAATTTTCCATTTTGATAATTTAATTACTTTTGCTTTAAAGTATTAAATTATGTTTTAAATTTGTGAAACCGAATATGATTGAAACATTCGCTGCGCTGCTTAAATGGCAATAAATTGATTCAAAATGCACAAATAGTTTTTAAATATCTCCTGTCTCTTTACCTCAAGTGGAAAATAAGGGCATTTAGTCACAACCTATAGCCGTGTTTTATATCCAAGGTAGCTATATTTCTGCCTGACTTTATACATTGGATGGCTAAATATCTATATCACTTTCTGTGTTTCTAATCTGAGCCCTGACCAGTTTTTTTTGGGATAAGCACCCTAACAGCCATTCATGTTTTAGATTCCTATGGAAGCTCTATCTTTGCTTCCTCTGGCACCTTTTGGGTTAAATCTAAAAATGAAACCGACTTTGATGTTTATCCTGGATTTCTAATTGTGACATTAGCTATTTATTAATTGTGGCTGCCCAAGCCTGTTGGCAGACAGGGTCGAATTGCTCTGTTTATCTCATTACCGTTGTGGCCCCACGTTTTATTATTCTGTTTTCACTGTTCACCTTGTTGCTCTCTAATTTAGCTCTACGAGGGGGAGGATTATTATGCCAATAATGTAGTTAATATATTTACTGGTTCTGTATTCATTCATACATGACTTTGCGTGGAACTTAAAATGACCTTTTCTGTTTCTCCTACAATTATCCTTGACTTTTTCAGGGTTTGAATCTTGCATTTTTAAATCTCCAAATGATTGTTTTTGGTGGCATTGCACATTTTGATGATCTGATACCTATAGAAATTTGTGTAATTTGTGCCTTTTCTTGGTGCAGGTTTGGCTGTTGGTCTGGGTTTAGGCGCGTTGGCTGAAGTAGCAAAGAAAAGCTTAACTCCAAAAGCAGAGGACAGTAACGGTAAGTGGCAACCTGGAAATAATTATTTTTATTTTTTTATTTTAATATGTAGTATAGTACTGTATGTAAAGTACAAATGTTTTTTTCTTTTACATTTGAATTTGTTCCTGAAAGCTTTGACTTAAAAGAACTCTCCTATAAACATATCCACTATCAGGAAATATGCTGCAAGAACCACAGTTGGACACAGTGTTTACGAACGTTTAGGGTTTTGTACCGTAATTCAGTGTTATTGGCAGTAACTGTCAGTGTGCATGTTTGGTGGAGATGAACTGTTGCATTACCAGAGGGCAAAGCCGCAGTTGAACAATCTAACCATTAAGGCAGGCTAGTGTGAATTCTCAAAACATGAAATCCGGTTGCCTGCTGATCAAATCATTGTTTTAGGCTTTTACATTTTTTTATTTCTTTTTTAAATTGTATTTATTTTTTGTAGTTTTGATCTATTTTTATGAATTTGGCTTTCGTTCTCAGTAGCCCATGAGGCAGAGGGAATGTTGGTCTGTGGTTTACAGTGCTACATGCAGTTTTATAAGAGCAAACGTATAGTATATGTTGAGTATATACATTTATAACCCTTCATGCTACCAGAGTTACTAATCTTTCAATATTAAGACAATGACGTAAGGAAAATCCCTCTGTAAAGGTATCGATAAACTAGTCACAATAAATCTGGCATACAGAATGATATTTCAGGTCACCATAGGTAGCTGGTACGATTACCAGAATGCCAGGTAACCCGTAGATTTATTTCTAACCTTCTGAGCACTTCAAAACATTTAAAATATTTCCTAAAGCAAGTTTTCTTCTGCCAGAAAATCCATGCAATCTTTATTTTTATGACCGGGTTATTAATTAAAGCATGAATTGTTAGGAATTAAGAGTACATTTCTAATTTTAGTGCACAATACTTGATTTGGCATAATTAAACTAATTATTTTTATTTTTTTTTCTCATTTTTGAATTTTGTCCCAAAATTCACACTTGAGTGAATAACCCTGTGTTGGTACCATTCCTATGGGAACTAATACCTCAGACCATTTTAAAGGAAGATGAGGTAATGAACCCACAAATAAACTTGCCTTCATTATCCCGGAGTGCTGCCTATGTTCCTCTTCTTTTGATCTCAGCCAATCACAATGAGCAAACACTGCCCTGGCCAATCAGAATCTCCTTGTGGAGAACAATTAATTCATTGCATCTCTGTGAGGAAAGTTTTGCATGGAGACATTTAATGGGAAAAAAAAGCCTGCGTGGACTGACTGTACTCACCAGAACATGTATGTGTGTGTGTATATGTATGTATGTGTGTGTATATATAATGTGTGTGTGTGTGTGTGTGTGTGTTTTTTCACTCTATTATGTAGATGCTTTAGAAATGCAAACAAAAATTCAAATACATTACTTGCCTCCTGAGATCCTGATATTTTCAGTCTTGGATAAGCGAACTATATTTAAGTAGATTCCTCTCTTCCCAGAACTTTACAAATCGGGAGCTTCTAATTTTGGTCTATGGGGTTTGATCTTTTCTCACAAATCTCTGTCCATCAAGGCTTTACAGGGTAAGACGTTTATCTCCAGCAGCTGCTGCTAGTTTTATGATCTGAGCAGTTCATTAATTGGTGTGGTGGTGGACTGCAGATCCCTGCAGTTATAACCACTGTCAGAGCTGTGTGAGTGCAATAATACAAAGTTATGTTGCTTAGTGTGACACTTTCACTTTTTGACTGGAAATAACATAGTTCTGCCTCATACTCCTTTATACCTGCTATTCAACAGTCACTAATTCTACACTGACTTGTTTCACCTTTCATTATCTCTTTCCAATCCTCCAAGGTGGGGGGTGGGGGAGACGGGTAGGAAGATTTTTCTACTTATCTACCCACGGACTACAAATGTTTTACTATAAGCTTCAAAGGTACTTAATTCTCCAATACAGTGTTATACAACATTCACCCTGAGTGTGTTGGCCAACAAATAGCACAGACTCTGTCAAAGCTCATTTGAGATGTTCCACCTTTGAAATCCGTAAAGGGACACTATAGTCACCAGAACAACCATAGCTTAATGTAGCTGTTCTGGTGTCTAAAGGCCTGTCCCTGTCGGCTTTTTGCTGTGAACACTGCTTTTTTCAGAGAAAAGGCATGGTTTCCATTCTGCCTAGGGACACCTCCAGTGTCAGTCACTAAAATGGTCACTAGTTGTGTTTCCTGGGTCAATGTTGCATAACATGCAGCACTGATAGTGATGGGCTAGTACAAAGTTACCTTTTTTGGCATGTCCCTGTTAACTGCAATTGGCTAGAAGACCTCTCCTACAAGCCTTTATATCCTAAGCTTCGCTGTAGTAATCTCACCATTTGAAAGTCTAGAAGTGTCTCAAAAGCTGTTTACTTAATTGACTAAAAAGATTAAAGTACTGACATTTGTCTTGTGATGTGTTTACCATGTATAACCCAGATGTATAACTTTTCTTTAAGTTCTAGGCGGTTGGGTTGTTCACACATCCATGTTTTTGGCTCACTCTGTGTTTTGATATTGTTTCAGAATTTTCTTAAACCAGAAGGGGAAAAAAACAAAAACTCACTTTCCAGAGTTTACACAATTCATTGCAAAATCCCTGTTTTTTTTGTTTTGTTTTTTTTTGTAACTCCTGCCAGCTGTCCCGGTTTCCTCTGCCTGTGCAGCACTACTTACACTGACATTACGATTACTGTTGCTTGGCAGATCTGTTCCTGGCCAAAACAAAGTGTAGAAGGGAGGGGGGATGGAGGTGTGGAAGGCCTTGTCTCTTCTGAAACTCATTTTGCATTTTGTTTCTCTTTTTGGCGTGAATGATTACTTGCCACACAATTGATTCTTTAACATGTGATGGCTTGTATCATATCGCAATACATCCCAAAGGTGTTCGCGGTAGATTAGTGTTTGTGTCTCACTGTATGGTTTGAGGGCCTGGTCTTTGTAAGTCACTGCAATACTTATTAATCTCCATTGGGTCCCTTTCTGGCCAATATCCCCATTTCTCTTTGCAGTGTCCCTTTTCCAGTAAGCACAATGTGTAGTGAAAAGTACCAGAAGTCCATTTCTAGTGAATAGAACTGGACATTGTAGCGTTTCTCTATCGCCATGCAAAGAATGGCTTATAACAGCAGCTATTTTATCAAATTCGGCAACCTTCCCTACAGTACGTCACCTCTGATCAGGACTCTGGAATTCCTTCTATGCCTGTCTGTATGCAACAAGCACATTCAGGTTGTGAAGCGCTGGAAAAAAAAACAAACCCCAAAAAAACAGGTCAAGGTGGTTAGTGTAGGTTGCTGCCTAGAACAGTTTGGATCGGCATGGATGCCTGTTCAAGTTGACTAGGGCTCAGTCTGAATGGGAAGCACTGGATCATTCCTTGGAATAAACCAGTTTCTGGGGTTTGTTTTGTATCAGTGACTCTAACAAACTGGAACAGAGTAGATAACACTAGATCAAATGAGCAATGTAGTAAATGGTAACCTATGATTTCATTGTTGTGATAAATGTTACTGTTTTTAAACACTCATATTTGTGTTCAGCAAAGTCTCCCGAGTATAACAATACCCCCCATGTACAGGTTTTATGATGTTTTGGAAAGTTAGAGTCAATATAGGGATTGCCCAATTCAGTTTTCTATGGTGCCTTTTGAGACCACGTGGTAGCCCAGAAATGTGAATTAACCCCATCATGGCATACCATTTTCAAATGTAGACAACCCAGGGTATTCAAAATGGGGGTATTTCCAGTCTTTTGTAGTAGCTACTTGGTTACAAACGCTGACCAAAGTTAGCGTTTTTATTTTGCTTTTGCATTATTTTACACAAAACTGCACTTTTACTGGTGATATCATCGTTGTGATAAGTTTCACTTTTTAAAACACTCATATTTGTGTTCAGCTACGTCTCCTAAGTATAACAATACCGCCCATGTAAATGTTTTATGGTGTTTTAGAAAGTTACGGGGTTAAGTATAGGGCTTGCCAATTAAATTCTCCTGGACTGTCTGCCGGGGTTGTCATGCAGGTCCCTCAAATTATAATTAATAAAATCAAATAATTATGTAGTTAATGTGTGTAAACACCCTTTTATTTCCTATATGTATAGTTTATTCTAAGGAAATTGGCACAAGCCAGGTCAATTTGTCCAAAAGAATTCCTTTATTCAGTACTAAAAAGAAAACCTCCAAATACGCGTTTCGCCGATGTTGATTTCTTTTAAAAGAAAGCCACATCGGCGGAACGCGTATTTGGAGGTTTTATTTTTAGTACTGAATAAAGGAATTCTTTTGGACAAATTGACCTGGCTTGTGCCAATTTCCTTTAAATTTTTATTTACCATTTTAAAATATATTTGGATTATCTACTGCTGCTCTAGCGAGACCTCCTACCCTCTCTAAGATTTTTAATATGTTAAAGAACCACTCTAGGCACCCAGACCACTTCAGATTAATGAAGTGGTCTGGGTGCCAGGTCCAGCTAGGGTTAACCCATTTTTTCATAAACATAGCAGTTTCAGAGAAAACTATTCTATAGTTCAGAGAAACTGCACCCTCAGGGCACTATAGTGCCAGGAAAAAGAGTGTGTTTTCCTGGCCCTATAGTGGTCCTTTAATAGCTTTCCCTTCCAGCACCCTGTTTTCTCTCCTGCAACTGTCATAAAAAACAAAACACCAAGTACTTCAGTCAACATTATTCTCGCAATCCACTTTTCTACCCCCTACCCCACTCCCTGTAGATGTAAGTGCAAGGCCCTTTCTGTTCCTGTGTGTCTAACGCGTCTGGTTAGTTACGTGTCTGTTAGTCCACCCATTGTACAGCGCTTCAGAATTTGTTGGTGCTTTATAATAGGACATTTCAAATAAAACCGGCTAAAACAAGTTTATATGTGGTTTTCAATGTTCTAGTTAATTGTGTAACTTCCAGCTGTGATTCCAATATAAACAGTAAACTAATCTCAAACACAATGCAGTACTCCAATACGCTGCCAATATCCTGCCGTAATTTAGCTGCAGGGTAGCATTAAGCGGACTGTTCCTATACTGACTTGGAGATGAACTGATCCATGTGCCCTTTGCCATTACTGGCTACTGCTAATTGCTGATCTACAGAACGGGAATGTTGCAAGCCAAAACAATGTGGTTTGAGAACTTGTTAGCAGTATGAAGCAGTGTCACTTTAAAATCATTGCTCACTATCTCTCCTTCCCCCCCCTTTTTTTTTTTTTTTTTAAACTACATATCTATTTAAAAATGCTGGGAGACATTCAGTTTTGTTTAAATGTATTTTGGACCTTTTTCTCAACAAGCACTGCTTCTAAAGGTGACTGTTTTTACCTTTTGTTTCAGCATAGTTAGCTGTAGATCTTGCAATGATCTAGCTATGGTCTTTCTGAATAGAAATTCCTGTTTAAACTCTTTTTTTCCAATAAATGGCAAACTTTGACCGCATCAGAGGTAAGCAGTGGGTACAGATTGCTTGCAGCTTATAAAAGCTTAAACCAGAAAGGTTTACATATCTTCACCCAATCCATCTATAGTCACGAAACCACTTTAGCTTAATGAAGCAGTTTTGGATTATAGATCATGCCACTGCAGTTTCCCTGCTCAATTCTGACATTTAGGAGTTAAATCACTTTTTTTTTTTTTTCTTCTGTTTATGCAGCCCTAGACACACCTCCCCTGGCGGTGACACACTGTTTCATTTTCAATCAGATGTAACAACTTTACTTTAAAATATATTTATCTTCTGCTATGTAATTTGAACTTTAATTATATGTGGGAGGCTCTAGCCAGCTATTAGCTGAGCAGGATACAAGCAATTCTAAATTAATCAGAACTTGCCATAAAGGAAGTGTAAACATTAGATCACTCTTTACAGGAAGTGTTTAGGAAGGCTGTGTAAGTCACATGCAGGGAGGTGTGATAAGGGCTGCATAAACAAAGTGACTTAACTCTTAAATGGCAGAGAATTGAGTAGTTGGGTTGCAGGGGCATGATCTACACACTAAAACTCCATCATTAAGCTAAAAATGTTTTGGTAAATAGATTAACCAGACTACAATTGTGGACAAGTATTCATATATTTTATTTGCTTTTAAATACTTGTTTAGATTGGTTTATCTGCAGCAGCTGCCATGAAACTTGTAATGCACTTAGAAGTAGATGAGGGAAACCCCTTTCTAGGTCACGAAAAGACAAATAATAATGGTACAATAAAAGAGCATAAACTTGAATAAAAATCCCCATGGAAAAACATCTGGGCCTATATGACTTGCATGTCGAGACTAGTAGTAAGTGTTGGGATATGAGGTGAGGGCCGTGAGCTGAGCTTGTATCGATCTGTCCCTCTAGGGGCCTTATGGTGGTGGCAGCTTGCTCTTGGGGGGATATTGGCCCTAAAATGTGCTTACTCCATGTTTGTTAACATGGTCACCCAAACTGAACATGGGACTTAAGATAAAGAGGTAGGACCAGGAATCCTTGCGTCTGATTAGGCCCAGCACTATTCTTTGCACTCTGCACATGTTGAGATTCACAAGTAGGCTAGCTAGGGTGAGGTTGTGATCCCTATTAGAATATGTTGGTACACCTGTGGGACCCACTACCAAATCGGTTAGCTTGACTGAGGGACTGACTCCCAAGTCCAGCAGTGATCAATGCCACAACCTAGCATACAATTTAAACATACATTCTGACATGACATAAGGAACAAAGATCACAAGGATAAAACTGTATTTTATTTATTTTTAAATTTATTTAATGCACCCTTGGTAGTGTATTCAGTCTTCACACATCTGAGTGTTAATTCGAATACATATTGGATATTGACCATGAACTAGGCTGGTAGGATATTGTAATTGCAAGATATTCTCTTTACTCCCTGAAAACCCTTGGCAACAAAATACTGCTTTATTCAAATTTTGTTTATAATGCTTCAATCCAGCTCTGAGGGGGGGGTGGGAAATCTAAATTGCCAATGTGCAAAGTGCCCTTGCTTGAACACAGTGAGTTAGTTGGTACCCTGTGCTCCGCTGTTTTTCCTTCTGACACTTTTATTGCTGTGTGCTAGGCAAAGAATCATTGTCTTTTCAATTACTGCTGTACATATACCCCTGGCAAATTGTTTATTAGTGAATGAGTGGTTCTCCTCCTCTGTGTATAATTCTCTTTCCCTGAGGTTAAAGCTGATCTATAACTTTTAGGCTTCTTTGCCTATTTCTCAAAGACCCCCAAAGTGACAGATCTCATCCAGTGGCCACGTGGTGCAAGGGCAGATGAGTTTTATTTACCCCCAAGCTGCTGCCGCCATCTCCGTCCTGCAGATCTTCATTTGCCCAGAGTCGTGTCAATGGTGTACTCTAGTCACGGGCGAGAGAACACTAAGGTCTACGGCTGCTGTGATTGGACAAGTTGATGGTGGAGCTCTGCCTTTTGTCAACGTACAAGTTTTTACTTTGTCTTAAGGTGTCTTTGGATTGCATTAGAATTTCAGTGAAATTCCAGTACAGATTTACATAGTTAAAGGGACACTATAGTCACCCAGACCACTTCAGCTCAATGAAGTGGTCTGGGTGCCAGGTCCCTCAGGTTTTAACCCTTCAGATGCAAACATAGCAGTTTCAGAGAAACTTGGGGTTAATCCATTCTCTAGTGGCTGTCTTCCAGACAGCCACGAGAGGCGCATCTGCAATGCTGGCGGCACATTTCGCCTCCATTGCGCAGAGCGTCCATAGGAAAGCATTGAGAAATGCCGCGCGGCACTTGCTGCGCATTCAGCTCCGCTGCCGTCGGAAGGGGGAGCCCATTGCTGGATTAAGGTAAGCTTCAGTGCCACAGCAGTGATCCTTTAAAAAAGAGACATGCATTCACAAAGTTCAGCCTTTCTCATATGTTTTTGCTGTTGATCTAAAAGAAAGCAAAACAAGTTTTGCAGCAACAAACTAGAGGGGGGAATCATTTTTGGGCCCCAGAACAGACAGTCATCACCCCTCAAGAAGCCATCACCCCACAGATTATATCCCTGAATATTATGTTTTTGAAAGCATTCATCCAGTTGCTGTTTAAACATCTGTACAGACTCTATAAAAACCACCTCTTCAGAGAATTCCACATCCTTATTGTTCTTGCTGTAAGTAACCCTTTCCTTTGCCTTAGACGAAATCTTCTTTCTTCTAGTTTAAACTCATGACCTTGTGTCCTATTTATTAATAGATTTCCAGACAATGGTTTGCATTAGCTCCGAATATATTTGTAGAATGCTATCATATCCCCTCTGAGCCTCTGTTTTTCTAAACTGAATGTTAACCTTTTTAAAAATAATTTAAATTGCTCAATTCCTTTTTATTAATTTTGTGGCCTGTCTCTGCACTTTTTCTAGTGCCATAATATCCTTCTTTAGAAGAGGTGCCAAAAATTGCACAGTATATTCAAGAAGTGGTCTTAACCGTGATTTTATAAAGAGGCGAAATTCTAATTTTATCCTGAGAATAAATGTTCCTTTTGTACAGGCCTGAGCCACTGCTGATTGGCATTGCACATTATTGTCTAGTTTGTTTATAATTCCCAAATAATCAGTATTTTGTTAAAAAAAAAACAAACCAAAAAAACCTGTCAAATGACAGATGCAACCTTTGTAGCATTTGAAGTGGATTTTACATAGATGTGAACCGTGCTAAATATATGTGACATCTTACAACCCTCAAAAATTCTCCTTAGTGCATAATTTGCAGGAATTGCACTGGTTATTGGTGCCAATAAATAGGTAAATAAAACTTCTGAAAATTTGAGGCATGCTTTGTTTTTGATCAGACCTCCACAAGCACCGTTCTTACATTAAAACCTCTTGCAATGCGTGTCTTTGTTTAGGTCCAATGAATAGCATCCTATAAAGGCACAATAGTTACAATATTCCACTGCCCACTCATGCCAGCTGGTTTGAAGCAGTACAGTTAGGAATGTTCCCCTAGCAGGCTGTGTGTGTGGTTGGTTATAGAGTTGCAGTGTGGTGAAGGGCCTATTGTTTATTGTATAAACACAATATACCAGGCCAGCCATTGGTAAATATCCAAACAAAGATGATCTATCCCGAAACAGTAACCACATCTTAAATTTCCTTTGCACGTCTAGCCTCTCATATTGCTGTGCAACTGTATTTGGGAGATGCAGGGTTTAAAAGAACATGTCAGTGTGTGTGTGTGGTTTTTTTTTTTTTGCAATTTGGTAGATATACCCCAAAAGGACTATATGGGAGAAAAAGGCTTTGACTGCTGGAGAGGTGTCCCTCCAATGTTTTTATAAAAGTGCTGATTTCTATTGTAATTTACTACTAAAGTATTAAAATGTGTGCTGTTTTCAGGTGATTTTGGTGCTGGCATAAAACTGTAAGTCCCTGTTTAATTTATAATTAAAGGAACCCTATAGAGTCATAAATGTGTATTCCTGACCCTACAGTGTTAACACTATTTAACCTCTTTGACCCTCTTAAATAAGTTAGACTTTCCTTTATTCCAATGCTGGCCTTGCCCACGATCCGCCAAGGAGGCGGATCCGGGGTGTAGCCAAACGCCTACCTGGCCAATCAGCTATCCTCCTAGAAATGCATTGAGTCAATGCATCTCTCTATAGTTAAAGTTCAGTGTCTCCATGCAAAGGGGGGGAGACACTAAATGGCAGTGCTGCACCTAGGAAGCATTTCTAATGGCCGCCCAAGTGACTGTCACTAGAGGTGTTATTAGGCTTTTTCCTCTGAAAAGGCAGTGTTTACCGCAAAAGCCTGCAGGGAAATACTATACTCGCCAGAACTACATTAAGCTGTAGGTGACTATAGTGTCCCTTTAAAGTATCCTATGCAAAGTGTGTGTATTCACAGCATTTAGGGCATATTTGTAAATTACATTATGATGTAAATTATTTTTATAACGTACCTTTTTTTTAAATTTTTTTTTTTTTTTTTTTATGCATTTATTTTAAATTTACTTGTTTGTTGGCATAAAGTGTTGGCCCAATCTACTTGTCTATTTATCCTGAAACAAAATAATTTCAAATTGGGGCCCCTGCTTAAAGCCTCTTTTGTGGCATATTTTCTAAAAAATAAAAAAATCAAATAAAAAAAAATATATAATTTTTCACAAATAATATCCAGTTGAAACAGGGGACAAATAGCAGCTGACCTGAAAAAAATGTTCAGCTCCACTCTAATCACAACATGGCTATTTGTGTGTTTTTTTTTTTGTTTTTTTTCTTCTGTTTTGACATTCAGATTAGATCATCTAATTTTTAGAAGTACCGACACAAAAGGGAAGAAGGGAAAAAAAAAAAGATTCCCGTTTAACGTTTTCTCTATAATATAATTTTTATTCTCCAACTTGGAATACAAGTAAATGACTAGATATAATTTGAGTACAATAAAATTATTGGATATAATGCAGTAATTTAATGGTAAACTGGTTCCATTCCAAACAATGTTGTATTCAGGATTGGCTGAGAAATTTTAGCCATTTCCTGGTTCCGGAATCTACATACAAATTCGCAAATGAATAAATTTTTACATTCTTTTACTGCGTTATTTGTAAAATGCACTAAAATTTTCTCCACAACAGCCAAAGATTTCTGCATTGATATGCTGTCATTTAATTATTATTAATTTATTTATTTTAATTTTTTTTTAAATATAGGTAAAAAATCTGTAATGGAGTCCAGTCCCTTCTTGTCAGAGGCCAATGCAGAGCGGATTGTGAGGACCCTGTGCAAGGTCCGTGGAGCGGCTTTAAAACTGGGACAGATGCTGAGCATTCAAGGTGAGATATGATCAATTATTTCATTATAGTTTCTGTAGCATTTATTCTCTTGATGCAGTGGCGTCACTAGGGTGATGTGGGGAGTGTGGACCTCATCTGGGTGACACCACCTTGGAGGAACTTTCTCTTTTCGAGTAATCCTCCTGGTGCCACCTCACTCATGGCACTGGCGCATCTCTGCAGGGAGGGCAAACGCTGTGATAGGTAAAAAGCAGAATGTGGCACGCAGTATATTGTGCCTTGCGTAGTTACATTCTGGTGGTCTGTTCTTCCTTGTGGGTGGCTGCTGAACAGTAGCTGCCCCTTTGTGTCCCTATCTGTCCCACTGGGGTGAGCAATATTTTTGACAATGTTGCCACTGTCTGCTGCATATTACTACAGTAAGTTTGTATAACTTTACTATTAAAGTGCACAGTGAGATATGTAAAGTTAATTTTTTTGTTTTAATTTTATTTTAATGATTTTATACTTTTCTCTGGGACCTGCCTTAACTTCAGTGTGTTCATGTGCTTGTATGATTGATTGTATGTGTCTGTGTGAGTTTCTCTATGACTGTGTGTCCTTATGACTGAGTATGGAATACATTGATGTTCTTTGCACATTAAAAAACAAAAATTTACTTAGCTGGGGGTGACACCAAGAGTTACCACACCGGTTGACACCAACCCTTTAGATGCCACTGTCTTAAAGGACAGGGAGTTATGCAAAATAAGAAAACTAACACAACCCCTCTGTGTCTTGTATTCTGGTGTTTCAGAGTTCTGGGATGCCAGTGCATCAATTGTTGTTGCAGGTTTTTTGGTATGTTTTGTTTGGCTGGAACATCAGATGTCCTTGGCAAGGTTTTTAGACACTATTTGAACACCTGTATGATAACATTTGCCACACCTCTTTTGAGGCATATCATGTTCTTTAAAAGAGGTAATGTGTTTGATTACTTACTCTTTCCTTCCTTCTGAATGAGTGCAAATAACATTGTAACAGTTATTTAGTGATCACCTTTACTGTGAATTTTAGTTGTTTCAGTAAAACCCCTCAGGTGATATAAACGTACATTGTGTATTAATGATTTTGGCCTGGATCTCTAGCTTAGTCCTGGGTATTGTATTGGTACTTATCTCCTCTATTGGGGACAACATGGCCTTCAGGAATCCTTGTTGCAGGAGGTAAAGATTATACCGACGAGACTATAACTGCTGGGGGTCTTTAAAACGCAGTTTGTATGTTTAGTTGTATCACGGCTAGTTGGTTCAGTCACTGGGAGGCCTTATTTGTGGTGTCTGCTCTGTTTGTTTTGGGTAGCTTTAATGGTTCCTGTTGTGAGGCTGCCTTTAGACACCGTTTTTTCTGTGGTTTGAAAGACCAAACACTTGCAGGTCAGAAATGGTTTCTTAATTAAAGGCTTATTCAAATTCTTGGTGGAGTTTGTTTCCTTTTGTTCCCTCTTTTATTATTTTCAAACACCCGCAAACAAGATTAAATCGGGAGCTGTAAATCTCTGCTAAATACATGAGTGATGCTATTAATCTGACCAGAATGTTCCATCATCTTCACTCTTGGACAACCTGACGTCCTGCAGGTAGAGGAAAATCACATAATCTTACCTAGTTGTTTTACATTAACTCCTAAATAACCAATGAGTTTCTGTGACATCAGGAGTTGGTAATCACTAGTATTGAGTAGTAACTTACTAACTTTTAGATTTGACAAAGATCCACTTGGTGCCAAAAGACTACACAGTCTGTCTTTTGGTCTAAATAAAACTTTCAGTGTATATGGACTTGCCTTATTGTATTTTCTTATTAGTAGATCTAGGAGTTGGGGTCACCTACACACGGTCCTTCTGAATTACTTGCTTACCAGGCTAGTGACATCTAATAACAGCCATTTTGTAACATCAGGGCCTTTTAAAGCTATTGATGCCAAGTAAGCTGGATCTTCCGTGCTGGTATGTCTTCAGTGTCTGTATTGTGGTGAGGAGTAACACTGGATCTAATGAGTCTAATGTGAATAACCACTTGTGCATGTTGTAACAATTTTGCCAATTCTTTGCACATTGGATGTCTGTCAACACACACAGCATGCTGGAGACAGGTGTCCAATTGTGGACTGAACAACCTTGTCCCACTTTGCACAATGCCTCCCCTGCGTCCCTTCATCCCCAGTGATGGAGAGTGACACCACCAGAGGAGGACTCGGCTTCTGTAAGAACATGGCGCTTTAATGATGGTTAGGGTTCTCCGATCAAAAAGTGTTTTATTAAAACATTGTTTTTCTGTAACCTTTAATATTAAATGAAAAGCCAAGGTTTCTGGAATGTCGTATTCATTCAGCGTTCTCTCCACACAGCTTCTAATTTTAATAAGCAGCCTGCAGGGTGTTCCGTGCTAATATTAGGGTCTCTAATTTCTGAGATTATTGCTTTTTCTGTGGGTGTTCTTAGTCTCTAATCCTAATGCTCCTAATCCCACTGATTGACGTATCTGACATGACAAATGTCGATCTTTCTTTCTTGTAACGCCCTGGCCGGTCTAGAAGCCCTTCTTGATGTTATTACCTGTCGGTTGACACTCTCTAGTGAAGCCACATCTTACCTCTATTGAAACAAGTTGTCCACAATTTACTTTATCATTGTCCGCCAAGTAATTGTATGTCGATCTGTCTAGATTTATGTGAGTGCCCAGTCTTTCTTTTCATGTATAGACATGCATTAATCACAGCCTATTAAAAATAACTGCTGCTACTCAAAATTCCAGGCGCCCTTTGGCTGTTTCTATAGCTTCCTGGGGCCCAGGGCTTGCACTTGTTCTGTAGGAAGTCTTGAACACTAAATATTATAGCCGTTTCATACATCAGAGGGTTTACACTGAGCCATGCTTTGACCAGGGAAAAGTGGCCAGAATAGCAGATCTGAAAAAGAAAATAACCAATTCAGTTTGTCTGTTTTGGCCTAAAATTCACAATATCCTGACCTTTTTGAACAGTTTCAGATTACTGAATAAGCGTTATTGTTTCAGGATATTGAGTCTTTGTTCATGTTGTGATTGTCATCTGGTAGGTATATTCCGTACACCTCCCTTCCCTAGACTTACTGAGAGCCTAATGAAAGTACTGGTCAAATGTCCCCACTGAGATTGCTCTAGGATTGAGGACACTGGATGTCAGCATGTCTAGGGAGGGTTTATTTAACTTAGAACTTAGAGAATAGGTGAACAATTGACCTGATACAGCTGTGATCTGATGAAAACTCCTTACTCTTATTCTGGAGAAACATTAACCTTTAAATCATTATGGACATGCATTGCGTACAGGCTTCATAAAATGTAATGGCCATTTGGCAGCCAATGGTATCCATTCTGTGGCCCAGAATCCTATTGATGACCCCTGAAATTATCTTCTTATTCTTCCATGTAGACATGTTAATATTTCATTCTGTTCTATGCGATCCTCCTGAGAACAATTCCAGTTGCTCTGCCCAACCATCCTATTCTGCCATTCCTATGCATTCTCAGCACCACCTACATCTGGAGACAAAGGTTTCATAGAGGCTTCTGTGCCACCTGTTAACCATTACGCAAGGGAGTGTCCCTGATGTTAAAGGGTTACCATGAAAGATCTCTAGATTGTAAGCTCTGTCATATCCAACTTATTCTGTTTCCTTTGTTGAATTTCCTCATTGATAATATTTTGAATTGCTGTGGAAGAAGCTTGTGCTATATAAATGTCAATAATATGAACAGTGACCACTTCAGTGATTTGCTTTTGTTTAATTCTTTAAATGTTGACTGGTCTGATCAGGATAGGAAGGATTATTCCAATAAGAAAACACTCGTTATGGTTAAAGTAACACTTTCAGAAATATATATCTGGAGAAGGACAGGCCTTTGAAGCCTTGGGCCATCCAAAAATGACCGGTAGAGGACTTGGTAGCTGAAAATTATAAAGAGTGGAGCTGCTTCTTTCAGATCACAAAATAGCCTGGAAATCTAACAGAAAATCTGATCTGAAAATGTCTTCATATTGTTTTAATGGTATGCCTGTCAGGTGAGACTGTGCAGGTTTTCTTCTCTTAAAGGAATAGTTCAGATAATTTAGTTTGCTTTAAACACATTGACCCATTTAAAGTAAAAGTCCCAAACTACCTGTTTGTGTATTTGACAGCAAAGGTCTGTTGTGTAAATCCGTGAGTCAGTATGTGTTTGTCTCCCATAAAGCCCGCTCTCCAGTTTGCCATAGCTGAGTTCCAGCTAATATTTGATATGCCAGTACATTTCCATTTCTGGGAGAAGCAGTTAGTTATGTATTATTAATATACCCCAGGCTAAATATTGCCAGTATTAACCACGTCACAAGAATTTGGCGATGACGAAAGGGGGGCGGAGCTTGCCGCGCTATCGCATGGACGTGTTCTGAGTGAGCTCCGTCCGAGCCGACCGGGAATCCGCTAACATCGGGCACAAACAACACGATGGGCCACCCAAAAAGAGCCTCCACTGCCCAGCACACCACCTCTAAGCAGCCGGTAACCAAATCCGGGGCGCTCACGAAATTTTTCCGCGATAATGCGGACCACCAAGCCGGCGCGCTAGGCCCCAATATGGCGCCGGAATCCCCGCACGACGGCTCAGCCCCTTCGAGCCCGGAGGGCTCAGATGCCTCACAATACCAACCAGATAGTGGCCTGAAAGAAGTGCTGCGCAACCTGCCATCCAAGGCAGACATCGCCGCCATGCTAGACAGGCTGGAGGTATCGTTCCAGACCAAACTGGAATCCCTGGGATCTGATATACGCCAAGTGAAAGAGAAGGTAAACACCCTGGAAGACGATAGAGACTTACTGACCTCACAAATGCATCACATGCAGGATACAATTCAATCACACACAATGCATTTATCTGCCATGCACAGAATAATAGATGACATTGACAACCGAGGACGCAGGAACAACCTGAGAATCAAAGGGCTGCCCGAACAAGACCAAGAAGACCTCCATGCCACGTTAGCCGACATGTTTAACCGCATCCTGGGTCAAACGGAGGACACACCGATCCTGTTGGACAGGGCGCACAGGGCCTTAAAGCCTCGCGGTACCCAGAGAGACCAGCCGCGTGATGTGGTATGCAGGGTACACTATTTCTCCACAAAAGAAGAAATACTTAGAGCCCTGCGACAAACCTCACAACCGCTACTATATCGGAATGACCCCATCCAAATCTTCCCTGACCTCTCCTGGCACACACTTCAAGCACGCCGCACACTGCGCCCTCTCACGGAAGCGCTAAGAGCCAGGAATATTCGATACAGATGGGGGTTCCCCCTCGCTCTCATTGCCACACACAATGGCAAAACGCACTCACTTTCATCAGCACAAGACATTCGGATATTCACAAGAGCTCTTGACCTTCCAGACATCCAAATCCCCGACTGGTACGGTGTCATGCCGACAGCTCCATCAGCCCCACTGCAACAGAGACAAAGGTGGCAAACCCCGGGAAGGAAGAGGAGGAATGACCGACCAGATAACTCGCCAAGCTCCAGCCCACCTACATGCACACAAAATCGCCACTAAAGTCCTTCAGCTCGCCCAGATTGTGGACCGCCATCACTGAACCGACTTCATGCTATTCCTCATCACTACCCTTCTAAATGAACTTTCTACACGCAAAGACCATCTCTGACACGTCTTCTCCGGCCTCGACACTCCCAGCAGTGCCCTCTCCCATTGGCACATCCCATGCGGACCCTGTGACGGGACTGATTGACTACCCTCCCGGTTTACTCATCTGACACCGGTCCGCCACCCACACGGACCCTACGAGTGCTCATGTGCTCCGCCACCACGACCAGGGACACGTAAGATGCTATGCAACCCACTCCAATCCTATCCCCTCCGTCTACCCTTACTCCCACTATGCTCCATATTATGTACCCTACAAAATTTTAACGTTCTAATGTATTAATGAAATATCTTTGCATGCACCATTGTGATGTAAGCCTTTCGGCCCCAGGGTCCCTTTTAACCGCTTCCAGCGAGGCAACTGCTATAGGGGCACCATCTCCCCTACTACCTTAATACAGTGTTGAACGTTTACAATCGAATACGATGTATCCCACATGGACCCTGTATAACTCATTGTACTTAGTGATGCAATTTCTGTTTTTTAATAACGTATCTTTTGGTGTCACTGATGGGAGCCTTCCCACGCGCCTCACACCAGTTGTCCTCACCTGCGGATCTACGCCCAGGACAGACCGAGGCGTGGGGGAAGACTCGGCGGACTGGCTCCAAAACTGTAATAGACTGTTCTCTTCTTTGTTAGTTGTTTACTGTTCCTTTTGTTCCTATCTCGTCACACTGGAAGGGGCCCAAGAGCGTAGCTAAACACCCGTCCTGGCCAACCAAGACAGGCTACTCATATCGCCAGAAGGTCACCCTTCAGGCCCCACACAATCCCTAACACCCTCCCTCCCACCTATAAGCCACTCTACAACATCATAACTCCCAGAGAGGGATGCCAACCCCGAACCCCACCAACCGAAGTCGCACCTCACCACTCCAAGCAATGACTGAGGGTCCACGATCCCCAGCCCATCTACGACTTTCTTCCATACCACAGAGGATTCCCCACCCCCGACCGCTCGGACGAATCTCTCATCTCACACGCAGAGATCCCATCTGCCCCCCCCCCTCCACAAACTACACTCTTCACACAGGCATACACCCCCCCCCCCTTACCCGAGACGTCGGGTACTTTCTCAACAACTGAGTAATCAATACTGGAAAACCACCCCAGTAGAGAGGCAACTACAACAATCCCCGGCTATCACCTGTAAATACCCGAGGACCGTTGCCATCGCTACCAGTTGTCCTGGAAACACATAACTCTATAAGGACTCGCTAAACAGGTGTTTCCTTATTTGTAAATAGTTAGTATTTTACTGTTTAACCCCCCCCCCTCCCCCAAGGTCCGAGTTCAAAGACCTTCCACCCTCCCACCCCTCCCAAAGACATGGCCACTCTGCGAGTAATCTCTCTAAACGCAAGAGGCCTCAATCTCCCCGAAAAGCGCTCACAAGTGCTATCAGAACTCCAGGCTCAGCACGCAGACATAGCATTCCTTCAGGAAACTCACTTCAAAGAAGGTGTAGCACCCACGCTCCATAACAAGCGCTACCCCACAGGCTATTTTAGCAATTACTCAGACTCCAAAGCGAGAGGAGTGGCCATATTAATAGCCGCCAACACTCCGTTTATATATAAAACCCACAAAACCACGGCCTCTGGGCGGTTACTTATGCTCAAAGGACAAATCGGCAGCACCACGATCACACTAGTCAACCTATATCTCCCTAACAGAAGACAGGGCAAATCACTTAGCAAATATCTCCACATGGTGGAGAGATTCACAGAGGGTATTCTTCTCCTTGGAGGCGACTTTAATATTTCCCTCGACACAACATTGGACACCACATCCACGGCCTCTTCCTACCACTCCACTGCCAGGAGAAGAATCACCTCGCTTTTAGATGACACACGCCTCTTCGACATCTGGCGCACCACACACCCCACGGCCAGAGACTATTCATTCTACTCACACGCAACTAAAACATACTCACGCATCGACATGCTATTCACACAACACCGGTTTCTCCACTTAGTGCAATCATGTGACTATGGTCCCATCACATGGTCAGACCACGCACCCCTGTCTCTTGCCATTCGCATCCCTAACCTGCCACCAAAATCCTTTCATTGGAAACTGAACGACCTACTGCTAAACAATACTGAAGTCACTGATAAAGCCCGTACCACTATCTCGCAATACTTCCAAGAAAACGCTCACCCCTCCACGTCACCCACCATCCTATGGGAGGCACATAAATGTGTCCTCAGGGGCCACCTCATAGCGATGGCCTCCAAACTCAAAAGACAACGCACCGAGAAAGCCACCCTACTACTAACTGAAATTAGAACCCTGGAAAACTCCCACAAACGTAATAACGCATTAGACACATACAAACTACTCGTTGAGAAAAGGTCAGAACTCCAACAAATTACCAACGCCAAATTCAAACAGCAGACGCTTTTTACTAAACACTCATACTACTCCCAAGGCGGTAAATGCGGACGCCTTCTAGCCAACGCACTCCGCGACACGAAACAATCCACCTTCATATCCAAAATCAAAACACCATCAGGAGACACGTCCCATAAACTCCCGGATATACTCAAAGCCTTCCAAGAGTTCTATGCCGACCTCTATAACATACGTAAAACCCCACCATCTAGACTCGAACTGGAGCAATACCTTGCTCCCCGAATCAAGCAGACAGTACCCAACAACCTCCTACAACACCTAGAGGAACCAATACACATAGATGAATTCCTTCAAATTGTACGCACCTCTCCCCTAGGGAAAAGCCCTGGCCCAGATGGCTTCACTACCAAATACTATAAGACGTTTTCAGACCTGCTCGCCACTCCCTTCGTGACAGCATATAATTCCCTGATCACCTCCCCTTCCCTACCAGACTCCACACTTGAGGCACACATTACACTCATCCCAAAACCCGGGAAAGACATTTCCCTCTGCGGAAGCTACCGCCCAATTTCCCTCATTAACAACGACCTCAAACTCTTTGCCAAGATTCTCGCCAACTGTCTCCGCCCCCTCCTACAGGGGCTAGTCCACCCTGACCAGGCCGGCTTTGTGCCCGCACGGGAAGCCAAAAACAATACCACTAAGCTGCTCAACTTAATACATCTAGCCCACAGATCGAACACACAGAGCCTACTATTAGCGATCGACGCTGAAAAAGCGTTCGACAGGGTGGACTGGTCCCTCATGTTCGCCACAATGGAGGCAATTGGCTTCGGCCCCCACTGGCTACAATGGCTACGCTCTATATACTCTAGGCCGCGTGCACGCATTAGAGTAAATGGCCATCTATCCGACCCATTCCCAATCACCAATGGCACGAGACAGGGGTGCCCGCTGTCACCACTCCTTTTTGTACTCATCATGGAACCCTTCCTTCAAGGGATTAGAGACAATCCGGCCATTCACGGTTTTAAGGTGCAAAATCATGAATACAAGATAGCAGCTTTTGCTGATGACCTGCTGTTCACGGTTACACAACCGCTGAATTCTATGCCACAAATCCTACAGGAAATCACCTCCTACCATAGGGTCTCCAACTTCAAAGTCAATTATACGAAAAGCGAAATCCTCCCCCTAGTCCTCGCCAACTCCACCAAATCCACCCTTGGAAACTCCCTCCCGTTCCTCTGGGCGCCCAGGGATGTCAAATACCTGGGAGTACACCTACCAACCCATCTCACAGATTTATACGACCTAAACTTCCCACCACTGCTACAGACTATTTCTCGGGACCTGACCAAGTGGCACAAACCACACTTCGGGTGGCTTTGCCGCATTAATATTATCAAAATGAATGTCCTCCCCAAACTTTTATATCTTCTCCAAACCCTCCCCATTGCACTACCGACATCCTTTTTCAACGACATTAAGAAGACCTTCACCCGCTTTATATGGTCGCATTCTCCCCCTAGGCTCACATACAACACTCTTACAAGCCACAAACTCCACGGGGGCCTAGGCCTCCCAGACGTAGAACTATACTACAAGGCTACTATGTTACACAGAGTATACGAATGGACCATCCCCAACAACCCCAAACATTGGGTGATCCTTGAAAAATCTGCCTTTCAACATCCCCTCCTCACTATCCCGTGGCAAAGAACAGGGACAATCTCCCTCTTGCAAGCTCACACAAAACACCCCACAATCATACCCACCCTTAAAGTGTGGTCACAAATAAGAAATAAACTAGGCATATCCCCCCACCCATCTCCCCTCTATCCACTGACTTACAACCCGGACTTCACGCCGGGCCTCTCCCCTTCCTCCTTTGCTGCGTTCCCACACACCCACTACCTGCAATTACGCACCCTACTTGACGACCAAGGAATTAGACCCCCTAACGCGTTCTGGGAAGATACGCAACCTACGACCCTACAAAAATTCCGCCACTCTCAACTCGCCCACTTCCTATCAACCACCCCCAATATCCTCCAGGGACACCGGCAACTCACCTCATTTGAACAACACTGTGTCTCCAGCGATATCAAAACGAAGCACCTCTCATCCCTATACAAACTGATGCAAACGGAAATATCGCCCGTCCTGCCCAAATACACAAAAGCCTGGGAATCCGATCTCAATCTTTCCCTAACACAATCAGACTGGAAACACGTGTTTTCCAATATACACAAAACAAGCATGAGCACGCACACACAGGAAGGGAACTTTAAACTACTATCCAGGTGGCACCTTACTCCTTCCAAAATACACGCAATCTTCCCGAATGCTTCCGCGCAGTGCTGGAGATGCCAACACCCCCAGGGAACCCCAAGCCACATATGGTGGACGTGTCCAGTCATCCGCACTTACTGGTCCAAAATCATTAAGATGATTCACACCATCACCAACGTACAACTACCCCAATCCCCAGAAATTGTACTCTTCCTCCTCCTCCCTCCATCAGTTCCCAAGAACACAAAACCCCTAACCAGCCACCTTCTCACAGCGGCAAACGCCCTCATCCCCAGCCACTGGAAAAAATCAGAAGCGCCCACCATCCGGACATGGATCAATAAGGTTGACTCCATACGCCTTTTAGAAGAAATACACTACTCGAGGTCACACTCATACAACACCTATGAACGCACCTGGAGCCCGTGGCTACACTTCCTAAAAACTGATGAGACCTCCAGAACACCAACTCCCAACTAACTTACTTAAAAAGCCTACACCCTCCCCACCCCCCCCTTCCACTCCCTTTATAGTTTGACAACTCTGGCTGGACACAATTTAGTGGGACTTAGTGGTTTCACAAAAGTATAAATTAGGAGGTTGAATCACATTTACTATGGCAAATCAACCAGCAACACCTGGTCTGTGAACCCACAGCACCCAGACTGGAACCTATACTTACCGACCCCACCACAACCGGTACGACCCCGACACAATCAAAACTAACTCAATTTATTTATCTCCTTCTTTCACGCCTCTAAGATCTCTATAACCTACCTGACACAAATAAGTTAGACAAGACCAGCCAGAGTGAAGTTAATGCACAATGTTAAATGTTTGAAAATTCACTGATGAATATTGTTTAATGCTCAGAACTAACCCATAAGTGCATAATGGAATGTGGACATCATACCTTGCGACCCGGAAGAATTCTTCCAACGACATTTCTCACACTACCTTGGCTCCACAACATGACACCATGTTCTGCTCATTATGTTATTTACTCTATGTTAACTCAATGTACAACTCTGTTTGTATGAAAAATTTTGATAATAAAGACTTTGAAATGGAAAAAAGAATTTGGCGATGACAGGCGGAACGATTTCTCATTACTACAAAAGACTCGCTGATCGAACGTTCACATGGGTCCCAGATTTATAGTTTCTGTTCTCTGTTTACAGGCTTGCTGTTGCTTCACTGTGATGATTTTGCCTGCAGAATGGTTTGTTGCCCAACAAATAGTCTGGGTACTGTGCGTGCCCAACAGTGACAGGTCGCTTTTTAAATTTATTTATTTTTATTTACCCCTGCTAGTGTTTCTATCCTTTGACATTGCCTTAAAATAAAAACAAGCATGCCTTGTGCCTTTTTAAAGATGTTCAGTCCAGAGCAGAGAGAACCTTAATGCTTGCCTATCATTCCAAGGGCACGGTCATATTGATACTTAAATATATTTTCACACCTCGCTGTAAATAAACTAAAATACTAAGCTACTTTCGTTTGACGGGTTTGTTTTTCTCTTATGTTGCCAAAAGTGCCCCAATAATCAGTTCTGCCTAAAAAACAGAAAAAAATGTCCTTTCCACCACTGAATTAGACTTTTTTGCTTTTCTTTCAATTTTTGTGATGACCTTGTGTGACCGCTATATAAAGTGTATGTTAATCCTGATCTCCAACTCCCAGTACTCTTGACTGAACAGGGTGAATTTATAGTAATTGCTGCCAAATTTATAAACAAACCCCAAAAAAAAAAAAAAATATATATATATATATATTATATAATTTTATTTATTTATTTATTTTTTTTTTTACCTATACGTCAACCCACACCCTTGTTTTATAGTTTAAAGGAAATGGGTCATAGCTTGAATCCAGATTTTTATTTTTATATTTTTTTTGACTCTGTGTACATTTACCATTGCAGTTGCATTGAACTTTAATCTGCTAATAATGTCCCCTACATCAGTAGGTGTTTATGCTGCTGTCTGTTGTGGTTGTGACGGTCGCACCGAGCTGGAATCTTTTACAGTCTGCTTTGCGGAACATTTGGAAATTCTGCAAAAAACAAACTGGGGATTAGCAGTTAATTAAAAATAACTTGTTCTAAAAATGTGCTGGATAGCAAGGGCAATGTGTTTCAACGTTCTTCAACATTTGATACTTCCTTTTGCATGACAGAGGTCCTTTAAACATGGTCATTGAGTGAGCTCACCTTTCACATTGCATCCCAGTTGTTCCTACAGAGTCTCTTAAATAAAATACTGTTTTTTACATTTTTATTTCTGGAGTAAGCTCTGCATTGTCATAAAATAAATAGTGAATATCCAGGTTGAGAACAATTGGACTTATTGGCACGACACCCATATCATAAAAATATTTCTCTAAATGCAGTCATCTACAACAATAGGGGATAATCCAATTTCATGTTATGGGAAAACTTCAAAAAAAAAAAAATAAAAAAAAAATTCAACTCCTGATCTATACTGAGGAATACATTTTTATTTTAATTTTCTTTGCAAAACAATCAACATCCATTTCTTTGCTGAGCTGTAAACACGGTGTGCTTGTGAGATGGTGGATATGTGGCCATATTAAAGGGAATGTCTGATCAAAGATTACCTTTGTTAATGGTCTAGTGAACATGGGCGTCCGCAGGAATTTTTCTGGGGGGAGGGGCAGCATTATTGTAATGACCTCCATGCTTGGCTCCTTCTTGACAGTGTCATAAAGGGGAGGAGCATATTTATTATCACATAAAGCCAGGGTGAATAGAGTTTTCATACTATGGTGTCAGGAACTGAGTGGGGATCCACCGAAGGGCAGGCTAATTGAGCTGTTGTCCACCCTCCGCACTCTCTGGCGACTTGTTTTTTTGCCCTGTCAGGAATACATGTGTGTATTCCTGACACTATAGTGTTCCTTTAAGCAATTAAAAGGAACATTCTGGTCACCATAACAACTTCATCTAAATGAAAATGCTGTGATGCCAGGCTGCCTGGGTGCTCTTTCCTTTAAGAGGTTAAAACACTCATATGGTTTAACCCCAAAGGCTTCCTCCAGGTCGCTCAGTGGTATTCGGCTTCTGAAACGGAGTGTCAGGAATTGCAGATTGACGTCAGGCTAGAGTGGTCAGTTGACGCTCTAAGCCAATCGCTAGTTCCCGGTTCATAATGTTTTTTACTTTTTTATGAAAGTGCCCCCCTCCCCCCCCCCTGCGGACGCCCATGCTGACTTTTTTCAGAGTAGTTTGCACAAATTCACTGATACCTGTAATTGGTGAAGTTTCAGCTCTGATGGCAATGAGCTAGCAGATCCCAAAAGATACACAAATATGGCACTTACAGAGTTCCCTAGAGTTGAGAATTTCCAACGTTAAGCCAGTGTAACGGAATTGGAAACATTCTCAAATTCCACCATGTTTTCGGTTTGGCTATTTTAGTGTAAACTTTGAGTTCCTGATTGATCACACTGTAGTAAATAATACTTTTATTTCTTCTAGTTCGTGTATGGTAGGCTCTTTTGTGTTGGCATTAATTTTCCTTTGCATGCATAGTACTACATTCATCATACTTTTCACAGATAATACTATATAGTGGCAGAGGTGTAAAAGCAAGGATGTGTACATTTGTGTAGAGTATACAAGAGTAAGGACTTGTCTGTAGATCAAAATACAATGCCGTTTTCGTGGAGACTCAGATATGAGAACCAGCATTTCTGCATTTGAGGGATCATAGTTTTGTGAGGAGAAAACTGCACTACTCATATCTCTTAATAGGAAGGGAGTGGAGCGTTTGGCAAAAGAAAATTCTGAACAGGTGATGAGGAAGAGCGGAAAGTGGCAATGTAAGAACCAACCAGAAACTCTTTACTTTTTGGATTCCGTGTTTGTTCCGCTTCCCATGTATTGTACAGTTTAGTAGGAACCTTGTTCCAAGTACTTTAAATGTATTCTAACCTGTAACACACCGTGTATAACGCCTATCCTTGGCATTTACCAAGATTTATTTTATCACTGTAGACTAGCATTTCGTAGAATGTAGCTAGATTAGGGCGAGAACATTTGCCGGGATTGGCGGTGAATATAGTGACTTCTGTAAACTTCCTTTAGCCATTGTTTAGCACTGCTATGTTACTATAACTGTTTAGTAGTAAACTAGTAATGTCATAATACTGGTACAGTATTCCAACAAACACATACACAAGGTACAGTAAGGAAGTGAACATTTTTATTAAAGCAACGGTGTTTGTTTTTCTCTAGGTATTGGATAATTGTGGTTTATTGGGATAGTCGCTGTAATAATTTTAGATACGTAATGATGGTTCTAGTATAGCCGGACACATTCTGGATAAAGTGCTAGCTATTCCAGATTGAAATTTGAAGGGGACTTTATTCAGGCACAGTCTGCCTATTTTCTGTTTTGTACAATAATCTCCCGCCCAAAACCAGGACTTCATTCTGAAAATGACAATAAACCTGAAAGAAGTTGGTCTGTGAATTACCTTCTGGATGATGATGATGATTAGTGTCTGTTGTGAATGATTGTAGATCTTGTATTTATGTTCTCTTTATGCCAATGCATGTTGAAATTCAATGGCTGTTGGAGGAGCACTGTGAGTTTATCTTATGAATTCAATGTGTTGGGGAGTGAGGGGGGAACAAAAGGATTGTACTCCTCAATAGGTTTTATAGCGAATAGCTTAGATCATTATTATTTTCATTCTGTAGATGATGCCTTTATCAATCCCCAGCTGCAAAAGATCTTCGAGAGGGTGCGTCAGAGTGCAGACTTCATGCCCATTAAGCAAATGATGGTGAGTTCTAGCTTTTCATTGTTTGAAAGGCAAATGTATGGTTTTATTTAATGAACCAGGAATTGCAATTCTTTGACAAGGCAATGCTATTTTGTATGGGTTTTTAATGTTCCCTCTTCCATACTCTCCTTCCACCATCCGAAACAAAAAATTACCCATAACCGTTATGTGAAGGCAACATTCCATTGGTTAAGCGAAGTGTCTGTCTGTACATTATTGTTTTTCTACATATCATATGTCTATATCTCATTAATTAGTATGATGGTTAATGTCTTGTAGAAAACATTAAACGCAGATCTGGGCCCAAACTGGCGAGACCAGCTCGACTTCTTTGAAGAGCGTCCCTTTGCTGCTGCATCCATTGGACAGGTCCATCTCGCCAGACTCAAAGATGGAAGAGAGGTTGCCATGAAAATTCAGGTAGGTGTGACTTTCCTGGAGCTACTGTGTTGATTATATACAATGCAAGCAATGGGATAGTGCTAGGTTGATATGCTTCTCCGAACATATTGGAAAGGGGACATGTTTTGGTGTTTTTCAAAGGTGTTAAGGAATATCCAAGACTTAACTGATGACATGCTATGCCATCTCTAGAGTGTTTTCTATACAGTAATGTCCTTATTGTATAATAGTGTCAACAGCTGTAACTATTCTGTTGTCATTACATTAGGACATTGTGTCACTGGTTCTGTAAGGTCAAGATTGTTATAGCATGTAAACGAATAGTGGGCTGGAGCCTATTAAATGTGTAATGCAGTGGGGGTGGGGCCTGATAGCCAAGATGGCCGGACCTGATTTGTTTGAAAGCTCCCGCAGACAAAATCCCACTAATCCTGTCCAAACAGAAGCCAGAAACTTAAGGAGCTTGGAAGGTGAGATAGGACCTAGCAGGGAACAGAATGATACCTGTCCCGCGCCGATCCGCACTACAAAAGCCTGAACCGGCCATGCGCCCTAAAACGGCGGGAGTTATCCAGGTCCTCGCTGGGGACAATCACCCCCAATCAAGCGACAAAGCCCACAGACAGGCAGAAATGACAGGGCCTAACCAAGATGGCGGCTGGGATGCGGCCCGCAATGGGGAGAACCCACATTAAGCCACCAACACCTACTCTAGAGTTCTTTGACTGGCTTGGCGCTAGCCTCTGGACAGAACTCCATACCAAAGGCCGGATCTTTAAGCTAGCGTTGAAACAAGCAGCGTCATGGATTCGCCCTACAATCCGACGCCAACTATGCAGACACCCGCCCACAGCTCCCATTGCGGTCTCCCGACGGAGGAGAAACAGAACACGCTCGAGCACACACCAGTGGGGGACCACCCACCTCACCGGACCCACTCACCACCCTACGGCGTCTGAAACCACCGACCATCAGGCGGAACTCGCCACCTCCCAGGCTCACACTTGGGAAGGTGGGAGCAATCGAAGCGGCGAACACCCCACATGGGCTTTGGAAAGGACTCGACGAGAGAGAACAGAAAGTCACTGCCCACCACGTTAACCGGGAGGCTGCCGAAACTCACCTCTCAAATGACATACCGAGAATCAGCAGGGGAACTGGGACTGTACCCACAATGGGCTCACGCCCCTGGCCCGAGCAGCACCCACACAACTCCAACGGCCCCACAAGGCGGGCATCTGCTGATTACAGACCACCCTGGTGACTAAGACCTACGTACCCCATATGAGTAAGGGGGAAGGTTTCCTGTGCTGCGACACAAACTCCCAATCTGCTGATTTTTACAGACCTGCCATCTCCTGCTTCACACCTCACAGGGACGACGGTCCCCATCACCTGCACGGTTGTTGTGCATAACCCTGGTCTGCCAAGGACTCTTTCTCATGCAGATAAGCAAAGCTACCAGGGATTCTTATGTTAAATTTGTTACAATATGTTTAAGTTGTTTAAACCCTGGTTACTTTATCACCTTACCTAACAAGCGTTGACTTTGGTGAAAGCTTGAAAGTTAGTCATGGTCAATATTAAGTTTAATATTTCAGCTAAGATAACGAACAGAAATGAATAGCTAAGTATACGCCTCAATAGTCTTAACCTTGTCTAGCAAATCTGTCTCCGTGCTATTGCACACTAAGCGAGGTCTCTATCATTACCTGTAATATGCCTGTCTCTACAGCATGAGCCCAGTTTGCTAGCATACACACTAAAATCGTATCTCTTACATGGAAATAATCTATCCAGTTCTAGCATGTTATTAATTACCACAGTTAACGCATGAACCAAACATGTTTGCATAACTAATATATTTATACCTACATGTAAATCGATACTTTAATGCTATGTTTCTTAAGCCTGATAAAATAAAAAATTGTGCCAGTTAAGAATACACCCCGCATGCTCAAAAAGCCTGAGGATTGCCTTCGGGGTACCTCAAGCCTGCCTGTAATATATGCGTGCACTACAAAAATAATAATAAAAAAGTGTAATGCAGTACAGTAGAACATGGAAATCATGGTTTGATGCTGTATATAGAAACTTCTAACAGCTGCATCCCAGGCCTCCTTTATGTGCCCTTTGATATAGAGCTCTGCAAAGGGCAGTTCACAAAACACAGAACGTAATGTGCCACCATGTTCTAAGATGCACTCTGTACAATACCCTTTATCACAGAGTAGTCGTGCGTATATTTATAGCGTTTGCGGGCGGGGGGTTGTTGGTAAGGGGGATTTTATATTGTTAGTGTCGTAATGTTTGTTTTTCCTCCTCCTCTCTTTGTACAGTATCCTGGGGTGGCTCAGAGCATCCATAGTGATGTGACTAACCTTATGACTGTTCTGAATATGAGCAACGCTCTTCCCGAAGGTACTGATTTTCTCCTAGTTTCACTTTGGATCTAAATCTCTAGTACAGATACTGTGGTTGTTAAGGATACAGAGTAACTTTGCTAATTAGCTTTGTATGTGTGCGCACCATGTCTCTATAACTTCCTTTCTTTGTCCCAGGCCTTTTTCCTGAGCACCTGATTGACGTTCTGAGCAGAGAGCTGGCCCTGGAGTGCAATTATAAAAGGGAAGCAGCTTGTGCTAAAAAATTTAAGTATGTTAATGTTTTTTTTGTTTTGTTTTTTTTTAAGTGCAAAATGTCATCAGGGAAAGTTCTTCTAGTTTCAGGCATGTGAACACTTTAACCCATTAATAAAGGGGTTAAAAGGAAACAAAGTATAATATGAGACAAATTAGCACCATTGTGTGTGTTATTCAGGGATACATAAAATTGTAAGAAGTGTGTAAACATTGTGGGATGAACAGTTTGTGGTTATTTAGTATCCTTTGCTGTACAATATAAAATTCTGAATTTGAAATGTTGGCATTAAAGGAAACCTGTTTTTGGCCTCATCATAATAATATGATTTATCTTTATTAGTTTAAAATGGTGACGTACCATGTTTATATGTACTTGTGACGAACTGATTATCATTGTGGTGGCGTTTGTGGGCAGCTTCCCATAAATATAATTCTGCACACATACATTTTCACAAACTAAAAACCATTGGAATGCCATGAATGTGTGCCATAAAGCAGTAACTGGAAGATAAACCTGAGTGTCCTGCTCGCACTTTGTTCCATCAGAGAGTTGCTGAAGGACCATCCGTTCTTCTACGTCCCCAGCGTGGTTGATGAGCTGTGCAGTGACCATGTCTTGACCACTGAATTGGTTTCTGGTTTCCCCCTTGACCAAGCAGAGGGCCTGAGCCAAGAAATCCGCAATGAGGTAATTCTTAATTCTCCCTCTAAAAAAACAACCAAGTCTTTTAGGATCGATCGTTATACTGCATTGTAAAAGTGACAAATCAATATCCTTTTTCAGTATTATATTCCATGCAGCTTTTCAATGAGAAATGCTAGTTCAGTACCTCCCAACGGAGTTCATTACGGTTTGAACTTCCTATCATTTACTAAATCAAAGCCTGCATCGGTACTCCACACAGGAGACCCAGCTGGATTGCATTCTGAGTTAAGCTTCTTCCAACCACTCGTATGATTGTCCGCTATTCTGCAGAGTTTCCTTTTCTTTCTGTCATCCGGTTCCCGGCTGAACCGGCCGTGAAGGCAATCCGCACATATATCCTGTCCCAGGCAGTTAGGTGATGATTACAAATTAAGATTCAGTTGGTGAGCCTTGACTGGTCATTGTAAGACCGGTTTGCTGTGTCTGTTCTTTTTAAAAGCTTTGACAAAGTCCGTTGAATACATGGGTTGCACACAACTTTATCTTTTCTGTAACATTCCCTCTGTCATCTGTCCTTTAACTTCAGATCACCCCTCCCGTCCTTGCAGGTGTATAAAAATGCTAATTTCAGGTGTATCTACTTCAGGAATGTTGACACCTGGTTTGATATGCCTGTCCCAGATTGTCCAGGTTTGAGACAAAATGGGGCTTTCTGTTGCAACAAGAAACACTGTTAAAAGCAGGAAGGTATTGGTATTGGCGTACATAATGAATAGTCCGTGATCTCACTATCTGAAATATTAAGTTACTGAATCTTGGGGATTACCTGTAAAACACATTAAATGTATATTTTACGATTATAAATTTTGCCTTTTATTGCTCCATCAAGAGGCCGAAGTAACATAGAAACATAGAATGTGACGGCAGATAAGAACCATTCGGCCCATCTAGTCTGCCCAATTTTCTAAATACTTTCTTTAGTCCCTAGCCTTATCTTATAGTTAGGATAGCCTTATGCCTATCCCACGCATGCTTAAACTCCTTTACTGTGTTAACCTCTACCACTTCAGCTGGAAGGCTATTCCATGCATCCACTACCCTCTCAGTAAAGTAATACTTCCTGATATTATTTTTTTAAACCTTTGTCCCTCTAATTTAAGACTATGTCCTCTTGTTGTGGTAGTTTTTCTTCTTTTAAATAGTCTCCTCCTTTACTGTGTTGATTCCCTTTATATATTTAAATGTTTCTATCATATCCCCCCTGTCTCGTCTTTCCTCCAAGCTATACATGTTAAGATCTTTTAACCTTTCCTGGTAAGTTTTATCCTGCAATCCATGAACCAGTTTAGTAGCCCTTCTCTGAACCCTCTCTAATAGGGATCGACCGATATTGATTTTTTAGAGCCGATACCGATACCGATATTCTGTGAACTTTCAGGCCGATAGCCGATATAATTTGCCGATATTCTGTACATTTACCATTTTGGAAAATAAAAACTATTTCTAAAGGTAAATGCACAAAATATACATGCAACGTGCAGTGGATGCAGTGTGACAGGGGAGCTGTGTGTGTTTGTGTAGTGTGTGTAGTGGATGCAGTGTGTGTTTGTGTAGTGTGTGTGTTGTGGATGCAGTGTGTGGAGGATGCAATGTGTGTTTGTGTAGGGGATGCAGTATGTATTTGTCTAGTGTGTGTGTAGTGGATGCAGTGTGTATTAGTGTAGTGTGTATATAATGAAAGCAGAGTGTGTGGGTAGTGTGCGTAAAGTGAATGCTGTATATACTAAATTCAAAGTGTGTGTGTATATAATGAATGCAGAGTGTGTGTGTGTATTTGTGTAGTGTGTGTATAGTGAATGTAGTGTGTTTATATAATGCAGAGTGTGTGTATATAATGCAGTGTGTTTGTGTAGTGTGCATTATATAAACACACTACACAAACACTGCATTATATAAACACTACACAAACACTGCATTATATAAACACTACACAAACACACACACTGCATTATATACACACTACACAAACACACACTGCACAAACACACTACACAAACACACACTGCATTATATAAACACACTACACAAACTGCATTATATAAACACACTACACAAACACACACTGCATTATACACACACTATACAAACACACACACTGCATTATATGCACACACACACTATACAAACACACTGAATTATATACACACACTATACAAACACACACTGCATTATATAAACACACTACACAAACACAGACTGCATTATACACACACACACTATACAAACACACACACTGCATTATATACACACACACACACTATACAAACACACTGAATTATATACACACTATACAAACACACACTGCATTATATAAACACACTACACAAACACTGCATTATATACACAGTGTGTTTGTATAGTGTGTGTATATAATGCAGTGTATTTGTGTGCATTGTATACAAACACACACACACACACTATACAAACACACACTGTATTATATACACAGTGTGTTTGTGTAGTGTATGTGTATATAATGCAGTGTGTGAGGGGGCATTTTTTATTAAATTATTTAAAAAAAAATGTATAATTAATTCTTATTTATTTTTGTTGTCCCCCCTCCCTGCTTGTTACCTGGCCAGGGAGGGGGCATATGACAGTCCCTGGTGGTCCAGTGGTATTGGCTGAGCTGGGGGGGCGGAGAGCAAGCGCTTACTCACCTCCCAGCAGCTCCTCCAGCTCCCCAATGTAACTCTCGCGGCCAGCGTGTCGCGCGGAGCGTTGCCATGGTGATCCATGGCAACGCTCGGAAGGCCGCGGGTCTCGCGAGAGTTGCATTGGGGAGCTGAAGGAGCTGCTGGGAGGTGAGTAAGCGCTTGCTCTCCGCCCCCCCAGGACCGCCGGGTTTGTAATGAGCCCGGCGGTCCTAGGAGGTATTATCGGCAATATCGGTATCTGAATTGGCCGATACCGATATTGCCGAGAATACCGAATATCGGCCGATTATATCGGTAAAACCGATAATCGGTCGATCCCTACTCTCTAAGGTATCAATATCCTTCTGAAGATACGGTCTCCAGTACTGTGTACAATACTCCAAGTGAGGTCTCACCAGTGTTCTGTATAATGGCATGAGCACTTCCCTCTTTCTACTGCTAATACCTCTCCCTATACAACCAAGCATTCTGCTAGCATTTCCTGCTGCTCTATTACATTGTCTGCCTACCTTTAAGTCATCAGAAATAATAAGTATGTCTTGTGCTACAGAATGACTGAGTGCACCCAAGAGTTGTACTGCCAGCTCTTCCCGTGTACATATATGTATGCAAGACAACTGTAAGGTCTAGAAGCCCTCCCCTACAAGGAGGTTTATTTTATCATTCAGCCCTGGAGAGTATTCTATGGCTTGAAGTGGTGAGTACTTTTTAGGACCTGGGTAGTAGCAATGTATATCTATAAGAGTAGAGGTGGCCAAAAGATGGATCACCAGCTGTTTTAGAATTACTACTCCTATGACCTTTTGCCAGCCTTAATCTTGGGGATCTTCCCTTTGAAATAACTGCAGATATTTTTTCATTACTGTTCAGTTATTTGTTTTACGCACCTTAATTGATTGGTATTGGCTGTAATACATGGCAGTGACCAGGTTAATATTTTGGGTGTAACAGGTAGGGCCCGCCCCTTCTTTTTATTTATTCTTCTTTTGACCTGGCAACTTTCGCTCCCCCTATGGGTGCAATGTTTGTATGACCTTGAATAGCCCTTGCTTGATTCGTGTTGGGAACGTGACAGTTGTGTGATAGATCTAAGTTACAGCTAGGCTCCTGGATCTTTGCCACGCACTGCCTCCCATTTGTGTAACCGATCCAAAATAGCCCTCTTACTATGTGGCATAAGGGTCTTGGAAAATTACAGCCGGTAAACAAAAAGAGAGTCGGTGAGGGCCAATTTATATTTATATATAAATTTATTTTTAGGCATATTTGGTTCTTTGCTTTACAAAAAGAGATGGATTTATAGTGAACAATTATTGATACAGATATGTGTAATGTACAGGTTTGTTATTTTTATTTTATTTATATAGTGCCAGCAAATTCCATAGCGCTGTACAATGGGTATGTACATTAATTTAAATGTGAATGTATTAATTAGCACAGTATTAACTCACTATGTGCTCACAACTCAGGAATTCAGTTATTTATTCGATATAGATTCACTGAATACCCTAAAAATCACCCTACAAGTATTTTTAAAAGTACAGTATGCAGAAGAATAACTGTTGCTGCTTGGATTGACCAGTCAATTACCCTTTTTGAAGGATTAGAACATAGTCTGCTTTGTCACTTTGAAGGCCTGGGTGCAGTTTGGTACATGTAGTGGCAAGGTATAATTTGTATTTATGAACTATAAAGCCGTGTTTTTATTTTTTATTTTTTTTTTCTTCCACTTATTTATTTAGTAAATCTTTGTTTTTTCTGAGCATTACCCTCTTGTGAAATTACTTACCATAACTGGGGTGAGTACATAATCTTCAACCCATGCCATTTGGAGGGTTTAAACCTGGCACTTTAAAGGGACACTCCAGGCACCCAGACCCCTTCTGCCCATTGGAGTGGTCTGGGTGCCAACTCCCACTACCCTTAACTCTGCAACTGTAATTTTTGCAATTTTCATAAACTGCAATAATTACCTTGCAGGGTTAACCCCTCCTCTAGTGGTTGTCTACTAGACAGCCACTAAGGGCACTTCATGGTCTATAGCACAGGTTTTCTGTGCTATAGCGTCGCTGTATGTCCTCACGTGGTGTGAGGACCTCCAGGTTTGCTAAAATCCCCATAGGAAAGCATTGAAAAGCTTTTTTTTTTTTTTTTTATGCTTTCCTATGGAGAGGTCTAATGCGCGTGCACGGCACTCCCCCACCGGTGGGTGGGATGAGTTTTCCCTGGTGACTGGGAGGAGCGTGAGCGGAGGAAGAAGCAGTGACGAGGGACATCGTCGCTGCCTCTGGTAAGTCACTGAAGGGGTTTTCACCCCTTCAGCAACCGTGATGAGAGGGGACCTGCAGTGCCAGGAAAATGGATTGTTTTCCTGGCACTGGATAGTCCCTTTAAGGTTTGGAATAAGTTAATTGAGCTGTAGTGTGGGCCAGGATTTAATACCAGGTTTATTTATAGTAACTTGTGTCTCTGGGGTAATTGGGTCAGAGGCCAGCCATATCTTCTCTTTATGTAGTTGCTGTCATGGCTGTAAACTTGCAGGTATTTTCAAAGAACCGCATGAATATGTATACGTATTGCAACAGCACCAAACAGTGGGTTTTGCATCCAATCCATGAAACCAGTCGAACAGCAGATAACTAATTTATAAAGCTTTTTTTAAGTTTGGACCACACAGTACTCCTCCTCACAGCACTAGAAAATTGTTGCAAAACCAAAATATTCTCAAATCCCTGCAACAATTTAGAATTCCCCCCCCCCATTTCACACAACATGCATGTGGTGGTTTAATCCTGCACCATGGTGAATGCACACCAGGTAACTGGTATGAGGCATGCTTCCAATTCCAACAGGGTGCTTGAGATGCACGGCCAGTTCACAGGTTGAATGCATGCACGGGTTACGATACCTTCCTTTGTGATTATGGACCGCTACCACATATGACGGGTGTGACTGCAGGAGCCTGGCACCAATATTCAAACCATTTGTGGGTCACTTGGATATTTTAACTCTGTAAAGCTGATATTCTGTGACTGTGATTTTTCCTTCTGTTAAGGTGTGCAATGACTTTTGTCCATTCTGGTGCATTTGAGGTAGGAAAACCTTTTCCTCTCATTTAATGTGTCTGATTTTGTAGGTTTTAGACTCTCGCTAGTTCCTTTGCAATAAAGTCAAATCCAGCAAAATCCAATAATTGCAAGAAAATGTGTTGGGTGGAGCAGAGAATTGATTGTAGTCTGTGCAACACCAGACTAAATCTGAAAATGTTGTCTCTTTTCGAGGAGATATATCATATCATCATAATCTGCTTTAACACGACAGCAGTATACCTGGTGACTAGACAATCTGAATTATCTGGATGCTTTCTTAATTACTTGGAACTTTTATTTAGTCTGTTTCCCAGTTGTGGCTCCATTTTTTTTTTTTTTTTTTTGAGGTCATAATGATTATTAAATTTTGGTCTCGAAGGGCATGGATGACCTATTTCATAGAGTTGTCAAGAGAAAGATATTGCTCTCTACCATAACTGCAATCTTGAAACAGACCCTGTTGACTCGTGTTTTATTCAAAGTTTGTCTTATTACTTTGCTTCTGAACAGAGCATCATAGAGGCCAGAAGCCTAGGTTTAAATGAGCATGTAGACTTTTTTTTGTTCTAGATAAGAACCTGGAGCTTTGATGTCATGTGGATCAGCAGACGTCTGTTTTTCCTAGTTTAGTGCAGAAATAAATCCTCCTCTGCGGTTAGAACCCACCCCACGAGGTCTCTTTCTACCGTCTGAACCTCTCCAGCTTCAGCCCTGGCAAATTGGATTTCTAGTGCTTGGACATATCTTCACCGAGCATTACCAATTAGACATCCAAACCACAGGATTTGAACGGTTAGGAACAGTGGTAAAATGACCAGAGCCAACCATGATTTCTAGTACTGTGGGAGCAGTAATGGGTAATCTGAATGTAAAATGTTTCACTTTTAGTTATGTGTTGCCTGTCTTATTAATTGTTGCTTTTTTTTCCCAAATGAGAATCCCCCTCTTACGACTGTAAATTTGCTTTCATTTTATGTCTGGTAAATAGAAGGAATCCTACATAAAGCATTCACTGTTAGAATTTGGCACTTCTCGTAGTAACCCCTCTAACCCATACTGCTGCCTGCAACGCAGCGCATTACTTCGTCCTCGGGAGCCCAGGCGGTTAAATGGGGAATTCTCTATTTTAAGACAATCTTCCAGACTCTCGTCCTTACAAAAAAAGTAAACAAAGTGCTAAAATGGAGTCTCCGTACTACGTAATTTGTAATGACTAAATGTTGTCAGGAAATCGAAAATATAAACTCTGTGGGGAGGATAATTTTGTGACATTTCAAAGCGCAAATGTAATTTGCAATATCTCAAGGTTTTCATAAAGATGCTTGGAAATGTCACTGTAGGCAGTATAATCATTTCATCTTATTGAATTGTTAATAGTGCCTGGAGTCCTCTTGTGCTGTCCCTCCAGTCAATGTTAAACCATTTTCAAGCAGTTTAATGTTAAATAAGGGTCCGTGGCTGTCCACAGCATGGGCCCCCACTGGAGGTGTGGCTAAGGTAGAGATGACACACTTCCTTCTAGCCATTTTAATTCATACCAGCAATAAGCACTATGATAGGCTGCAGTCAGTTGACACTCTGCCAATCACAGACACTCATTGCTGTTCAGACTAATTCTTCCTAATGAGCCCAAACAGCACGGAGGGCTAATTTAGCATTATAAACCTTTTTAATGCTGAATGGTGTCAGGAGATGAGTTACAAGGCCTACAGTGTCTCATTTAAGCATAATATTAAACAAACAAACCCTGCACTAAACCAAAATAAATTATATGATAAACAAACCAATGCTTCTAAATCCCACTAATTGGCACTGATAATGTTTCACTGAGCCCTTGTTTTAACCTCTGAATATTGAAAAGGAGTTGCTTTTTAGGACTGGAACAGATTCCAAAGCTTGCAGATGTTGCTGCTATTATTTATTGTCATGGTATTTGTGTATTCCTGGAATATGACTTACTATCTCCTATTGACCTAACTGCGCAATAAAGGGAACTGCTCCATTTGAGTTACATTTGCCTAGTTAATAGCCTGTTTTAGTTTAAAATATTTGTTTTGTTGTTTTTTTTTTTTTTCAGATCTGCTCCAATATTCTACTCCTGTGTCTGCGAGAGCTGTTTGAGTTCAGATTCATGCAGACTGACCCAAACTGGTCCAACTTCTTTTATGACCCACAACTTCATAAGGTAACTTAGTCGTTGTGTAAATTCATGGCTTTGTCTGTCATTTAAATACACAATATGAGAAAGCTGCATAGGTCAATCATTACCTGCACTGTTTGTCAAGCCCAGATCTTTGGTCACTCTCTATCATTTGATCTTCATTTATGCAATACATATATTTTATTAGCTAAATATTATTGAAGTGGCTTCTGTGCAAGTGTATTTAATTGTCCGAAGCAGGTCCGTTAACAGATTATTTTTTTTTTTTTAATTCATGTCTCACTAGGTTGCTTTGTTGGACTTTGGAGCAACAAGAGGCTTTGATGAGCATTTCACGGACATGTACATTGAGGTGAGATGTTTTTCTCATATATCAGACACCACGTGCTTTTGTTAATGGCCAGGAGTGCCCTTTTAATGTTCCTTTGCTTCCTATATTTAAACACGGTGCCTTGTCTGTTGTTGGTCACCTTTAAATACCCAGAATGAATAAATTCCTAGCCCAGGAAATCTCAGCTGTGTTCCTCTAGATCACCCTTTCTACAAACATGTTTGTCTAACTTATTGTTTCCTTCTTGATTGTTCTTCTATGCTTCTGTTTTATAGGTAATCAGGGCTGCTGCTGACAGAGACCGGGAGAAGCTATTAAGAAAGTCTATTGAAATGAATTTCCTGACTGGTTATGAATCCAAGGTAGGGGTCTCTTTAAAGGATGTGGCTGTTAGAAACGGATTCAGTCTTTGTGATATCCATTCCAAATGTGAACTTTTCCATTCCCATAAACATTTAAATATTGATTACAGCGCTGTCTGTGTGGAGACAGATATAGATATCCACACAGACAGCGCTGTAATCAATATTTAAATGTTTATGGGAATGGAAAAGTTCACATTTGGAATGGATATCACAAAGACTGAATCCATTTCTATATTATTATACAGATTCCCACAATCATTCAGTTCATTCTTTGCTGGTGAAAATAAATATTTAGCCGGTTTATATTCCATTTAACAAAGTATAAAGTGCGTGTTTTTGTTGGTGCTATACACGAGCTGACTGCAACTGTTTTTAAATGTTTTTTTTGTTTTTGCACGGCAGACAATGGAAAATGCACACTTGGAAGCGGTTTTGATTCTGGGTGAAGCCTTTGCTTCAGATACTCCATTCAATTTTGGTTGCCAGAGTACCACAGAGCGGATTCATGGTCTGATACCGGTCATGTTAAAACACCGGCTCGTCCCACCACCAGAGGAAACATACTCTCTGCATCGCAAGATGGGAGGCTCCTTCCTCATCTGCTCCAAGCTAAAGGCTCAGATTCCTTGCAAGAACATGTTTGAGGAGATCTACAGGAATTATTGGAAGGGAAGGGAAGACAAGAAACCATAACTTCTCGGCCATTTAACCTTATTCCAGATGTCTCTTGTCTGTTAATCCTAGTAAAACAGTATATAAAGCTTGGGGGTCCCTCTAGCCACAGGTACAACAACCCTTATTGCTGAAAATGGCCCCTTATTTGGATTTTTTTTTTGTATCTCCAGTGACTTTTTTTCTTCCTCGTGGCTTAAGATGGGCTTGGAAATCCTAGATTGTATATTGTAAGTGAGAAGGAGAACTGGACCTTTTAAAGACTATAAGATGATCATGAAGAAATCTTTAGCTCTGAGAAGAGAGGCGAAATGTGGAGATACACTGACCGCTGTAGAAAGATGTAAAGTGATGCTGTTTGAACGTTACAGTAAAGTAAGGAGACTGCTCTGCAACGTGGTGGAGAGATTTTGCTTTTACTTTATGTAAGCTACAACTGCAGTGCACTTCAGTTTTCTGTAATCATCTTTGGTTTTGTCTAATCAAATGAAATGCTTTTTGTACAGTGAAACTGATTTTGGAGCTATCAGTCTAATCACAGTGGGCTCTCGATTTAAATGATTTTAGAAGCTATCTTTTTTTTTTTTTTTTTTTTTTTGTCTTTTTGAAACCCTTGGGGTTGAGGAGAACATCGCTAAATATAGGACTCATTTTTTTTTTTTTTTTGCATTGTCATTTTGTACCTTCTTTTGAAATAAACAACTGGTTTCGATGACTGAACAGATATGCTTACTTTACCATACTCTAGAACCAACAATCTGTATATTTCCTCCGTGGACTCTGAACATTAATGTCCTTTGGTACTAGGTGGGATCACAACGACATGGTTTATAGATTTTTAATCCGAGGAGTCGTGAGTTGCTAGGGTGAGGGATTACAAGAACCTCTAAAAAACAATTTCTTAAATGCATGGTTCAAACGCACAAAAATGAAAACAAATCGAACTATATTGCTTGACTTGCTAATTATATATTTCTATATTCCTCCATGCTTTACACATCTACATTAAAAAGTCAGACATCACACTGCAAATCTATTTGTTCTGGAACGACAAGATACAGTTTCATATCCTATCGGCAACAATTTAGAAGACTGAGAATTTTGCTTTTTAACTTTTAATTGTGAGAAACGTTGGCCTAATCAAAAGACCCCCACCAGTTCAACTGTAATGAGCTTGCGGCTGTCTGAAAATCACTCCTGTTAACATGTACAAGGTTTAGTATGCTGTAAGCTGTTATGAATCTAATAGACTATTTGCTGGACAGTATGTGCCATGCCATTAAATAGCACTTAATACAGTCACAGATATCACATACTTGGTGACATTATGTTTGTGATCAAGAAAGATAATTATTCTACTTGCTAGTGATCGTTACAGCATTGTAAGGGACTAGATTAATTGGGTTTAGAATTTATTGGCTTCACATTGAGGGGGGAGAGAACAACGAGGGTACAAGTTAATACATTTTGTGGTAATTGGGGATACAGGCTTATTGCAGTGTTTTTTCTTATGTAGGTATGGATGGTAATCTGTCACACATGGTAATCTTTTGTAATTTCTACTAGTGTTGGCAGAGCGCCAAAGGTTGCTACTATTGGGATTGGGAGACCATTGTCGTCTGTTTATTTGGAAGATAAGATAATCCTGAAAGCATAGATTTAGTATTCTATCATTGCTTTATTTTTATTTTTTTACAAATAACTGGTTTGAATTTTCTAGGATAATAAAGTAATGCAACTTCAGCCTGGTTAAAAAAGGGGAAATGTCTCCTTCAGAGAGGATTGAAGCAGTTTAAATATGCACAAACTTGCATTGTTACTGAAAGTGCCAAATTACTGGAGATATTCCAGACCCGTCCTTTGTATGACAGCAGAATGTATAACTCCTTACTAGCAGGAATCCACATGCTCCAATCTGTTTTACAGTAACAGAGTTAGACTTCTTGTTCCATCCACCTTCTATGACCTGTTCCTTCCGAGGGCATTGAAAGCTTTGCTCGAGTCAGTCTGGTTTATAGGTTAGACTTTGCTGCACTAAATATTTTGACCATCTCTGCAAATGTATTTTTGCCAGAATTGTTACAGTTTTGATTTACATTAAAAGATTAATTTTTGAAAGGACTTGTGTTTTGTGTAATCTGTCATATAGATAAGACCTAGATTAGATATCTATTCCCAAAAGGTACCGCACTCCTTGAAATGTTAACTCCTCTGTATTCCTTACACAATAGAATCCATTTAAACAGCATTGCAATAGTAACGTTGTATTTACTACACCAGGGGTAGGCAACCTTTCAGTAGTACTGTGACAAAATAAAATGTTGACTTCCTTGGCGTGCCTTTTTTTTTTTTTTTTTTGAGCTATGTATATAGCCGTATTGTGCTTGGCTTATTTATAGGTGTTGCAGTTGTTTTGTAGCGTTGTATTTGTGTGTATGTGGGCTGCTATATTGTATACAATCACGAGAAGTTTGTGGTATTCTGTATGATACCTGTGAATGTGGGATGTGTATGGGGGCTGTTTATGGAATTGTGGGTGTGGATATGTCATATTGTTTGGGGTGTGTACGTGTGGGGACTGTGTGTTTTATGTAGGATGTTTGTATTATTTGTATGACTGGGAGGCTTCTTCTGTGTATATCTAGCAGTGTGGGTGGCTTCCCTGGGGTTTAGTAAGAACTGGGCTGGTCAGGTACAGGTTAAGGGCAGGAGCCGTGAATGCTGCTGTGGGATGCTCTACTCTAGTGCGGATTCCTGTTCACAAGTGCTGGGAGGAAGTGATTTGAGATCAATTCCTCTAAGTGCTGTAATCCATAAATTGAGGATTGTCCCTCACCACCTTTTTGCACTAGCAGATATATGAAGTTCCACTGTAACTCCAGATAGGCCAGCACCTGTTTGGCTCTAGCAGCCTTGAGTGCTGTGCAAAAGCACCTGAAGTGCCATAGGTTGCCTACCCCTGCTCTACACTATAGTTTCCTCTGGCCCGATCTTGAAAAAGACCTGAGTGGGTCGAAACCTAGATTAATCACAGATTAATTTGTTTTTTGAATACTGTATTAAACACAAGTGGGTTTTTCAAAGACTTAACAGCACTCCTTTTCTGCTTATGTCATACTATCTACACTGGCTGCACAAAGACTTTTTAAAAAATATATATAGTGTGTGTACACAGTAATACCCCTTTTTAATTCTATGGGTTTACATATGAAGACCTAACAATCATCTATTCCTTAGCACGTCTTAAAATCCAGTAAATAAAACCTCAGATGAATAGCACCTGACATATTACTCCATGTCATGATCTATTTGAGAAAATAAAGCCAAAATGGAGAAGCCATATGTGAAAACAAAGTACACCCTTACTGCTTTCAAAGGAATTAAGTGGCTAAATAGCAGACAAGTGCTGTTAATCAAATGCCCTTTATTGATTGGTTATCCGCACAATGCCAAGGAGGAAAGATGTCAGCAATGATCTCAGAGAAGCAATTATTCTGGAAAGGGTTATAAGGCCATTTCCAAACCATTCAAAGTCCATCATTGTACAGTGAGAGATTATTCAAAAGTGGAAAACATTCAAGATGGTTGCAATCTTCCCAGCAAATTCACCCCAAGATCAGACCGTTCAATGCTCAGAGAAATTGCAAATAACCCAAGAGTTACACCTCCGAAAAACAGGCCTCAGCATGTTAAATGTTATAGTCCATGAAAGTACAACTAGAAAAAGACTGGACAAGTATGGTTTGTTTGGAAGGGTTGCCAGGAGAAAGCCTCTATCTAAAAGGAACATAGCAACATGGCTTAGATTTGCAAAGTTGAGCAAACTACAAGAGTTTTTTTTTGTAACAATATCCTTTGGACAGACAAGAGCATAGTGGAGATGGATGTTTGTTTTTTTTTTTTGCCAAATGTGGAGCTGTGTTTTATGGCCAAACTCTGCATATCAAGCATGGTGGTGAAGGTGTGATTATTTGTTTTGCAGCCACAGGACCTGGGAACCTTGCAGCGATTGAACTCAGTCTGTATAATTATTGTAGAGTGAAATGTGAAGACCTCTGTTCGACCGTAAAGATTGGCTGAAATTGGATCATGCAAAAGGACAATCATCCTGAGCACACCAGCAAATCTACAACAGAATGGCTTAAAATAAAAAGAAACCAGGTGTTTCAATGGCCCAGTAAAAGTCCAAACCTCAACCCAATTGAAATGCTGTGGTGGGACCTTGAGAGAGCTGTGCGTAAACCAGTGCCAGAAAACCTCAATGAACTGTTTATGAATGGGTTAAGCCTTCCCGCAAAGCCACTATTGGCTGTCTCATTGACAGCCACTAGAGGCGCTTGTGTGCTTATCACTGTGATTTTCACAGTGAGAGCGCGCCAGCGTTCATAGGAAAGCATTGATAATGCTTTCCTATGCGACTGGCTAAATGCGCACGCAGCTCTTGCCACGCGTGCGCATTCAGCCGACGGGGCGGATCGGAGGAGGAGGAGAGCTCCCCGCCCAGTGCTGGAAAAAGATAAGTTTTACCCCTTTTCAGAGCTGGGCAGGAGGGGAACACTGAGGGTGGGGGCACCCTCAGGGCACTATAGTGCCAGGAAAACGAGTGTTTTCCTGGCACTATAGTGGTCCTTTAACATATTACACTGTGCAATTCTTTGTGTTCATCTGAGGTTGTAATTAATGGAAAAAACGCAAACACACCAAAACATTACTTTTAATTAATCTCTTAAAAAGCACCCTTTTAAATAGGGGCTATACGATACTAACTAAAATGATTGTATACAATCAAAATATTGTTTTAGATCACTATGTTTTGATATTTTGTTTTTTATTTTAGTTAGTGAGTATTGTATAGCCCCTATTTAAAAGGGTGCTTTTTAAGAGATTAATTAAAAGTAACGTTTTGGTGTATTTGCGTTTTTTCCATTATTGGGATTCAGTCAGATTAAAAGTTATTCCCTGGTTATACCAACAAATTGACTGCTACCTCCAACTTTTCTCTTTTCTTTATTCCATTTCAATAGGGGTTATCCCCCATATGGAGGTACCAGTTAGACAACGCTCCCTCTCTTTTTCTATTCCGATGAGGTTGTATTTCATTTTAAGACCGGATAAGGAGTGGATGATTATGATATGTAAAACTGTTGAATTCAAAGAGGGTACTGTGTGTGTGTGTGTATATATAAAATATAAACACACTCTATCAGAAAATCCTACCGTATTAACCAGGAACATCACGCTAGTAAGTAATGGTTTATCTTGTATAACTGACCTAAACGGTAACATTGAATCCATTAAAAAAATACATTTTCATTACATGTTCTGCAATATCCTTCAATTTCTGCTATTTTGGTCTTAAATTTGAAATTCACTTTACTTTTCTGATGCTGCTCCCATTAGTAAAAAAAAAAACTGTACATTGAATTTTTTTTTTTTAAAGTGGGCCCTCTAGTGGTGGTAATCACAGTAGCAAATGCCTTTTTTTTTTTTTGTTACAGACATACCTTCCTTTCATGGGAGTCAATAATTTTACTTCTATTTTAATGAAATTAAGAAAACCTACCTGTATATATCCAAAATAACAAATCCTAATTGGGGAATAAAGGGGGTTCTCTGACCTTGCTTTTACTAAATAAACATGTCCTGGGGCAGGAATGTCAAGTCCTACACTACCATGCAGGCAGTAGGAGTTACTCACCATTGCAAGCCATGAGGGTCTGGGACACAATTGCCGGGGCTGAGTTTCTACTCAATAGGACTAAATAGTAATTCACTACTGGCGAGTGGAAAATCTGAGCCTTGTCCAATTGTGACAGAGCTAATACTTTGACTTGTTTTTTTTCTTTTTAAAACTGTTCCTTTTCTATTTTTTATTTTTTTTAAGTAGTACACTTCTTGAGGGATCTTTATTCGATATAACTCAAAGGTGGGATTTTATTTTACACTTTTCCCCATTTATATAGAAGCTGTGCCTCGACCACCTACATCTTCCTCTATCGGGGGCAGTGGGGATGAGACATCTTATCCCATCAGGAGAGGAGGAAGATAGGAATAAAGAGGAAGCAAATTTTAATATCTTCCTTAAAAAGGTCAGAGAGACACTGCCAACCTTTCAAAGAAAACTAAAAATAAAGGAGCACTACAGGTATAGTCTGCAGCTGCTGGCTCTGCCCCTGTCTGCCTGCTCACATTAGAAATGCTTCCCTATTGGATTGGCTGAGATCAGGGGCAAAGCCAGCACATGTCAAAAACAGCCCTGGCCAATCAGCATCTCCTCATAGAGATACATTGAATCAATGAATCTCTATGAGGAAAGTTCAGTGTCTGCATGTAGAGGGAGGAGATACTGAATGTTGTGATTCAAACTAGGCAAGACTGAGATAGGAAGCCGCTCTAGCAGCCATCTGAGGAGTGGCCAGTGAAGTTATCACTAGGCTGTAATGTAAACACTGCATTTTCTCTAAAAAGACAGTGTTTACAGGAAAACGCCTGAGGGGTATGATTCTACTAACCAGAACAAATTCAATAAGCTATAGTTGTTCTGATGACTATAGTGTCCCTTTAAGTAATTTCTTTTTAGCTTTTTTTTTTTTAGTTCGAATGAAAATTAAGAAATTCAATAAATTATCATTTATATATGTCTATAACAATTCGTAGATCTAAATCTCTGCAGCCACCCCAAATTAGCAAGTGTAGAAATAGGGGAACTTCCTTATGCTACCAAGATAAGCTTTATAACTGCTAAATACCAGCCACCCCCTGATATGTACTGAATGAAGCCTCACTGTAATCTTTTATTTCATGCTTTCAAGGTCAGCTGATAACCCTATTGGCTGCAATGAGCATAAAGTGACCTACTGCCTAAATAGTGCAAAGCTAAAATACTAAATACTGTGCCTTCTAGGCCACCTATCATATAGACGCCTATGGTACATGTGGCACAGATACTATAGGAGGTTCTTTAAACATAAATAAAAAAAAATGTCTGTTTCTTTTAAAAGGTTGTGAGTTTCTCTCGTCTCTATTGTCATCAGATATGGTCACATGTGGAAAGCCACCAGAAACCTTGGGATTTGTGAGTAGGACACAAGTGACTTCCTTGCTTCTCCTGTATAAGAAATAAGAGTTTGTGAATAGCACATTCGTGGGTGACTTTCATTTCTCCCTATGAGAAATCAATACAATTGTATGTGCACATATGCACCCACAAAAACAGCTATAGGGGACCAGAGATCCGTGGAGAGATCTTAGCAATTTCCTGGTTTCATTGAGAACGTTATTTAGCTCTCTGAATGATGGACTATCTAAAATAATAATACAAGAGCGGGACTTGATCTCCATGCCAGACAGTCACAGTAAACATGAGCTCCTTGACAAAAGTCTCTAAAATGCCAATTTGCCTGGACTAGCAACTGTGGCTTACTTGTTCCAGTCTAACACCCACTTGGCACCCTTCTTGTGAGTTTAAGTGATCTCTGATGCTGCTGCTGAGTAGGTGTATCCTTCAGTTTCTGCAGCCTGGTGTGTTCGTTTGAGGGAAGGAGACAATCTCTTTGATTGGGATTACCTAGGTGTCACTGCTAATCTACTGAGGCCCACACTCCCCCTCTGCCGGGGGTTATTCTGGTCCCCACCATGCACGTTCATACCTTTTGCTAAATCGTGCCGTTTTAGTCTTCGTGCCACTAGAAGAACAGCCTTGGCCAGGCAAGGTCCAGCTTATGTGCTCACTGTACATTATTTCTCAAAGTCTGACCTGCATTCTTAATGAATGAGCAGATCCTCAGGATGAATAGATAGAATAGCCAAAGAGCACCATATTGTATACTGAGATAATGCAACCTCTACATTGTATTTTTTCTTTCTTAAAATAAAGTAGCATTCGAATACAGAAGATACAATTGGGTAAATCCTTAAATTTGTCACCTTTCCAAGTGCTTACCTTGCTTGGGCAGCCATCTTGCTTTCCATGAATAGTCTACCCCAAAGTTAAGAGTCAAATTGCAGGAGGAATAATGAGAAGAGAGCTGCAATCAGGATGTGAGGCTCAATGAATAATACTAAAATAAAAAGCAGAGGCAATTTGTCAAGCAAAATTTAACGAGGTACAACTCTAAGATGGCGATCCCGCTGTAAGCCAAAGCAGGTTAGTGTCTTTGCGAGGCCAGCTTCTAATGATATTCAGTTCGTGGACGCTCTGATAAGGAAATAGTTATATGCTCTGAAGGGCCTACTGGTGGAAACGAAGGCAGATGAGCAATGGCAATTTAGCTTAATATTTGTTTTCTGGCTCTCAACCTTTTGAAAATAAAACCAGCTCCTGTGGAACTTGGGATGTTGCTCACCTGTTGGCTTTTTTTTCCTTTCAGTAAACTAGAAGAATTCAAAGAGGAAAAATACAGCCATCTTCACAGACACATCTACAGTGGACAAACATGGGCACATCATCATAACAGGGTTCTAGATCAGATGGGTTTAATGGAAATACACTGGTTAAACGTGATTCCACCCTGGAGGAAGGCTTTCTCTGTCCTAGAACCTGACCGTGTTTGGCCCAGACCTTTCCAAGAACGGTCTCTTTGCACACATGCTCACAGATATCCGTTTGTGGTCCTACTTCCGTAATGCAATCTATACATGGCTTTGATTGACAGAACTGCTAGAGCCGCAAGGTGTGATGCAATATCTAGCCCTGCAAGTTCCATCAACAAACTGCATAGCTGCCTCACTCCTACAGTACGGTTCATAACTCCTGACGTGTTTATTATGGACATGTGACTCTGCTGTCCACATCTTCAGTCTACTAGTAGCCATTTGCCCCCTTGCCAGCAACTCAATGAATTTGAGTTACTGAACTCTCACATTTTAGTTTGATTAAATGATTACTGCAACCACAAAACAGTGTTTTAAACCCCCCAAAGTAAATAAATGAAATCACTGAAACACACCAAGGAGCACTAAGGCCACGGCCAGTTCAAGGATTTTTGGCTACACAGGCTAAGATCCATTTTGCTGCCCCCCCCTCCATTCCCCTTCCCTAAAATGCACCTTAATCCTCCTCTTGAATTACTTACTTCCTTTAATGTTTCTTATCCTCTTTTAAAATGTCTTACCCCTTTTAGTGGATCTTAACCCCCCCCTTGTCTCACACTCCTCTTTAGTATATCGTATAACCCCATTTTCTTTCTCCCCACAGCCCCTTGTCGCTATCTACCACAACCACTGCCTTTTTGTACCCCCCCCAAACCCCTTCATGTGTCTCATTTCATCCCAGTCTCTCCATATGCTTAATTCCCCACCAGCTCCTCCTTGCATCTCATTCTCCCCATTCACCCCCAGTCCCTCCATGCCTCTCATTCTCTCATCTCCCCAGTCCCTCCATGCCTCTCATTCTCTCCTCTCCCCAGTCCCTCCATGCCTCTCATTCTCCTCTCCCCCAGTCCCTCCATGCCTCTCTCTCCTCCCCCCAGTCCCTCCATGCCTTCTCATTCTCCTCTCCCCCCCCAGTCCCTCCATGCTCTCATTCTCTCCTCTCCCCAGTCCCTCCTCCATGCCTTTCATTCTCTCCTCTCCCCAGTCCCTCCATGCCTTCATTCTCCTCTCCCCCAGTCCTCCACCTCTCATTCTCTCTCCCCCCAGTCCCCCCATGCCTCTCATTCTCTCCTCTCCCCTGTCCCCCCTCTCATCTCTCTCTCTCCCCCCAGTCCCACCACCTATCATTCTCCTCCTCCCAGGCCTCTCATTCTCTCCTCTCCCCCCCACCTCTCTCTCCTCTCCCCCCCAGTACTTACGCCTCTCATTCTCTCCTCTCATCCCCAGTCCCTCCATGCCTCTCATTCTCTCCTCTCATCCCCAGTCCCTCCATGCCTCTCATTCTCTCTCTCATCCCCAGTCCCTCCATGCCTCTCATTCTCTCTCCCCCAGTCCCCTCCATGCCTCTCATTCTCTCCTCTCCCCAGTCCCTCCATGCCTCTCATTCTCTCTCCTCCCCCCCAACCCCCCCGTCCCTCCATGCCTCTCAATCTCTCCTCCCGCCGGTCAATGCATGAAGCGTGGCCAAGCAAAGGACGCGGTAGAGAAGCCTTTGTTTCCTTTACCCAGTCTGCCAGGGAGTTGAGCAATTCCTGTCAGACCAGGTAGAGATTACAGAAGCTTCTTTACCCCTTCCTCAGCTTGGCCGCGCTTCATGCAGTGACTGGCGGGAGGGGAGAAATTACCGCAGCTCGGTCACGCAACAAGAGGGAGGTGAGCAGGGTAAGATGCATAGGGGGATAAAACAGGCATAGAGGGGACATATAAACGAATCCTGCACCCCCTGGGTCCGATATACCCTGCTGCCTTATGGTAGCACCAGTCCGGATCGAGGCCAAGTAATTCTTCAGCTCGATTCTCCCTCGCTGGTAACGCACAGAACTGACATTAGCCAGAATGGAACTCTTGTTCTGGGCTGGCTTATGACACTCCAATGACATTGCCGCAGCTGGAGTTACACCTCCAGCAGCAAAGGCGTCAAACTCAAACTCCAAACGCTGTCATGATAACTTCAAATCAGTGAAGTGGTTGTGGTGCTTAAATCATCCCTTTAAAGGACCACTCTAGGCACCCAGACCACTTCAGCTTAATGAAGTGGTCTGGGTGCCTGGTCCCTCTAGGCTTAACCCATTTTTTTATAAACATAGTTTCAGAGAAACTGCTATGTTTATAAATAGGTTAATCCAGCCTCTAATGGCTGTCTCACTGACAGCCGCTAGATGGGTTTGTGTGCTTCTCACTGTGAAAATCACAGTGAGAAGATGCCAGCGTCCATAGGAAAGCATTATGAATACTTTCTTATGAGACTGGCTTAAAGCGCGCGCAGCTCCTGCCGCGCATGTGCATTCAGCCGAAGAGGAGAGCTCCCCACCCGGCGCTGGAAAAAAAGATACGATTTAACCCTTTCCTCACCATCCAGCCCAGCGGGAGTGGGACCCGGAGGGTGGGGGCACCCTCAGGGCACTATAGTGCCAGGAAAACGGGTGTGTTTTTCTGGCACTATAGTGGTCCTTTAAGCAATATTGCACATTTATTTCCTGAGATACTCATCTGATTTTAGCAAATTTTAATCCAATGAAAATATGTATTCGGGGAAACAAATCCAATTTTGGAAACATGATTATTAATGGTCACAGAACAACAGCTGCAGGAGTCAATCCTGCTGATTTAACATGGTCTTGCATTCTATTGATGATGAAAGAAAATGATGAAACATTTAAACATATTTAGAAATGAGGGATGGGAAAAAAGCAATGTTTTCTAACAGTTCCCTGTTTTATTGCAATACATCAAAGTCAGGTTAATATATTTATTGAGTGTTGTCAACATAAAATATTGGTGGTTAGTCTTTTATTACATGGTCGAGGTCCACCTTAAATATAGTCTGTGCAAAAGAATTTACATCCTTGTTTCATAGCAGAATTGTCCCAACAACATGACCAAATGCAATCGTTCCCACACACTTGTCAGATTTTATAATCTAGAACAAAATAAGTGATTACATCCAAGACATGCAAAACAAAAAAACTCCAAAACTGTACAATATTATTACAATAAAAACAAAATAATCCTAAAAAATATTCCTTTAAAAAGAATTGATATGAAACTCATTACATAAAAAGGGCAGATACAAATTCAATGAAATGGAAAAAGCCAAAAGAATAAAAAATAAAATAAAATAAAATGTACTTTTGTTTTTTCCATAGAATGTGTAGGGAGGTCCCATATTTTTATTGCATAAAAAAAAAAATATATATATATATTTTCATATCAGCTTTAATGCAAAGTAATTTGGAATTAATCTGAATGCCATATATGTAGGTTATTGCTATGAGAAAACGATAGCGATATTTTTGATTTTCCGGTGAGGTCTCGAACTCCGTTCAGGACAGCTTGCGTTGTACAATGATATCTCAAAAATATAATTTATTTTATTATCTATTTACCTATGTATTATGAGGCCGCTTGCCTAGCGTCAAGAACATACGTTGAATGGATCTGTCCTGGACTATTTTGCAAGTGCCTGGGTATGTGAGATTTCACACTGGGTGAGGTCGGGACCCCTATGTAAGCCCCTCCAGTTGGTGCAGTACTCGAGGTAAAAAAAGAAGGGGGGTCTACGATGTATTGGAAAGACACCTACTGATCAAAAAGCAGTTGGTTTAAAGGGTCTGTCATGCACAATTTGACAAAGTTCTGTTTTCCTCTGTAACTTTGCGCTAACAAAATATTTTGATGAAATAATTTGCAAACAAGTTACAGCCGTTAGTGCAATGACTGTCAATCTGGTTTCGAGATTGTGTTTCCCCATTTTAGCTGTTTTCGTAAGCCGGCTCTCAATCTATTTAGTAAAGGAAACCAATACTGAAGAATAGGGTTGGGATCTATTTTTATAAACTGTGAATTGTGGTGAATCAACAAATAAGTTGAAAATGTTAGGCCTAAGTAGTTAAATAGAAAAATTCTCCAACTGAACTTTATATCCACCTATTTCGCTAAATAAGCCAAAGATTTTCAATTTCACACAATTCCCAGATTTTGTGAATACACTCTTATGCATAACACTAATCAAACTATAGTGAATGTCAGGATAACAGCCTTTATAGCAGAAGACCAGCTGTATAGTATATATAATGATATACTATGTTATTACTTAGTAAGATGAATAGGGTCAAGCCATGAATTTAAACCTAGGTACTCACTTTGTATCATTCGAGCAGATTGATAAAAGTGTCACGGGAACAGAAATAGCTTATTGTGAGATCCTTTGTAACTGCAAAGCAGACACCACTGGGAAAACTGCAGCAAAATAAAAAAAAAGACCTAACAGGTGGGTGTGTGAAAGTATAAGCAAGTTGCAAATGTACAACATTGTGTATATCTTAATATATATATTGGTATAATTTTATATAGCCATAATCATAGCTTGAACGCTACAGATAAAATCTGTACTTTAAAAATATATATATATATCAAAGATTCTCCCATATCTCTTAATCTACTTTTCAAAAGCAGAGACACAAATAAGTCTCCGGGGCTCACAATTTCTGGTTATATTTGCATTAATATTGGTTGTATATATTATGGCAATTCTCTATTTTGTTGTGTGTGCGTGTCTATATAATGTCAATCTGTCCTTTCCTATGTTGCGTGTATGTTGTGTATATAGTGACAATCACTTCACTGTTGAATCCATTGCATTTGTGTTGACTATGCAGGGACTATCGATCCATGTAGTGTGACAGTTACAGATGCTGGGACCTTTCAGAAATATTCAGCAAGCTGACGTGTTTTATGTTTTAGGAATTTTCTTTCAATGGTTCCTGTGTGAAGGTGGACACGATGGATGCTATATAGAATTAAATGGTTCCTGTGTGAAGGTGGGCACGACGCATGCCATATAGAATTAAATGGTTCCTGTGTGAAGGTGGGCACGACGCATGCCATATAGAATTAAATAATTTCTGTTTAAAGATAGGCACGATGGACGCCATATAGAATTAAATGATTCCTATGTGAACATGGACACGATGGACGTGGTATAGAAAGAAAGGATTCCTTTGTGAAGGTGGGCACGAGGGATTCTGTATAGAATTAAATGGTTCCTGTGTTAAGGTTGGTACGATGGACGCAATATAGAATTAAATGATTTCTGTGTGAACATGGGCACGATGGACGTGGTATAGAAAAAAATGATTCCTATGTGAACATGGGCTCGATGGACGCCGTATAGAATTAAAGGATTCCTATGTAAAGATGGGCACGATAGATGCGGTATAGAAAGAAATGATTCCTATGTGAAGGTGGGCATGATGGATGCCGTAGAGAATGAAATGGTTCCTGTGTGAAGGTTGGTACAATGGATGCGGTATAGAATTAAATGATTCCTGTGTGAAGGTGGGTACGATGGACATGGTATATATAGAATGTAATAATTCCTGTGTGAAGGTGGGTACGATGGACGCCGTAGAGAATGAAATGATTTCTTTGTGAAGGTGGATACGATGGATGTGGTATAGAATGTAATGATTCCTGTGTGAAGGTGAGGATGATCGACACAGTGTACAGAGAATCCTGGACAAATCCTAATGTGCGAAGCAGGGTGTGAATCATTTAGCCCTTAATGCCTCCTTGGTAAGCCAGCCGTAAGGATAAGAACACAAGCAGACACTAAACGGAAAGGTTCAATCCTGCAAAGTAGCTTATCCTGAGTTTGCTAATGCAGTGTTTGCTGATGTGTGTAGCCACTTACAAACGTCACTTTTTGGCGGGTCACATATTACGCCATCACAATTCACACTCAATCCTACAATCGTCTTTTTTTGCACTGATAAAATGTGGAGCTGGCCTCATCTATAATAAATGTACACTAGAAACCATTAAAGGTTTGTATTAAATGGGAATCATCTCCTCCCAGAATTTTTTATATTATGTACTCATCCCCTTCATTTAACAAATGTCTGTTTGTGAAGTCTGAATCAAAAAATTGGAAAATCAAAATTTCTTCTCTGGGGGAACTGGCACCTCCATCTTAGCTTTCCATCAGTCAGATGCTTTTCTCACTGCTACAAACTCTGTCCTTCGCATTGCAGTCAACATAGAGAATGCATACAAAGGAGAAAGCCAATAAAATGATTCCATTTCTCATACTCATTTGCAATGTGTGCCTTGGCTGTGCCAGGACTAAACTGGATTGTAATGTCAACGGATACATTTTTAGTAAATATTTCTATAGAAACTAGAATCACATGAAAAAGGTTAACACAAGTTAGTTAATGTTTTATGTAGCAAATGCTGTTCAGATCTGCAACAAAGGCTCTCCAAAAGTATTATGAAACTAAAATAAAACATTGTTGTTTATAAGATCAAACGTCCCAGGGCAAAATAATAAATCTGGGAACTTGCTGAATCAAGTAACCATACTGCATAGATCAACAATGAAACTCTACCCATCCCTGGTAGATGACTAAGACTGAAGAATGGGACAGTGGTGAAGAAAGTGATTCATATTCTAGAGACATCTTGGTTCTCCTAGACATGAATATGGTCCTACAACAGAAAACTCTACTCACGATCCTATATCTGCACAAGTCTAAACATTGGCAAACTGATGTCATGGGGTTCTGCTAAAAGGTAGTGGTTTTTAATTATTACATGGATTCAGAGTATTAATAACAGGGCAACATTGCTTGTTATAGCTCACTCACATAACCCCAGGCTGTTTTCGATTCAGGACATTGCTTGCCTCAATATTTTTTTATGCCACATCCACAATATTTTGCACAACAAGATTTATTTTGAAGGGTTCAGCTGGGACTTCTGTGGCATATCTGCAAATCAGCCTGGGGAGGATGTGCTGGGAATGTAAAGCCTAGCGGAGCAATCAAATAGCCTTAAAATTGCAGATTGATCATCTCTGCATTATGTGATACAAAGCAGGAACATTGTAACAAATCTTTACTCTCGCTACTAACAGAAACAGAAATGTACTGGAATAAAAATTCAACACTAAAATTTGGGATTAGAGAGCAAATTCTGTTAGAATCCGTGATTAACTTGTGATGATGAAATGTGATTCAGCTAAACAGAGTATTCTGTGGACAAAACACCAAAAACCCTTAAGGATTTATCCATCAAAGAGTACAAATGCCCAAGAAATTTGTACCATTTAGACAATAATCGCTGGAGAAAGATCTCCAAATTGTTTATCACTTCAAAAGTGTATGGAAAAAGCCCTTACAGTGTAACTGTACAGTGTGCCCAACGCATTGTGTTAACATCACCCTGTTATGATTTAGATTACTTTATACTCCAGATTTTCACTGTGAAAAAAAAAAAAAAAAAGTGTTTTGACACCAAACTATTATATCGCATTGATGAATAAAAGCTGCCTATCTTTTTTTCAATTTTTTTTGTTGGTTTCATATTTTTTTTCATAATATGTTTTTTTTTTTTCTTTTTACTTTTTGCATTAATTGTATAAAATTTACCAGCATTGTGATTATAAATATATTAACAGATAAAATGACATCTTGATTGTAACAAACACACACAAAAAAAAAGGATTATTTTGGAAAAAAACAGAGCAAAGCACAATATGTGGGTTTATACAATGCAAAGAAACAAGGTTGGAGTAGGGGCGTTGGATAGAGAGGGGTACAGAATACTTTCACAGGAGAGAAGTGACGTAAAAAAACAAAAAAAAAAACACCCCCCAAACTTTATAATAAATAAATAAATACAAACAAAGCTGAAACATCTGTCAAATACAATGGCCTACATGCACACGGTGACACGCGTTTTACTTCCTTCTATTGATAGTAACACAAGGTGTAGGAGTAAAGTGTTTTGGATAAATTTGTGTATTTTGGAAGTGGAGTCTTAATAACAGAAAGTTTGGGTCCTGTGTAAGAGCTGAGGTTTAGCACCAAAAAGAACTGGAGTTTCTAATACATCCATATTTAGAAACTCTTTTTTGCAGCTAAAGAGACATCCTAATAAAACCATACATGCCAGGCACCTATCTCCAAAGCAAACAGAGCAGTTGATAGTGGGCTTGGCAGCCAATAAGAGCCTGCAGGCTCAAGGAGCATAGTTTAACTCAAGGCAAGGCTTGTCAGCTCTGAGTATTAAAAAAAAAGTGTCACTAGTTTAATGCCCCCTTCATTCCTACTATAGAGTAAGGTGTTAGGGGCAAGACCTCAAATGCCCTTCCTCAACTGCCAAACACCAAATGTGCACTCCTGAATCTCTACAACGGATGGTGGCTACAGAGATAAGCCCTTCCACAATATGGATAAAAATTGTATATATTTCTGATCAAAGCAAATATGTTTATTGGATAAAATCTAACAAGTATTGTATTAACTCAGACAGAAGAATAATGACTGGCTGGAAATGGGCATCGGCTCTTAAACTAACTGCTCTGTAACATGGCAAAACTACCCAGAACCGAAGAGGCTGACAATCTGTTCCGTCTCTTTTTTTGCTATTACATGGTTGCAGTGGAAGAAGAAAAGAACGTGTAATGGAATAAATAAATAAACTAAACAAAAATCCAACAACAAAATAAAAATGGTTTCCATATGGAATTCACCTTCTATGTGTGAAATTTAAACAGGATATTGAGGTGCAGAGGCAGCTGTGCCCTCTGGGATTTATTCAAAGTTAAACGAGGTGTAAAATAGAGATCCGTTTGTAAAACAGGATGCAGTGTACTCCGGGGATATCGTGATAATCCCTTCTAAGGAGAGTAAATGAAAGCAGAGTAAATAAATGTCCTTATGTTATTACCTGTTATGTACAGACGGACGTGCTATAGAAAAAACGATGCATGACTGTATGGTAACCGATACGATAGTGGGAGCCACAGTTGGCTCTATTTTCCCATCAAGCTTGTTGACCAATATCAGTTTTAAAAGCAAACAATCCATTGTTAAAATGACAGAATCTCTTTAAATATGCCTCTATTCTCAATGGAATACATGATCCTTATATATACACATATGTAATGTACTATTTAGATTAAACTCTGCTTTGTATTAAAATACGTTATTAATGACACAAGAAGAGGGTCACAAGCGCCAACGCGGTTTCAACATTCAATGGGCGGTCACGCACCTGAAGTGATCTCCCAGGAGGATAGAGTGGACACATTGCTGATTCTCAAAAGTCTGAAGAAACTAATTGGAAGAAAGTACTTAATGCACTCCTTCCCCAAAAAATTGGTTTCATACTGTGCGCACATTTTTGAGCTCATCACGGACTCCTTGTGGCCAACGGTTTTCATAGCAAAGAAACTGCCTGTAAACCACAAAAAAGCAACCAATGCTACAATCTATCTAGCCTGTCTTCACGGCCAACACTCTGCCTTCTCGCTAGTCCGAGGCAATGCGGTGCTGATGGCGTTGGATAAAAGTATCCTATCTCCAGAGGTTGAAACCAGTCCTGAGGAGCTGGGGTACAGGTAGATAAGGGTGAGCAGAGAGAAGCTGGAAGGATGGCGAGAGTTCATGCTTCCCAACTCACATGATCGGAGCTCTCTAATGAACTGCTCTTGGTTTTGTGAGGGGATGCTGGACTCGGAGGACTGCTGAGGTTTGAGCTGTTGGAAGCTGTTGAATGCCGTGGCGAGTCCGAGTCCTGATGACCAATAGAAAAGGGACAGGTTAGAAAAGTTACACCTGACGGATACATTATCTGTGAGCACCATAAAATAACAGAAGCCAATCAGGTCTTTTAATGCATGTTACAAGATCAGAAACTGAGACGTCTTTTTTTTCGACTACTTCATTTAACATGTTAATTAACAGAAAATAAGCAGTGTGTAGAACAATGATTAACAGGAAGCGGGGACACAGCTGAATACAGCAGTGAAGATTTCTACATCTAATTTTATTATTCAGACCTCCAAAGCACTAATTTGTTGACCTTAAAAACCCTGGGAAGGGGACAGTTCCTCTTTAAATAAAATGCAAATACAATGCTTGGTGCCTTCACACACACCCATCACTGTAGCAATGCTCGTAACATGCACAGAAACACGGATATGAAATATCAAGCAGGTCTTCAAATACAGCTCTGCTTTGTTTATGTCACTCTCACCTCACGCTCATAATCTCGCGCTGGGGCATCACTCCCTTGATCGAGGCCACCAGAAGACAATGACCCATCAGATGGCGAAGTCATAGGTTGGCGTTTTGCCCCATAACTTCCTCCAGACAGGTCTCTGCGTAAGGCGCTTCCATTTTGGGACGTTCCTACCGGGACAGTAGAAATTCATTATAGGAGAAATTGGTTATCTGACATCACTTATTATAGCACCTGATCCTCTTGTTAAAATATCCGACTGTGATTTAACAAACCAGTTTATTGTAACTCTACTAGAAAAAAAACAAAACTGCTTTTTAAAACTTTAACTTTCATTTATCAGGATTTAAAGGGACAAATCGTTTTCCTGGCACTGCAGGTCCCCTCTCCCTCCCACCACCCATCCCATGTTGCTGAAGGGGTGAAAACCCCTTCAGTGACTTACCTGAGACCCCCACCGCTGTCCCTCGGCGGTGGTTTCTGGTCCGACCACGCTCCTCCCCCGCCGACGGAGACTGATTGCGCATGTGCGGGCGCCGGCGGGGGAGACCAGCGCGCATTAGACCTCTCCATTGGAAAGCATTCAAAATGCTTTCAATGCTTTCCTATGGGGAATTGAGCGACACTGGAGGTCCTCACACAGCGTGAGGACGTCCAGCGACGCTCTAGCACAGAAAACCTATGCTAGGAACACGGAAGTGCCCTCTAGTGGCTGTCTAGCAGACAGCCACTAGAGGAGGAGTTAATCCTGCAAGGTAATTATTGCAGTTTATAAAAAACTGCAATAATTACACTTGCAGCGTTAAGGGTAGTGGGAGTTGGCACCCAGACCACTACAAAGGGCAGATGTAGTCTGGGTGCCTGGAGTGTCCCTTTAAGCACAATCCATGGACAATATGATTACTGTGGAGCTCTGTGATATACTCATACACACTGCACATTACTGTGACTTTAATTGCTATGGAGCTCTGATAAGATCATGCATACAGTATAATATTACAATGAGGTTCATTGCTGTGGAGCTCTCTGATACACAAAGAATACTGCATATTACAGTGAGTTTTATTGCTGTGGAGCTCACTGATACACACATAAATACTGTACATTACTGTGAGTTTGATTGCTGTGGATCTGTTATATATTCACACACTGTACATTACTGTGAGTTGTATTGCTGTGGATCTCTGTTATATATTCACACTGTACATTACTGTGAGTTTGATTGCTGTGGATCTGATATACTCACACACTGTACATTACTGTGAGTTGTATTGCTGTGGATCTCTGTTATATATTCACACACTGTACATTACTGTGAGTTGTATTGCTGTGGATCTCTGTTATATATTCACACTGTACATTACTGTGAGTTTGATTGCTGTGGATCTGATATACTCACACACTGTACATTACTGTGAGTTGTATTGCTGTGGATCTCTGTTATATATTCACACACTGTACATTACTGTGAGTTGTATTGCTGTGGATCTCTGTTATATATTCACACTGTACATTACTGTGAGTTTGATTGCTGTGGATCTGATATACTCACACACTGTACATTACTGTGAGTTGTATTGCTGTGGATCTGTTATATACTCACACACTGTACATTACTGTGAGTTTTATAGCTGTGGATCTCTGTTATATATTCACACACTGTACATTACTGTGAGTTGTATTGCTGTGGATCTGTTAAATACTCACACACTTTACATTACTGTGGATCTCTGTTATATACTCAGACACTGTACATTACTGTGAGTTTTATTGCTGTGGATCTGTTATATACTCACACACTGTACATTACTGTGAGTTTTATTGCTGTGGATCTCTGTTATATATTCACACTGTACATTACTGTGAGTTTGATTGCTGTGGATCTGTTATATACTCACACAATGTACATTACTGTGAGTTTTATTGCTGTGGATCTGTTATATACTCACACAATGTACATTACTGTGAGTTTTATTGCTGTGGATCTGTTATATACTCACACACTGTACATTACTGTGAGTTTTATTGCTGTGGATCTGTTATATACTCACACACTGTACATTACTGAGTTTTATTGCTGTGGATCTGTTATATACTCACACACTGTACATTACTGTGAGTTGTATTGCTGTGGATCTGTTAAATACTCACACACTTTACATTACTGTGGATCTCTGTTATATACTCACACACTGTACATTACTGTGAGTTTTATTGCTGTGGATCTGTTATATACTCACACACTGTACATTACTGTGAGTTTTATTGCTGTGGATCTGTTATATACTCACACACTGTACATTACTGTGAGTTTGATTGCTGTGGATCTGTTATATACTCACACAATGTACATTACTGTGAGTTTTATTGCTGTGGATCTGTTATATACTCACACACTGTACATTACTGTGAGTTTTATTGCTGTGGATCTGTTATATACTCACACACTGTACATTACTGAGTTTTATTGCTGTGGATCTGTTATATACTCACACACTGTACATTACTGTGAGTTTGATTGCTGTGGATCTCTTATATACTCACACACTACATTATTGTGAGTTTTATTGCTGTGGATCTGTTATATACTCACACATTGTACATTACTGCGTTTTATTGCTGTGGATCTGTTATATACTCACACACTGTACATTACTGTGAGTTTTATTGCTGTGGATCTCTGTTATATATTCACACACTGTACATTACTGTGAGTTGTATTGCTGTGGATCTCTGTTATATATTCACACACTGTACATTACTGTGAGTTGTATTGCTGTGGATCTTTGTTATATACTCACACACTGTACATTATTGCGAGTTTTATTGCTGTGGATTTCTGTTATATATTCACACACTGTGCATTACTGTGAGTTGTATTGCTGTGGATCTCTGTTATATACTCACACATTGTACATTACTGTGAGTTTGATTGCTGTGGATCTCTTTTTAGTCATGCACAAAACAAGTTGCAGAATGTAACTGCAGCATGATTGATAAGATTGATAAGTAAATGGCTTACTTGCAGCCAGTCCGCTGCTGGCACTCATTGACCGTCCTGGCTCCATGCGGGATTTGGTGATAGACGGAATACTGACAGAGCCGCTGAACATCGTCCGACTGTCCTGATGCCGGAGATTCTGAAGTAGGAAATATGGTGATAAATAAAATGTTCTGTGGGTATCCTGCCATAACATGCCTACAAATGACAAGACATTTCCTACAAAAGGTATAACATAACCTCCAAGCAAGAGACAGAATACAGAGAGATCTGGAGCGACTCCTCGGTATGAGCCAGGACAGAAAAACTGACTGTTGCCTCCCCTTCACTGGCCAAACAAAGCAAACACACACGGACATCACTTTACTGGGGCAATGACGCACACAATGAGCACACCAACGTAGAGACTAATAAGCAGAATGGGAGAGAGAATCTTGTAAACTCACGGTCAACCAAAATAATATTCTATCATTTTGAATCTGGTGATTAAAACATTTTCTAAAAACAAATACAGGGTTATTCACTAAAGAGAGAATTCAAGGAGAATTTTAAATCTAAGGTTAAAATAGCAAAAGTGTAAATATTCTTCAAGGTAGCTATGCTAATATTCAGTAACTCATCAGCGGAACACTTCACTCCTAACCCTAACCAGTGACCCCGAACATCCAGGCATTGAACGAATACAGCTCTGTGAGTGAGTGCTGCTTCACGCAATGTGTCTTATTCACAGACAGGGGAGCTTGATCATGTAAACACCATGGACCTCTTCCCATACTTGTTGCAATCATTTACCAACAAACCGGAGACAACTAATATGGCCATCATTGTGTAAAACTGAATGTTATATGGCTGGTAACCTGAGGCTGCCACTAGTTTCAATGTCTACCATAGAGACTAGTGGGAGCTGCTAAACTTTAAGTAACACTAGGATTCCATGCCAGATGGTATATACGACCGACTGTCGCAATCTGACTAAATATTTCCCCAGTTTCACCTAGGTGTTAAGAGAAATGTGCCCTTTCTTGGTCCAAGTTCAATTTGTAAAATGTTAGATGTTAAGTGGCGTCTGGAATCAGTCTTGCAATGCTTAAACACGGCTTTTTACTGACAAGTATGAAGACGAGCCACGTTTTGGTTAGGGTTTGAAGAACAGAAAGCGTGCTTATGTCACAGTAGAAACCTTTTTCAAACCTTCTTTCCATTTCCAATCTTCTTATCTACTGTTTCTCAACCCCTCGTTTCACTTAATTAAACCAGCACACACCTGAAACCTTTTACATTGTTCTGATAAAGGACCCCTTGACCTGAATAGGGTTTACCAGGAAAACGAAGTCCATGTGGACAGTCTACACCAGGCATAGGTAACCTTTGACACTCCAGATGTTTTGGACTACACCTTCCATGATGTTTTTTCCAGCAATATGGGTGTAAGAGCATTATGGGGGATGTAGTCCACAACATCTGGAGTGCCGAAGGTTGCCTATCCCTGGTCTATACCATATCTCTAGGTCTGTTCTAGCATGGCGTCATTACACAGGTTATCCTTTAGTGACAGAATGACTGATGGCTATTTTTTAAGACAAAATCTAAAATTCAGATCGTTAGAGACCCAGTCAAACATAAAAGAATCTAAACAAATAATCCAAACATTTATTTAGACTCATTGGATGGGAAATAAACTTTGGGTCTTCAAAGGGTACACGTATTGAATAAGATTTCCCACAATTCGAGGGGCGACAGGCACAAATATATATTATATTAAGGGTTTGTTTGCCAATATATAGACCATTTACATCTCAATCTCTCTCTGCCCCCCCGTTTAAATGTGGCTGCTAGGGTCCAGGTGTCCCAAATCTAAAAATATATGGCAACAGACTAAGTGCATTGCAGATGTGTAGTTTTCAAATGGCCACTCACACTTTCGTTGAAATATAAATGCCTTGGAACTGAATTGCTCTTTTCAGCAAAATTGCTCTTTTCAGCATAAATGCCCTTCCAGGAATGATTCTTCCACCACTTTTAAACTCTCATGGAATAGTTAAAAGGTGTGTGCTCAAAGAAAAAAAACAGAACTTGTAGTACATATTTAAAAATGTAGAAACCCGGAAGTGGAACGCATGGTGGAACGCATGCGAAACCGACGGACGCATGTGGATGACGTCATAGATATCGGCAGTCGAACTGAAATTTCAAGCACCTGATTCGGATAAAGAGTTTTGTGGACATTGGGGGAGGTATAAAGGGTGGTGAAGGGAAGGGTTGTTTATTGTTCATTTGTATGCTGTCATTTTTGGTCACTGAAGTCCCTGAGGAAGTCCTACATACGGACGAAACGCGTAGGACCCCTGGTGGTGACAGTGAGAATACATCCATTGTTTTATATTTAGATGTAAGTGATTAAATTATTTTTTCTACATTTTTAAATATGTACTACAAGTTCTGTTTTTTTCTTTGAGCACACACCTTTTAACTATTCCATGAGAGTTTAAAAGTGGTGGAAGAATCATTCCTGGAAGGGCATTTATGCTGAAAAGAGCAATTTTGCTGAAAAGAGCAATTCAGTTCCAAGGCATTTATATTTCAACGAAAGTGTGAGTGGCCATTTGAAAACTACACATTTGGTTTATTCATACACACAGTTATGCGCTATGCACTGTTCTTGTTATTTGTTTAGCAGATCATCCCCTTTTTTTTTATACATGTTCTGTTGAAGACAGGAGGAAGTCTTCGGGGAAATCCTACCTGATTCAGGGAGGTCTTTTTCTGCTATTTATCTGTTGAGCACTTATTGCACTGTGGTTTGTGCACACATATCGCTTTTTTGTATAAGTGCATTGCAGACATTGTTTTAATTCGCCTTAAAAGCCAACTGGGAGCAGTGAGGCAAAGAATTTATATATAACTTTACAAATGCATTGTGCACCATAGAGGCATTAAAGGAGAAGCAGCATTATGTAGAGGTGAGAATCCAAAGTGGATTTCGAGTTTAAGTCCAGAGCAGCCAAACTGAAGAGAATGTTTCCAGTTGGACTATTTTGGCCTTAAATTTGAAACTCACTCAGAATTCTCACTATAGTGAATAATGCTGAAGGCAGACCGATACACAGGAACAATTTGTACAAAGGATCAGCGCTAATATACCAGATCTTACAGAGATAAATGTAAGGCAGCACACCTGAAAATAGGGCTCCCTCACAGGCCCTCTATTGTAGACAAAACTAAAAAAGGTGAAAGGGGAGGCGGCGCCACAGGTGAAATAAAATATAAATAAATAAATCTGATTATAAACTATACCAGCACATATACAAGACACTATATAAGAGAAAACACATACAAGATAAAAAACCAAAAAGAGCTTGAAATATGGATAATGAATAATAATCAAGAGTCCAAAGATTAAGTCCAAAAGAGTCTATGTCTGATAAATGCAGCAAAAAAAGTCCAAATAAAATCTTGTATAAGAAGTCGGTCACAATCTTATCAGGGGAAGTATTCCTCAGTAACGTATGGACATGGGATTTGGACTCTTTATTATTATTCATTATCCATATTTCAAGCTCTTTTTGTTTTTTTATCTTGTATGTATTTTCTCTTATATAGTGTCGTGTATATGTGCTTGTATAGTTTATAATCAGGTTTATTTATTTATATTTTATTTCACCTGTGGCGTCACCTTCCCTTTCACCTTTTTTAGATACACAGGAAGGGTTAGTTATCTTCATTTCACTTTCCATTATCTCACTGAGAGAATTGTTTTAGCCCAGGGCTGGGCACATAGCCAGGTCCCCAGCTGATGTTAGCTGGCAGAGCATCAAGGAGCTGAGGTCTGTCTAGTGTCCAACCGTTATCATTTCAGGAGACACGGAATGTATCAATCAGCTCCACCGAGGACAGACATTTACATTTGTGTGCATGTTTGGAATTACAGAACTGGGTTATTTTACGGATAGCGTTAATCTATATGTTCATAGAAATGTTTCCTCTGATATAGGACAAGCATGTGGTATATTCTACAGTCAGCATTGCCAAGCTAGTTTTACACTGTATTTGTGCCAACAGAAACGCTAATGTTTTTAGAATTAGGATAAATTCACGAATTTGTGCCAATTATATATATTCTTTTTGCTAAGTTGGTACATTTCTAATTTTCATGAATTTTTATATTTCCAGCTTTGGAAGACATGACATAAGATGTTTCCCACAGTATAATTCCTAAGACAGAGGTGCCCAAAATGTAGATCTCCAAATGTTGTCAAACTACAGCTTCCATGATGCTTTGCCATTCTTAAGGCATGCACAGCATTATGGGAGATATAGTTCCACAACATCTGGGGATCTACTCTTTGGGCACCCCTGTCATAAGGTAATTGCCCAAAGTTATGCTTTTTCTTTTTGCCTAGTACTGATAATTATATCAGTAAATTAATTTATATACCACGGCTTCCTATTATTATGTAAAGGCTACAAAGAGAATAATAGCTATTCTGGAAATGCCAAAGGATTAGCTGGTCTGATAGTTGAACAAGTAAACTGCATTTATGGATGACAAAGTATCACATAGAAACACAGCCGGGTTCTACCTGTTGGCCATTCTTGCCCTGTGGGTTCTTCACATGTACTTTGTGTGAATGTCCCTTTAAGAGATTAAAATACATCTTTAGCTACCAAAAGGTGGGTGCTTGGGATAACCAGCTTAGTTCCCATCTCTGAGAGATTATTATTATTATTGTATAATACAGACTTTATGAGCCCTTATGAGCAAGACAGAAATGAAGGTGAAACCACAGGCAGATGAAAGCGATAGCACAGCTAGCAATGAGGTGAAGGCAGGCCGACACATCACACAGGTTAGAACGGACTCAGCTCGGCATACCCTGTGAGAGCCAGGGGTAGCGCTGAGTGACGGGGAGGAGGAGGAGGCAAGGTTTACGGGATCAGAAGAGAGGAAGTTTTCAGCTGAATTTACAGTCATGTGATAGACGTGCTCAAAGTTGCTCGGAGTGGAGATCAGGCTGGAGTGATGGCGGAGGGGGGATGGATAAGGGGACCTTGGCTAGTAGAAAGATAGGAGGAGAGAACACAACATAAACTCAAGGAACAGGCCTGAGGTTAGATTAGTAACTGAGCATCAACCAGAGGGCATCCATGGCTGGGAACATCATAATGAGCCATGTGCGACTAACAAGGAGATCGAGGAATGAATAGTACGTATTATTGTCCTTGTTTTTTAATATGGGAACTGCTGAATTTTCTTGGCAGTTTGAATGTTAGTCTACATTTCTTACACCGGAATAAAAAAAAGGGAATGAATAACAAGGAGGTATATTTTGGTCTTGTTTTGGACAGTTTAGCAAAACAGTAGGTGTATCTGTGGAGTATTACTGTAGCCATGTGACCCGGACTGGCTGATATTCAGGGTATAGACAAACAACGGATCAGTAAGGTCACGGGAATCCTGGTTACTGTAAAGATCAGAACATCTGGACACGTTGTATACAGGAGAAGGCTTTAAAGTGATAGTAAACCTGTAAACCAAAAAAAACCTACAGAAAAGGCAGTTTGAGTGAGTACACATTTCTAAGTCTCACAATATGTCAAAGTATTAACTATGGGAATCTGCTACAAAGATCCAACACTAGCTAGAGGTTGGACTCAGAAGGTGGAGGAGTACTGAGAACTCTTCTGTAATGTCCCAGATAGAAGAAAATAAAATGACTTTCATTCATATATAGAACAATTACTATCACTTAAAGCTTTTCTTTGTATCAGCGTGTGTAACCCTTAATTTAGTGAAAAATTATTTGAAAACCATTAATACAAATTAACATTTTCTGACTGTAAGATTAGCCAGGGTTAGTTTTCCACTGTATCCGGTCTTTAACACACAATTCATCAATAAGAGAATAAAAACGGTCTATATGTTGTGTTTCATTTTCAAAACAGTTCAGCAGTTTTTCAGTAATCCAAACTAAGTAAATTATATTTTTAAATTTACCCATGACCTTGTCTTATAAACTAGCCGTTAATTAAACATGTTTTTTTTAAACTTTTGGACTTATGTTTTGGAACCGTTGAAGAATACAAAGAATAGAAGACAATATGTTTCTCCTGACATAGACCTTCAATGGTACATAACATTGGAATATGTGGACAAGACGCTCAGCGTCCGATAATTATTCAAACTTGGCTATCAAGACTTAAAACAGGGCAAGTATATCTGAGCACACCAAAAGTATTTTCAACCTCACACGTTTATCATTTAACCAGAAATTGTGCAGCATTGCTTGTTGTAAGCAAAAATATAACTGCTGAAAAAATCCTCAACTCGCCTATTTTTTCCCCTTTAATCCCTTTGACTTTTGCTTGAAAAAATATTAGCAAAACATTTAACTAAAACACAGGACGCATAAATAGTACATAAAGATATCACAAAACAGCATTTTCTTGTGTACAGATTGCTTTTCACACAAACTTAAAAATGTAAATTATGTAAATGTACATTATTGTTTTTTTTCCATTTATATATTCATTGATTTTTTTGGGGTAATGAAAAGCCTGACAGTATGTAGTGTCCTTTATATTGCAATATTTCACTTAGGGTCTGCAATGATAGCATAAAAGCAAAAATACAATGTTGGAATGTCATGACCCATTAAAAGGTTCTTTACTGTTTGGAAGGAGAAGCTAACATTTTCTGCACACCTGCAGCCATAAATAAGTGACTAGTGGGCTCTGGCATGGAAATTCATTACGGGGTTGTCATATTTCCTAGAGTATAAATAAAGTGAGGCTTTATGGACAATAAATGTCTTTGTGCAAAGTTCATGAAGGTAAAAACGCTTATTATTGATACTGGAAGTGAAGGGGTTAATAATGGTGACTTTAGCTTGAAAGTTGTAATCCCCTTTCCAGATCTGCACAGTTTTAGTAAATAAACCACCCAAATCAACTACATGTATCTGTGTATACAGTAAACACAATCAATTCCGTTAAGAAGTTACGAGATCAGTGAGGGTTCTGCATTATCTTTATCAAGCATGGCAAAATCTGCTGAAAAGGTACTGAAATGCTTTAAAAAAATGTAAACACAACATAAAAACCTTCAGTTTTTCAGGTGGCAGGCACTCTCTGTGAATAAGATAGGAAGTGTAATAAGTAATATAACAGTAGCACAGATTCAGGCTGTAGTAATTGTACATATTGACCAAACGCTCAGAAGGACGAACTGTTTTAAACATATAGGGAACCCGTATAAGGAATGGACATTCTAATAGAGGAGCAATAAGATGGGACATTCTATAGAACAGAACTTCTCTTAACAGATTTTCTTTTTTTATTTGAATGAAAAGCAAACCGTACATACACGCCCAGTATTTGAATCCATGCGGAGAATGGCATTGCAGTGATTTAAACACACATGGTCTTGATAAATTATAGCAGCTCTGGCAATAGTAGGAGAGGTGGTTTCTGGGACAATAGATGTTTATTTTCTATATGCAAAGCAATCACCATGGAAACTGACGAAACGGTCCTACTCACAGGTAAACGTTTAGCGATCTCTTCAAAATTCTACGGCAAAATTTTAAAAGTGTAGCGGTTGTCATAGAAACCAAGTGTCTGCTTATTGCTCCACTTTTAGAACGTTCTTCTCCGATGGCAATTTGTAAATGCTCAAATTTAAAATAATAAACTTTTATACAAGACAACAACGGAAAAAAGTGTGGCCTTCCACAGTTTGATGAATCGCTCCCATGATGCTGAGCCTGGCTGTTGGTTTGTATTGCAACAGGGGAATTTTAGCCCAAGAATAGTTTGAAGGATGAACTCCGTCCGGCCCGGTTTCATTCCACTGTCCCTTCATTCACGGGAACGTTTGCAAGATTACAACATAAATGAAATCTGTTCAAGGCTAGGAATCAGTTATCTTGATTTAAGCACATATAGTGAGCGGTTGCCCAGTGGCGTGAGTCTGGTGAGCTGACAGCCTTGTGTTAGTCTACATACAGGTCACCTCTCACTATCTTACCATCGGCAGATCTTTCAGGATTTGAATGCCATCTCCAGGCCCCATATGTGCAATATGGTTAAAATTGGTTGGGTTGGAAATCAGTTTGTTTCTCATTTCTGGGTCCCGTAACATTTCCCTGCAAGACAAATGGATTTTTCAAACAGAGGTTCTGTGCAGACTGGATTCTGATTTCCCTGTGTTCCCATTGTGTTCGTCTACACAAAGGCTAGGAAAGGGCTGATGGTTCAATGATAATGCTTTTATTCCAAAGCAGGGAAACATGCTGATGGTAAAATGTATAATTGCCTTATACCACAAGTGGGCGACATGCGGATGGTACAATGCACACTATCCACCATTAGAATGTTATATTTAATATGATCCGCTGTTACCAGGGTTATTTACGAAGGGACAAATTCAAAGCAAATTTCATATTTAAGGTCAAAATTCTAATTCAGTTGTGCTTGCAGTTTAGCTAATTTAGCCTTGAATTTGAAATTCACATTGAATTCTCACTTTAGTGAATAATCCTGTATGTCTTAATTAACAAATTTCGGAATTAAATATGTAGGATTGGATACATCCAGTAAAAATTCTCTAAGAGGGACAGTAAAGAAATAGATATGGTTGTGAAAAGTAAAGAAAAGTAAAAATCTGTTTCTTTGAAACCTCTACTAGTTTTCTAAATTGTAAAATCAATAACTACAAAATATTAGTAAATCAAAAATAGGTTATTTTATTTATTGTAAATCCAGGAAAGGAGATATATGTCTGCCTGTGATATGTTTTAGTGCTTTGTTCCCCTGTGGGAGACAAACATTGTTATTTGGCATTTTATTAGAATCCTATGTTTAAATTATATTTTTCTTCACCGTTTTGTAAAATGTCTGAATGAAACTTAAAGGGACACTATAGTCACAGACCACTTCAGCTCAATGAAGTGGTCGGGGAGCCAGTTCCCTCAGGTTTTAACCCTGCAGATAAAACATAGCAGTTTCAGAGAAACTGCTATGTTTACATTTGGGGTTAATCCAGCCTCTAGTGGCTGTCTTCCGGACAGCCACTAGAGGCGCATCTGCGACGCTGGAGGCATATTTTGCTTCCATCGTGAAGAGCGTCCATAGGAAAGCATTATGAAATACTTTGCTATGGACACTTTGAATGGGCGCGCGGCACTTGCTGCGCATGCGCATTCGGCTTCGCTGACGTCGGACGGGGGAGGAGAGGCCACCAGTGCCGAGGGATCCCAGCGATGGATTAAAGTAAGTAACTGAAGGGGGTTTTAACCCCTTTCAGTGCCACGGGAGGGGGACCATGAGGGTGGGGGCACCCTTAGGGCACTATAGTGTCAGGAAAACCACTTTGTTTTCCTGACACAATAGTGATCCTTTAACGCTAAGCTCTTTGCAGCAACTCATAAAATGTTATCACCAGATACGTGGAACACACATTCGTTTGACCTTGTATTGATGACAGACTGATTGGTTTCACTCAATAACTTGGACTCTGATGCAACGTCATGTTCCCACAACAACAAAATTATTAAATTGCTCATTGGTTGTTTCAGGATTTAATCGCTTCCTTTCAACAGACCCTGACTGGACTTTGCCCAGTTTACAACAACATATAGTCTATATTAAAAAAAAAAAGAGAAAAAAAAAGAAGAAAGGAGCACCTTGGTGTCTGAGAGTGAGAAGAGGCACTGTGAACATGTTTCGGAGCCTGGAGTGTCCCTTTAATAATATAAACCCACCCAGTATAACTAACTGTAACCTAACCTACACAGTGCACCTAACGTGTGTGGGAGCCTGGAGTGTCCCTTTAATAATAAAAACTCACCCAGTATAACTAACTGTAACCTAACCTACACAGTCCACCTAACGTGTGTGGGAGCCTGGAGTGTCGCTTTAATAATACAAACCCACCCAGTATACCTGTAACCTAACCTACACAGTGCACCTAACGTATGTGGGAGCCTGGAGTGTCCCTTTAATAATACAAACCCACCCAGTATAACTGTAACCTAACCTACACAGTGCACCTAACGTGTGTGGGAGCCTGGAGTGTCCCTTTAATAATATAAACCCACCCAGTATAACTAACTGTAACCTGGTGGTACCTGTGGGAGGGGATTTCCAGTGTACTGAACATTTGTTATACATTAGACAGAATGTGTGTACAGTCCATTGACTAACCTCCGCTGTTGCATTCGTTCTTCCTCTGGGACGCGGAACGAGTATCGGCGCTTATTGTTTATATTTCTCACCATTTGCTTCCGACTGTTGTCTGATGTTTCGGGAACCACCAGCTCGTCCCCTTCTAAAAAACAATTACACAGTGAGACATACTAAGGATTCATCAAAGTGATGGAAACTAAGAATGAATGATATGTGAATGGCACCATGGTATTTGGACCCCCTTGGAGCTTTCACTTTTAATTGCTGCAGCCTGAATATCAGTACCCACCAGGTGTGGTTTGTCCCCTCTCAATATTGTGTTGTAAAACCAAGAGCCGACAGAAGGGGCTCTGGTACATGTGAGGTTTTACCAAGAAACTGAACTAAGGGAAATGTGTATATTTTTTTTTTTTCAATTTGACAATTTTTATTTTGTCATATTTAAGTGGGTAGGGGTACAGAAAGTAGAAAAAAGGGGGGGGGGGGAAAGGTCCCCATCAAATTACAGTTATACAGTAATGCTTTTCATTAGATCGGTCATTGACATAACAATCATGGTATTGCACTTGAACATAATTCCTTCATAATAAACAGGTCTTTGCGGTGCAGGATTATATACCAAGGCCGTCTACTAACAGTTGTTCATGAAGTCCTTTAAGGGACATCTCTGCCGTCATCTATTGTTGCGCTAACATGGTTCCTGCATCATGTGGCGGTCCCTTGCCGTAGCGCTTATACCTGTGTCAGGTTGTGCCGTGTGCATGTGTAGCGTCTTCCCTCCTGCCTTAGTGGTTCCCCTACCTCCAGGCCGTTAAGAGCTGGTTTAGTGTCCCTTTGAGTGTTCCAGAGAACTTTGCGCCTCTAAGGGTACCCTGTCCTTTGTTCTGTTCCCTGCTCGGGAGCTGTATGGCCCGTTTCTCTCTTGGGGGGGGGGGAGTGGAAGGTTGGCTCGTTCATTAGTCTGTGTCCCACTGTGCCTGTGATGACGGGAGTGGTGTGCCCCTGTTGTCTACCTGTCGAAGAGGCATTCTGGAGGAGGGGGGGGTAACTGGGATAACATACTAACTAACTCGTGTGTCTTCGTTGGTTTGGTTTATGTTGTCTGTTCGGATCTATTTTGTCCTGTTCGTTGGCCCCTCGTCAGTTGCTAGGGTCTCTGCCTGCTGTGTACTTGGCCCAGAGTGTTTTCGCTGTGGCGTTTCTTTTACCCACTTTTGTTTGGCTCCACATTATTCCTTCATAATCTAAGGTTGTCGTAACCATTGATACTACCTCTGCTGGGGGTGGGATTTTTGGGGTTTTCCATTGTTTTGCTAGTGAGGTGGAGGCTGACGTTAGTATTAGAAATATTAGTTTGGTGATGCATTGTGGCGTGCCTTTAGGTAGAAGTTGGAGTAGGAATGTTTCTGCATTGTGGTCTAGTATGCACCCTGTGACCCCTTGAATTAGTGCTGCTATTTGTTTCCAGTATGGCTGGACTAGTGCGCATGTCCACCAGATGTGGAGCATAGTCCCTTCCTGTGTCTTGCATCTCCAGCATCTGTCACTTATGTCTGGGTATATTTTCTTGAGCCGTGAAGGTACCATGTACCATCTATATATTAATTTGCGCGAGGTCTCGATGTGGGAAGCACAGGTTGTGAGTCCCTTGTGGTTTGTGTGGATGCATTGCCAATCGTCTTGTGTGAGAGACCTGCCTATGTCCCTATGCCATTCTGTCTGGTATCTCCACTCCGTCTCGGTTTCACTCTCAGTGATTGACTTATAGCACACAGACAGCGTCTTTTTAGTTGGGATTTGGTGTATGCACATCTTTTCGAAAGTGGTTAGGGTGGTGGGGTGTGCAGGTGGGGGGCTTTGTCTTGTGGCTTTGCCTATTAGTGCTTTCATCTGCCAGTATGAGAACGTGAGCTGTGGAGGTATGTTATATGTGGCTAGTATTTCTGGCAACTGGTGTAGTCCCTGCGGGGAGCTTATCTGGTGCAAGTGTGTGATACTGGAGGCCTTCCATGTTCTGTATGGGAATGTGCTATTGTAGAGATTTATTGAGTGTAGTGGCGTTGCCATAGACCATGGTTCTGCGGAACATAGTTTGGACCTTTGACTGTCCCATATGCGGTACAGAAGTTTAGTGGTGGGTAGGGCGTTTGGCGGTGTGCGGCGCAGTTGTTTGGGTATCCACAGGGCCGCAGTGAGATCCGCGACCCCGCTACAACTAGCCTCTATCTCTATCCATTGGGGGGTGTATGTAGTGGAGTGCATGGCAATAATGTTGGCCGTTTGTGCAGCCTGGTGGTACGCCTTAAGATTCGGGAGGCCCAGGCCTCCGTCGTCTATTGGCTTCATGAGCAATGTTCTTGGGACCCTGGGATGTCTTCCTCCCCAGCTAAATTTAATCAGGCTAGATTGGAGTCTGTGTAGAAATGACTGCGGTAAGGGTATTTGTAAAGAGCGGAGCAAGTAGAGGATTTTCGGCAAGATTGTCATTTTGATGGCCGCTATTCTGCCTAACCAAGAAAGGAACTTGTTTTGCCATGAGTGCAATATGTGCTCCACTTCTTTGTGTAATTTAATGTAGTTGGCTACAAAGAGGTCGGTGTGTTTTTTGGTAAGTTTGATACCTAAGAAAGTCAAGAAGTCATTCCTCCAGTCATAGTGGAAATTGAGTCGGTACCTCTCTTCGTCAGTCTTGGGGGTATTTAAGCACATGGCTTGTGTTTTAGTTAGGTTTAACTGGTAGTACGATTGCCTACTGTAGTCTTGGATTTCTCTGTGGAGATTTGGGAGAGAGATTGCTGGATTAGTTAGTGTGAGAAGGATATCGTCCGCAAACAGGTTTAGTTTGTATTCCTTGCCACCTATGGAAACCCCCTTGATATCTTGGTTGTTCCGGATCGCTATGGCTAGCGGTTCCAGGGCTAGCACGTAGAGTAGCGGGGAAAGAGGGCAGCCCTGCCTGGTGCCGTTGGTGATTGGTAGGGGGGTGGAGCTAAACCCTGAATTCAGCACTGTTGCTGATGGGGTGCTATATAGTGCCTTCACCACGTTTAGAAAGGTAGGGGGGAAGCCATACCCTGTGAGCGCTTCTTGCAGGAATTGCCAGTTAAGCCGGTCAAACGCCTTTTCAGCGTCTAGGGATAGGAGTGTACTTTGTATTTTGGTTCTATTGAGGTAGTGGAGGATGCTTAACACCTTCCTTGAGTTGTCTGGGCCCTGTCTGCCGGACACGAATCCCACTTGGTCCGTTGATATCAGGTCAGGCAGGATTGTTTTGAGTCTCTCCGCGTATATTTTGGCGTATAATTTAGCATCCGCACTTAGTAGGGAAATGGGTCTAAAATTTGGGCATGAAGTGGGTGGTTTACCCGGTTTAGGTAGAGTGATAATGTGGGCTGCGAGGAATTCGGTCGGTAGGCTACCCTGTTTCGTAGCCAAATTAAAGGCTTGCGCTATGTATGGACTCAGGATGTGTTTGAATGTGTTGTAGTAGAGGTTGGTGAGGCCGTCTGGACCGGGAGCCTTTCCCTTCGGCATCTTGTCTATTAGCTGTAATACTTCTTGAGTTGTGATGGGGTTAGTTAGGTGCGCTATTTGTTGTTCGCGGAGCTTGGGCAAGTCAAACCTGCGTAAATATTCTGTGATCGATTTTTGGGTGGGTTGATGTACCTGGGGGTTGTCTTTTAGGTTATAGAGGGAACTGTAGTAAGACGCAAACTCATTGCAGATTTGTATGGGTTGGGTCAATTTTAGGCCTTGTGGTGAAAGCAGGTAGGGTATTTTTGTTTGGGCCTGTTTATCTCTAAGTCTCTGGGCCAGGGCTTTGCTTGCCTGATTGCCTAGGACAAATGTGTTGGCTTTCAGTTTTTTAAGTGCATAACTCGCTTTTTGGAAATTTGCTACATTAATCTGATTTTGCAAGTCCTTTATCTGTTTTTGCGTGTTCGCGGAGGGGGTGAGTATGTTATCTCTGTGTAGGTCTTGCAGTTTTTTGAGATTTTGGGTATAAGTGAGGTTCTGCTGTTTTTTGAGGTGAGTGGCTCGTTTGATGAGAATACCTCTGATGACCGGTTTGTGGGCCATCCATAGTGTGAGGGCATTTATGTCCTGTGTATCGTTAGACTGGAAGTACGTGTGTAGGTCCTGTTCCAACGTCTGTACGAAATGGGGGTCGCCAAGGAGGCGTTCATTTAACCTCCATGGGCCTCTGTTCTTATAGTTGTAGTGGTCTGCTAAGTGTAGTGTGACTGGGTTGTGGTCCGACCAGGGGGTTGTTCCGATCATACAGTCTATCACTCTATTTAGGTGTGCACTCTGAAGTAAGAACCCATCTATTCTTGAGTACGTGTTGTGCACCTGTGAATAATATGTATACTCCTTTCCTTGCGGATGGAGCGTGCGCCATGCGTCGTATAGCCCATATGTGTTTAGGAGTTTGGTTAAGGCTTTGCACTGTCTGTGCAGTGTTTTAGCTCTCCTGGTTGTGTGTTTTGCTGAGGAGTCTAGTGTGGGGTCTTGGAACTGATTGTAGTCCCCGCAAATGATCGTGGTGCCTGTTTGTAGTTGAGATATGAGTTTTAGCAGATTACTGAGATATGCCCCCTGGTTTACGTTTGGTAGGTATGTATTAACTATGGTATAGGTGGAGCTGTTGATAGTGCAGATCAGTATAATGTACCTGCCTAGCGGGTCCTTCTTCACCATAATTTCTTCAAAGGCTAAGTGACGGCTGAGGAGGATAGAGACTCCCTTCTGTTTTGTGCGTGCGGTGGCATGGTATTGATGGGGGTACATTGTCTTCCCTAGAGTGGGAGTTGTATCTGCAGAGAAGTGGGTCTCTTGTAGACATATCACATCGGCTTGGTTGCCCCTAAGTTCCTTAAGGAGTGTGTGCCTTTTTTGTGGGGTATTTAACCCTCTGACATTATGGGTGTATATTTTCATACTCTTTGTGGTTCAACTATGTGGCTTGGATTGTGGCCTCGTGCGGATGTTTGTAGGGTCGACTGTCTGTGTGTATAACGGTTGGCGCCTTGTGCGTGAGAGTGGTGGCAGGTCTTCTGAGGAATCGTGTATAGCTCTGGGGCTTAGGACCATAATTCGGTTGGGGGTGCCACATACTATTGGGGTGGTGGTGCTTGGGCGTTGCCCTGTGGTAATGGTGTAGTGCAATGGCGTAATCTGGTTGGGGACACACAACAAGTAAACATAACTTGAACATTTTAAAACTTAAACTTAAACTATAATTGAACACCACTATTGAGGTGTTCAAAATTTCCTGCTGAAGGTCGAGAGAGTGACCTTCTTGGATTGGGGGTAGGTGGTCCGGTCTAACCATATGTGGTCTAGAGTCGGGATCTAGTCATTCGACTGGGCTCTCTGCCAGTAAGCACTGTAGCAGCGGAGTAACTCTCATATGTCGGGGGGGGAGGGGTCTCTGCTCGAGTTTTGGTCAATTTTTTTTTTTTTTCCTTTCTGTTTTGTCTTGTTAGTATCAGTCGGCTATTGTATGGTTCGCCCCACTGATTCTTTGGACTTGTCAGCGTCCAAGAGGGAGGGGGGGGGAGAGAGGGAAGGCTACAACGGTCTGTGGGTTGCCTCAGGTGGTGCTTCACCTGCTGTCGGAGCCCCTCGAGCGTAGGTGATGTGGGGCGTCTCCCGACCCCGGGTCTACTAATTGCCCCTCTGATGCCCCCCTCTATCGTCCCCTCACCCCGCCCCCCATTCCCCAAACCTTTGTCATCAGTCAACAATTAGCGAATGTCTCTGGTGCTTCAATGTTCGGTGCGCGGGGTAGTCCGCCTCGCTCTGACTGCTCGCCATTCCCCTTGTAGTTTACTGCTTCGAGGTTGACCCGCGCCCTGGATGTTGTTCACTGTGATGCCCCACGACTGGAGAAGGTCGGTGCCCTCTGCGGTGGATGTTATCACATGCGTTTTACTGTCCTTGGTAATAAGCAGCTTTACCGGGTATCCCCAGCGGTACTGTACGTTGCGCTGACGGAGTGTCTCTGTGATGTTTCGGTACGTCCGACGTCTTCTTAGCGTTTCTGCCGATAGGTCTGTATAGATGCTGATATCTTTAAACTTGTCTGGAACGTTTCTGTTGGAGCGGTGGTTTTTCAATATCTGCTCTTTTATGTGAAAATAGTGTACTCTCATGAGGACGTCTCGTGGAGTGGAGGGAGGTAAGTGCGCAGGCTTTGCTACTCTGTGTATCCTGTCTAAGATCAGCATATCTGCCGGAATGTCAGGCATCAGAGAGTGGAAGAATTCTGTAGCGTAGGCTGTTAGATCCTGCTGGTGTACTGCCTCAGGTATGCCCCTTAGCCTTAAATTGTTGCGGCAGGAGCGATCCTCCATATCCATGATTTTATTTTCAAAGCGCTCCAGTCTGCTTTCTATGTCCTCCATTTTGTCTGCCATGGAATCATGTGCTGTGGCAAATTCCTCCATTTTGCCCTCTAAGTGTGAAGTTCTGCTGCCTAAGTCCATTATGTCCCTTCTCAGCTCTGTTATTGCTGTGTGGAACGTGCTCTGCATTTTCCCTGCCAGGTCATCTAACATGTGTTGCAGGGTATGTTTATTTAAGCCTGTACCTGCTGCCTGGTCGCTGTCTGATTCCGTTTCGGCGCCATCTTGGATCGGCTGACCCGCGGTTTTCACTTGCGGCGTACGGGCTGCAAAGAATGCTGCCTTATCTTTGGGTTCCCGGCTTTTTTCCCCCGGTGCTGGGACATCTCTGGGGTGAGTTTCTGCGGTGTGTGTGCTTATTTGTGCCGCTTATTTCGCCGTTTTTTTAGCCCTGTCGGCGGAGCTCCCTCAACCCGCGACCATGTGGCTCGGGTTCCGGCCACGCCCCGAAATGTGTATATTTTAAGACACAATCACAAGTTTTTTCTTCTTTTTTTTAGAAATATTGAATGTATATATGGGGATAGAAAAATTGTATAAGTGTTGCAATTGCATTTAATTTGGCACATCTGTACTGCAAGGATTTACACTGTACATATTGTAAGTGCATTATTTTGTTTTTGTTACACTTACATTTTAGATTGTTCTTTATTGGTTTAGCCTGTAGATTTTCACTTACCAGCCATTTTATTTTTGAAGTATATTAGTCGAATTGTCTCCAGCCCCAACAGATTGAGTGATCCTTCAGAGTTCAACGGCCGTACCTAAAGGAAAATATAGTATCAGTCTAGGATAAGACTGGAAATGAGAACTCAAATAACACTTCAGCAAAGAAGTGTGTTACAACTGTTCTAGGTTTCTATAAGAGTTTAGAGATTGGAAAAGGGTAATGTGTGTATTTAATGCTTTAATATGGGCTCCTGGGTCACGTGACTGAGTTCTACTCAGCTGTTGCAGTGGAGGTGGTTCTAGTGGCTGTCAGTGTTACAGTCGTTAGAGGTGGATTTAACCCTATGCAGTTTCTAGAAAACTGGTAAGTTTTACAATGCAGGATTCAAAGAACATGGCCAGGGCACCCAGACCACGTCAGTCAGATGACGTGTCTAGTTGACTTTAGTGTCCCTTTAAAGGGACACTATAAGGGGACTATGAGTGCCATTTTATTATAGTGACCTCAGTCTACCCTCTTCTTTGAAAATTCTAAAATATTTTACTCATTTAATATATCTGACCTTGTTTTCAGTGCTAAAACGCAGTCAATACAGCTGCCCACTCCGCCTCCTCCTTAGTTAGCAAGCGTGCTGACGTCTTTGTCTTCTCGTCCAATCCAATGCTTCTCATAGAGAGGCATTGTGGACAAGAAGTCCACGTGTAGCAAAATGCTGCTCTCCTCCAATTTAATGCACTCCATGAGAAGCAATGATTGAAGATCTAAGTCTGACTCAGTTATTGCAGTGAAGGTACCCTCTGGTAGCCACTAGCAGTGTGTTAAGCTCTCCAATGAAAACATTGCCGTATCTACAAAAAGACCGTGTTTTACACTGCAGGACTAAAACTATACGATCACTGCACTGAGATGAAGTTGTCCTGGTGCCTATCATGGTCCTAATAACATATTTCTTGGCCAGGTTACTTCAAGTCATTCTTTGCCTAGCCAGGTTCCTAGTGTTGCAAGTTCTTCTTTATTGATTTGTATATTCAATCCGTCTGTGAGGATCACACCAGGGAGGATTACAGAGACAGATTTAGCCAAAGGCAAATGGTCTTCAAATAAAACTGTATTAGTGCTTTTGGCAAATCATTAGGAGTAGCCACTGAACTTATTCAATGTACAATAATAAGGAAAGGATAACATAAAAAGAGAGTGCTGTTGATTTTTTACCTTCTTAAGAGGAATGGTCTGAATCCACTCCATTGAGTTTATGTCAAAAACATCAACTGCATTTTCACTGTACACGGAGAGGTACGGAGCATTGTAACCTGCAAGAAACAGAATAATGTAATGTGCTGTTACAATGTATCCATCTGGCAGAATGTGATAATCACCACTGGATGGCACATCCAATCTCATGGAAAATCAGATAAAGTGTGACTCACAGGAATAAGCTTTCCATTTGCTCAAAATTATTTAAAATATTCTCTTTCATTCATCCACCTATGGGACTCAAAGCAGAGATAGACACGACTGGACAATATTTACAATGAAACATACCAAAAGTACAAAGGTAGTCTTCGCATTTGGTGGCCTTCCATACTTTACCAAGAACAGAAGGCAACAAAACACGTGGTCCACCATGTCATTGGATAGTGAGGCTGGTTTTGAGTCTCCTGAGGATGTGAATAAAAAAATAATCTCTTAAAAACCACAAGTGGAGGGAAAGCTTATTCCTGTGATTATCTAAAAGACGATTATCCCCAACGCTAAGGTTTAACAGTCTCAAGATTTCTACTCTTCCATGTCTGTGCCTTGTAAAAATTTTTATAGGTAAACAGGACTGTTTAATGAAGGAATTGCCCTTCCTAATTGGGAAAATCTTCCAGCCTGCGTACAATAAGTGGGTTACTCTAGTAGTGCCTTATCCCAAGGATGAAGGAGACCCCTCTGATACTGGGATACTAACACTTTTCCACAATTTATTTCAGTTAATATTATACTAAATATGAAGGCCACAAGTAAATGTAATGTGAAGAACCTGATTTAGTATTAAGAAGCACTGCTTTTAGGACTTTTTTTGGTATGTCTGTAGTATTTATCGAACAGTACACATAATCAGATCACTTTCCCTACATATAAAATGCTTTATATCGTATTTGTTGTTTCACTATGAAGCTTATTTTAGTCTCCATTAATTAGTCAAAGGTTTATGTTGAGCAGGGTTATTCTCAGATTCACCCACTGAATGTTAATCCTCCTATACAGCTCTTCCAGTTAACTTCTATTATGTGTTAAAATTGCGGAATAAAGTGCTGTGGTCTTCTCAGGTATGTTTAGACCCAATCAGCAGTTACCCTACTGCAGACTGTTCTCATATTACGTTACTAAGAATGGATTGCAGAGAATCATGCAGTATACGCCACCTTCCATTCAATGTAACTGACTGAATAGAAGCACAGGAGGAGGAGGTAAAAAAGGGGACTGGTTGTCAGGATGTACAGGTGTTGATCCCTGAGGTTTAATTCCCAAGAGAAACATGGAATACAGCTGAATAGAATATAGATTGATCCACGTAGGACCAGATGTAGCCTCCAGATAGAACCATTTAACATGTAACAACTAGTGCCCTTACTCAGTGTACAAAGTAACGGGAAGAAGGAGTAAAGAGGTTTTGGGTTTATAGCTTTTGACTAGAGCTGAAGGCTGTGACATGCAATACAATTGTACAAATGGTTTTGAAACATGCATGCATCCTTTCTCCATTTCTCTTACTGTCCATTTAAACTATGTATCATGGCTGGAACATGTTGGCATGCAACAGATGTTTATGAATGACACAAGCAGACAGATAAGATGTGTGAGGAGAGATACAAAAAGCTATAGAGTACTCACAACACGCTGAAGGAACTGCAGGCCACATTAATTCCTGCTGCCGCGACCTTCGACCCTGGCAGTCCACATAAACCCCAACGCTGCTAAAACACAGCAGGTACTCTTTATTTGAGATTTCAACTGCGCAAATGGCGTCCGTTGGTTGCTGCGTGATGAAAGACAGTGTGTGGTCGTCGGAATGGAGTAAGCTGTAAGGGCTGCCTTCAGCATGCAAAGGATACCTAATAAATCCCGACTGGTAGCCCACGCAGAGACGCTCATTGAAAATGGCCATCCACTGGACATTCCCAGGAACCTGGATCTCCTTGATTTTTTTGTGGCGTGCTTTGCTTTGGTTCAGTTCATAACAGAGAACCTGTCTCTTCATTGACACACAAAGGCAAGTGAGTGCACCATGCCGCACTTGTCCAGACACAATGCCCTGGCAGCCTTTGGTTTCTGCCAATTTGAAGAACTCAGTCTCTCTCCCGTCCAGGGAGGCCATGGGGTAAAGCCGGACATGTCGATTCCTCCCCGAAATCACTGCAATTAACTGTTCGTACGGGATCAATTCAACTTGGTGCACTTTCTTGTTGTCACCAACACGAATAATTTCTATAACAAAATACAAAACAACAATTGTAGTTTATATTGTCAGTGGTGGAAACGAAGATCAAAAAGGCCCTGGTGCAAATATTTTCTTGGGCCCCCCCTATTGCGAAGGTGGCCAAAAGGTAGATTCCCATCTGTCACACAACTCCTACAATGCTTTGCCAGCTTGGAATCTACCATTTGACACACATACAGATATAAACACTACAACATATGTAGATGCACAAACACGACTGCAACTTATACATGTCACAACACACCATGAATGGTAATGAAAAGTAATAGATCATTTGGTCTCCGAATAGAGACAATGTTTGCTATGACCATAAATTACAACATATTTCATACATATCGTGAACTTTAATATCAGAATTACAAAACAAAGTTTCAAAAATCATCTTGTCATGCTGCTATTTAAAAAAAAAAAAAAAACAACGTTTTTATTAATTGTGATTTATATGTTTGTGCAAAGCCTTTAATTATTAATTTCTTAAAGTTCAATTACTACATGTTGCCAATGCATGAATCCCATGCTTGTGTCCTGTATCTTTGGTATGGCATATTTCTGCACAATGGAGACTACACTCCAACACATTCTGACAGAAACTAAACAAACATCAAAATGTTGGGATGCCACACAAAAAAGTACATTTTAGTGTGATTTGGCAAGATTTACAAAGGTCGGGTCTGAACAGAAACAAATTTCTAGGTGAAAGGGGAATTGTTTTTAAGTCTATTTATTAGATTCAGTATAGTTTGAAGTAACTTTTTTCTTTTATTATTCTGATATTTATAAGACTCCAACATATGCTGCAGCGTTGTACAATCGGGGAAATAGACAAAACATTCCAAAAGGAACAGAGGACCCAGACTGTGGGCAGAAATCTAGTTTTTACAGCCCTGTTATACAAAATAATAACCTAGGCACAGGATATATATATATATATATATATATAAAACAAAAAGATATGTTTTACAGACTGAGCCCTGTGTCAGCGTAGCCTACTTACCATCCTTAGTGACATGAACCACAAACAATCCCTCCTCGTTACCCAGTGCAATGCGCTCGTGATCTAAACCAAGAAAATAGAATATATTATTCCGGATACAATGTATTATGTATGGGATATCACACAATGCTGACATTTCAGAGTTATAGCAATAACAGTGTGATACAATGCAATGATTACACCTAGATTTACTTGGTGACGACAGTTCACGTGCAGTTGTTTAATGGATAGTGTTGCATTTTTCCGTGTTAATGTCAGTAAATCTTTCAAACATGCAGGCACAAAACCACCTGCAACTTTCTGTTTTAAAAAGGATGTAGCTCAGTGGATAAGGCTCCAGTATCTCAGGGTTACAGGTCGATTAAATGAGTACCGCTAAGTTGGGTGGTAATAATGGCAAGATCTCAGGGCATATAAAAAATTAGCGACAAGGTAAACTGGCCTTTTAATTTGAAATCTATTATTTATACAACTATTATTATTATATATTCAACCAAGTCTCAGCTCTGAACTACCTATGTCAAGAAATCAATTAAAGTGAAGCTTAATCAACTGCAGTCCTGAGTGCAATATAATGTCATTAACTATTAATCCTCCGTGACCTACAAGGTTCAACAAATCATTACACATTAAGGCATCAATGTACAATTGGTGGACAAGCTTTCCAAATGATCTGATATTTCTGGATAAACTTTGAAAATTATTAAAATACCAAAACATATGTCATATATAAAAATATTTCAATCTATAAAAAAAATATCAAAATATTACAAAATAGAAATAGTTTTCATAATATTAAAAGCGTACTCAAAAATCTTAAATCAAGGCCTCGGTGTGAAAAATATACAAAGACTTCTACACATGTAACTTTACACAACACGGTTCACTTGTTACTCTGAAAACATTATTAAAACGGTTTATATCATATGAAAGGAGGTCATCTTATTAAATTAATGTTTCCAAAGAATCCTGAGGGTTGTAAAAATATCCGAATCACCTGAGGAACCCCGGGGACAGTGACCTGCCATGTAAACATGATATCATCGTACCTAGGATGGAGGCGGACTGTGTGTTTTTGATGAGTGGTAAAGTGCTATCGTACGCCTCTTTGGGAACATACACCGAGCGATCTTTCAGTTTATTCTTCTTCAGGATTCGATGCAGCTCGTTCAGCACACCGACCCACTTACTCCGCTCGCTCTCGCTGTCCGCAAGGAGCAGAATCGAGCATTTGTTGCTGGACGCAGAGAGCTGGGATGCAGTAACCTAGGAGACAGAACACACACCCAGAGTGAAACACTTACTCTGCCAGTGATTACACACTGGAAACTGACTAGGGCCCCCAGGAGCCCACAGTAACTGGGGTGGACACAATCCAGCAGGCTTTCCTCTCCCTTTATGCCATGGTGAGGGGTGAATAAACGGTTTGGGGTTTCACAATGCTGACACCCCTTCCTGCCATGGAATGATCCAGTGATTACAGGTCCCTGAATGAAGATAGAATTGTTCCCTGGTTCTAGGTTTCCAAACACACGTTTCCCCAAAGGGCGACAGGCCTTGACTTCATCAGTCACAGAGGCTTTCAGGTAGCCCTTCACTTTCTTTTTCAGGAAAGGTCACAGAGTCGTGCCATCACTGGTTTCTAGGGAACGCTGGGAACGCCAGCTCATCTTTTAAAGGGATCAATCGCGTTCTCTCTGCTAATATCTCTGTTATTTTATCCGTGTAGCTTTGCCACTCTCCATTGCAGCATTTAAAGTTTACTGTATGATTTTACTGTTTATTAATACTAACACAGGGCATTGTGTTTCTCATTCCCATAGATTTTAATGGATGCTGGTGTTCATATTAGCGGGTTGTTTTTAACTAGAGGTAGGGCGGCTGAACGGGTCGCATCTTGCAGAACTAAATCTGTCACTCACTGTGAATAGACCTTGAGGAGATCACTCACCCGAAAGATGCACGGAATATCCTTGCGACTTGCATGAATGACATCAGACGCCAAGACAGAACTAACCGCAAACTCTTCATCCCTGGAAAAGACACGGATCAGGAACTACAGTAATTATGATAAATGGGAACTTAAAGCAGCACACCCCAAATGGCACGGTTTATAAAACTGGAAATGATTTGTAAGACTCATAATAAACACATAAGTAAAAAACATTACATACCAAAATGATAACAGATCGTTATGTACCAATTAGCCATTTCATTGTTAGATTTTGTTTAGATTAGATTATCTCCACTTAATCACATGCAATCTATATCCTTCCATTCTTTTGAGGTCAATACAATAGATAACAAGTTGCATCAAGATCTCGGGAGATGCTTGTGAAAAATAGTGTGACTAGTGAAAAGACTGTAATATTTTATTGAAGTACAAGGGGTTTTGAATGTTTTGGTGATTGATATAAATTTGGCTCAAAATTAAAGAAAATATCTACCAGTTTATCATTTGTATTTTGCCAATTGTCCTATTTTCTCTGTAACTGATAAAGCTAAAAATAAAGATTGTATAATGACCATTCCCACATATCCACAACCATGATAAGAATCATCATTATTATGCTCATTATACTGAGCATAACAAAATATTCATCATTCAAATACTCTGCACACAACATGATCCTATGACATCTGCAAGGACCATCTCCGCTCAGATTAATCATTTTGAAGGACTGTGCAAGTTCACATTAAGGGTCTTTAAGGGCTTCACACGCTTATACTAAGGGCTACGAAGGACCTAGGGATTAAATGAAAGATTACCAGACTTACCGCATGTCAATGACCTGACTCACAGAACAGGTGGGCTGGGAAGCTTTACCCTCTGCAATATCATACAGGAAGAGTTTGAAATCACACACCACGGCTTGGGCCCTCTGCCATCCCTTCTTCACACCCGCAGGCTTGGGCACCTGAGACCAGACAAACAAAGACGTTAACACCTGAGACCAGACAAACAGATACATTAACACCTGAGACCAGATAAACAAATACATTAACCCTGTTCGCCTTTCAAACGATCTTCTCTAAAGAGTAATGTCTTCTAACGATAGGATACAGTTCTAGATATCAATGCTCCGGTGCTGACTGAATATTATGGTGCTGACTTTATTATGCATTATACCGGGGGAGGAAGAATCTTTGCGTACACTGTATAATATACTGCAAGGAAACCTTGAGAGTTATACAGAATATACACAAAGTTGGGAAAATGGCTGGTTAGGCTACACAAAGATAGGGCTGTTTTTATTGAGACACTGCTGGTGGTTGACATCCTGACATCCTCAGGAAATAATCCTGTCATACCAAGAATACTGGTTTTTATTATTAACCATTAATACAGCCTTGTAATATATATATAAAAACTTATTAAATTAATTTAAACATCACGTTTGTCCCAACTTTCAAGCAACGTTCATGGTTGAGTGGAGTTTAGAATAAATCCTAATCTATTGTAAATGACCGTACTTTCAAAGTTGGAATTAAAATGTCATTAATCTTCACATGGAAAATTCTGTGCCTTCAAAAAACTAACTATATAAACCAGTACCCTGGATTCATATAAGGTTTTACCAGATGATGTTATGATGACAGGCCACAAAATACTTACTCTGACATGTCCTTCATAAGCGGTCCCAATTCCTTTCTGTGGGTCTATACCAAGCGGCCCCTTCGTCTGCTCAGGAGGGATGGGACAAACAGCTGGGGCTTTGTCGGCACATGTAACATGGCATGAAAAACCGCACACTGGGGAAAATAAATAAATATTTAGCAAGTTTATCAAGCTAATATATTCATTCTACATTATTCTATAATCTGAAGACACCAGGTTAACTTAAATGAATAGGGTTCTCGGCTTCTTGAGAGGCCAAAATAACAGCTCTGATAGAGGAACCTGTACTGTCGCCCATCCTCTGTCCGCGAGACACAGCAGGGGTCTTAGCTTTGCGTTAACTAGTGGAAGATGGCAAAAGGTGGAACTAAGATGTTACAGCAATATCAAAAGATGTTCATTTCTTTTTTGGACAATTTTATTAATAATTAATTTTAAATTTTCATTCAAATGTTAATAAGCTTACTCAAACTTACAGCGTAACTGGAATTTACAATACAGGATAAAACATTGAAAATCACCTATATCTTGTGTTAACCATTTATTTTTCATGAGATGTTTTTTTTTATTTTTTTATTAAAGATAAAGCAAATGATAACATAATCCAGTTCAGACAAGGCAACGCCAGGGCAAACATTGCAAATGCAGAGGAAAGATAGACAGAGTGTGTCACTTTGTCTGTGTATGCTTTCCCTATGCGGACTGATACAGTGACTGAATGGGAGCCCTCACAAGATGAAGGACAGATCGAGCTTGGATTTCTACATGTTATTATCTTTTTTACACAAGACAAGTATATATTTGTTAAATATGGGGATAAGTAAAAGCAATATTAAAGATCCCGGGAAGTGACATTTAAGAAAATAGTGAGTGCTTGGAAGATAATTAGTATAAAAGATTTAGGGATATTTTTATCTACTCAGTTTCAAACGTAATCCCATGTAAATTGTCAATCTATTTAAAACAAATAATTGTGTTCTGAGATTTCTCCAGTTTGGACTTTATGCCCATTGTGAGGCAGTGGCTGTAATTTTCCCGTATAGTATGGATTCCTGTCCGCCAAGCATATCCCCCAGTCAGAAGACACTGTGGGAATTATATCTAACTCACATTTCGCCTCCCTCTTACATAACAGTCACTGATAGGGAGAATTTCGCCATGCAGGACACACCTCTCCTATGATGTCAGCATGCTCGCTTCGCCAGCTCTATCAGCATAGACCTCAGTGCTAACAACTCACTGACAATATGGCTACGTGGAATTCTGCTAGGATTGTATAAATTAAATGTTATGTCTTAATGCCTGTACCTGCGGTTTGAAAAACACCCATTTTTACCTTGTATCTGCTCCCTTTCTTTGTACCTCTTAGCACTCCACACCTAGCCCATGTTTACCAAACATGGACATCCCCCTTGGAACCATTTCCTGGAATGACTCCGGTGTCCGCACTTTAAAATGTTTGTCCAGCTCAGCCGAGAGGGTACTCACCTTCACACGTACAGCCTTGTCGTATCAACCCCACCATCAGCGATGTACACTGGTTGCATTTCGTTGGCGTGTTGAAAGACTTCACAACAAACTGGTGGGCTTTTGGCTGTAAGAGAAAAATACATTTCATCAGAGTGACATCAAACAGTATTTGTTTGTATCAGTTCAATGATTCCTGGGTACAATAGCACAGGCTGTTAGTTTGTTACCAAATCGATTAAATTAAAGTGGATCTGTTATCACAGAATGTATGCATGGCAAGGTTCGATTCAGGGAAGTTTACAAACTTTATACATTGCAACAGAAAATATATGGACTAAATATATAGATTAACCATCTCTCAAACTAAAAGTTGCCTTCCAAGTCTGCATAGCATTCTGGGACATAACAATGAGAATTGTTTGATTTATAGCCTGTGCCTTAAAGGCTCACTCCAGACCGCTAGAAAACTTTAGCTTGTTGGAAAGCTTTGTGTGTGACGAGTGTCCTCTATTTTTCATTTTGCAAAAAGTGCAGATTTCGATAGAAACTGACACTTTTATAAATTAATCTGGTTACATCCTCTTGGCTTTCAAGCAGACAACAGGTAATGTTACTTCCTGGTTTTGTAGGCTCTATGCAGCTGACCTCAGGTGGGTGCAATTGCCCAGATCATCTGACTTACAAATACTTCTCATTGAGCTGATTGGACAGCCACAGAAAGTCTGGGTGGAGTTAGAAGGGGAGAGCTTGCAAAGGCAGCAGACAAGAAAACTGCATGTTTTGCAAGCTGATTTAAGGTATATATCCAATGAAATAAATACATAATTAAATGCCTGCAAGTTTTCATGTGGTGTATGCCTACTAAAAAAGATGTTTATCTATTTTGTATGTGGGCAGTTTAGTGTCCCTTTAAGGCTGGCTGGGCATAATGGGAGATGTAGTTTACAAACCTCTGCAGTAAAGCGGTTACCCATCACAGGTCTGTGATAGGAACACAGATAAATAAGCATTAATCTTTAATATTATAAAAAAAAAAAAAATATATATATATATATATATATATTTCCTGTACATTCCTCAACAGCCAGACTAGCACAACTTATAGAAGAATGTTTATGGTCTATAAGTGTCACCGTGTCATATCTTGCGTGACATTCTCTGATGAATTGGAATATGTGATTCTCCTTTCTCTGTGTTAAATTAATGAGGGACCAGCCTCTGACAGATGATTGCAACAAGTAACCCCAAGGGCAATAAAAATATCTGAATTTACTGATCTACAAGCAAACTAGTCGTTTATTTATTTTAAAAAAAAGAATCAACAGCCAAATCCTGTGGATTTCATGAAGAATTTGAGAAGTGAATATTCCTTGCTCATTTTAGCTTTGTATCGACAGGGAACCCGCTAGTAAAGCTTGTATTTTCTACATGACAGGATCTCCGGTACTGCTGATTGTAATAGGGGACATACATCCACAACTAACACAGGCAGACTGTAATATCGAGTGAATTAAAGAATGCTAAACCAGTTTGGACCTACAGGCATCCTGAAAATCTACACTGTGATTTTTGATGCCGATGTACACTGGGATGAAAGTTGTCCATGTATTAGCAAGTAGACATATAGAATTAGAATTAATTCTACCCAACTTTTATTTGAAACATGTATTTAAATGTACCTTGGGTACGGAGGAGCCGGAACTCACGTAGGAGGCTCTCATCGTTGGTGTTTGTACGGAGCCCGGAGGGTGACCGGTTACCTGTGGGGGATGTGAAAGTTTAGATTAAAAGCAGAGAATATTCCAGTACAGACATAATGAGAGCACATTTTTCTGTGCTACTGATTTAATCTGATGTGCGCATGTTGGTCAGGAAACATATTGTGGCACAGAGAAGAATGCACCTTCTGACATGCACAGATTTTACATAAACTGCTAAATTCAAAGCATTTAGCATTTCCCCTTGTACAGATATTCTTAACTATTCAAACTAACCTCATTTAACTATCTGAAGGAACAGGGTATGCAAAACCTTTCACCTCCAGGATGCAAAGGGTTAATGTTGTATTATTATTATTATTTTTTAATAGAACACAACAGTTCCCAGAAAGGAATACACAGCTCCCGATTGCTAACTACCTGAGAGGTTTCAAATGCAGTCAGTGACTGGATGGCTTCTGATAATACATTATAGGGTCAAACGGATAGTTTGGTTTTCTTGTTGTTTATTTTTATAAACCAAACGCATCATTTTACAGACGTGTTTAAAGAAATGAAAGTCCAGCGGCTCTTTTCTGGACAATTATTCATGAATGGTTTTCAAACAAATGGTTAATGTATTTATAACCTAATAATAATAATAGCCTCCCTAAGAAATAAGTGCAGAAACGGATGAGAGAAAATAAATAAGGAGTAGAGTATAATTTCATGATAAATATGTTGTGGTTAAACTACTTGATTTTATTATTGTTCATCAATGTTTTAAAGAATTGTATGGGCTTTCCAAGAGAAATGTTATGTTTCATAATTAGAAGATTTTAGCAGAGATACATAAGTATATATAGCACTCATCATTCATGGCTATCAGCCATTTCACGGTTGGGTTTACAGTTGTTAAGTAATCTCCTGAGCCCCCAGGCTACGTGTCTTGGTACCCACAAAAAGGAGACGAAAGACCCAACCAGCACACGCACACTGCGTGCACAAGCTTGATGGAAACTTGTCATTTTTCGAAATCACTGCAGTTATTAAAGGACCACTATAGGCACCCAGATCACTTCAGCTTAATGAAGTGGTCTGGGTGCCAGGTCCAGCTAGGGTTAACCCCCCCCCCCTTTTTTTTTTATAAACATAGAAACTGCTATGTTTATGTTTGGGTTAATCCAGCCTCTAGTGGCTGTCTCATTGACAGCCGCTAGAGGTGCGTGCGTGCTTCTCACTGTGAAAATCACAGTGAGAAGACGCCAGCGTCCATAGGAAAGCATTCAGAATGCTTTCCTATGGATTGGCTGAATGCGCGCGCAGCTCCTGCCACGCATGCGCATTTAGCCGAAGAGGAGGAGGAGAGCTCCCCGCCCGGCGCTGGAAAAAGAGGCAAGTTTAACCCCTTCCTCTCCATCCAGCCCGGCGGGAGGGGGCACCCTCAGGGCACTATAGTGGTCCTTTAACCACCGGGTGCTAAGACACAGTGCTAGGCACCACAACCAAGGCAATAATGCAAAGTAGTTATGGTGCTCACAGTGACCCTTTAAATTGGATAATAGTAACATCCCCAGGGCATGCATGAAAACCAGCAACAGCTAAATATGTATTTCCTGGAATAACATAGTATTTCATTATTATTGCGTGTTTACACAATGGATCATTTTGGGAAATATTGCATCTATAATACACAATTCTAAACCGGTTATGTTTGGAGCATGTTTTAAGCCAAAATAAGAGGAAGTGAAAAATGTCTAATTTAAAGAAAGTGTTGGCGCATACCTCTGCGGGTTCTATGTCGCTCATGGTGGACGGTGATCTGGAACGCGAAATCATCTGGGATTTCATATCCTCGTCTCTTGAAGGTGTATTGGACAAAGTGAAGTTGTCTACAGAATCCATCTAGAAGGAGGAGTATAAAGAACGCTGTTACCCTCCATAATGCGCCGGAATTGGGGAAGCTGAAGGATGTGCGCAACACAAGTAAAAACTGAAATGATACCTTTCCTTCCGCTAGACTAACATGATGATGGCAAAACATGGGATTAAAAAAATAATAATGAAACTAAAGTATCGAATTAAACATATGAAAAATGAACTTCCCAATTAGTAGATAGCTTAGTGCCAAAATGTACAGAAACCCGAATAGCAATAAATGATGGTGTTACAGTTTAAGTGTTTTATTATTAGTAATAATTATTAGCAATGTCAGCATAATCTCCTGCAATAAGCAGACTTCACAGTAAGCAAGATCCAACTCGTGTCATCCCCCCCCTCCTTGTGATCCCATTTATAGAGCTGGATCAGGAGGAAAGGGCACTCTAAGCCAGACGGTGCATGCAACTGTGCAATGACTGGGGCTACATAGGAGGGCCAGGCTTTACACATCTAACTAGCAATCACACAATGGCCTTAACGGCCTTCCTGTAGGGGGCACTGGGCGATACTCTGGAGTTTTTATTCACTATGTCGGAAATGGTGGAGAACTGATAAGGAAATGGAGAATGTACAATTAGTACAATTAGTACAATTAGTACAATTAAGAAATGCTTGCAGCTGGGCTATTTTGTCCTAATTTCCTTCAAATTCTCCACAACAGTTAGTGTAGTGAATATATGCCATTGTAAGGCAGATGTTTTGGTAATCGGCCATGCTGGGATATTTTGATATATGAGGTGGTAAGGGGTCTTAACGAGGAACGGTGTCATTTTAAATCTGATTTAGATTGTATTCAACAATTCTAGTGTTTGCTGGGGTGAAGTACCCGATGGGGTGTCATTAGAAAGAAGTGCCTTAAAGGTCCTATCTCTGTAATGGCTGTGCCACACTGGATTTGCTGCATTGCCGGCTTGTGAACTGGGGCCACGTTCAGGTTGGGGTGCCCCAGTCTGGCCAGGTCTCTGTTAACGTCACTGCTCAAACACAGCTCAGGCTGTCATGTTAATTCTCCACAACTTTTAGCTCTCTGAATGTCAGAGATGTGTCTCAGAAGCCTTGAATGGGCACACCCCAACACGGAAAAAGTTACGTACCCGATTCCAGAGCTGTAACACGTTTGTTCTCCAAAAGACAAGTGACAAATAATCCAATGTGTGGGCAGATTTTACATTAAAGTCAACAGAACAACTACAGTTTATTGCATTTGTTCTGATGAGTAGAATCATTACTTTCAGGCTTTTTGCTGTAAACACTGTGTTTTCAGAGAAAATGCAGTGTGTACATTACAGCCAAGTGATAACTTCACTGGCCACTCCTCAGACGTCCTCTAGAGGTGCTTCCCGGGGCAGCACTGGCATTCAGTGTCGACACTCTCTGCATGGAGACAGAGCCAGCACCAACAGACTGGAATAAAGGTAAGACTTTACTATATTTAGGAGGGCGGGGGGCAGATAGTGTTAAAAAGGAATACGTGTTTTATGTTCCTGACCCTATCGTGTTCATTTAAAGAGTGAGTTGTGGTAAGCTATCCCACAAGGGATAATAGCTGAGCTATATACCCCCTCACCAATCTCTTCTAGTTTGGCCTAGATTGTGCACACAGGTCATAAAAACCACTAGCCGTTTCCACATCCAGCCTATTTTCCTGGAGACATACTAAAATGCTATTTTCTGCCCAGCAGAATTTAAATGTGGCAGGGAGGTCGCCAACTAAGTAATCAAAGCAGTGTCATTAGGATTTCACGATGATTGATTAATTTCTGTCCTGCAGGATATAAGTAATCTACATCTTGCAGAACAGCCCTTTTGATGCACAGCCCATCCACATGTGGAAAGGAGGATTGCGTGGCTCTGGCACCCTACAACTTACAGATTAGTAAATAAGAAATGTTCAGAGTTCTATAGATTGCCCTGGTGTAAGCAGCAAACCAACAGGTTACGGAAAGACTAGGCACACAGCATGCACAAGGTGCGACTGAAGAAGAAGCCTGGAATGGATCATGTAAAACAAAGACATTTATACCACAGGCAGAAATGGGGGAGCACACAAAGCAAGACAGCCTCTTACACGTCTGCCTTTGCTGGCGGGATTGGAGGACGGAGATCGCTTCAACAAAGAGAGGAGGAGAACATGTTAAACACGGAAGGATACAATACACGCAGCCACACTAACCTGCAAAGCCGCGGCACGAGGACACATGTAACGATTTCACAGGGTGGGATTGCTACAGGCTGGCCATGGTTAAATTATATACTGTATCAAACCTTAATCTCAGAATAGCATGGAATGCCATGACTTTACACACCTCGGAACCATTAAAAAATTTACAGAGAAACTGTTTACAGAACTATCAAGTATCACAGATATTTATATGCATTTTGGTTTGTTACACGCATTAATAATGTCAACCCAATCATCTGTTAACCTGGAGAACTAGTCGTTGTCTGTTAGTTGCTGCGATAATGTACTGCATTATTGGTGGTGTGTGTACCATCTCCAGTCCTAGGTAAATTTATAAGGCAGGCATTTCACAAAAGAGAGATTCCACATGAGATGTGCAACCACTGGTACTAAAAGTCCTATTATCCAAAGTGATTTTGGCAAGTTCTAATAAGGTACAAAGCACACTCACTCAATGTAGCACGCTCACTTGGGTCTAACATATACTGGCAGTAATAATAATTTGCTCCTAAAGAGATTTTTCCAAGTGTATTCAAAGCAATAGAAACATGCCCTTAGGTCTGTTATTACCCAACTCAGTATTTCTCAGCCTTCCTGTTCAGCGATTGTTTCAAACAGACACAGGTTGTTCAGTACAAAGAGTCCTTCTGGGGTAAGGTTCTGGTGTAAAGTGAAACAATTAGCAGGAACGTCCTGTGGTTTCCACATTATCCCAGATTTGCTCTGTATTACACTATGTGTGGATTCTTTGACAGAAAGAATAATGTATTAATTAAAAGAGATAATGAGGTTCCCTTACCCAGACTCCTGTCTCTGCAGCCCATACGAGGCTATTCTGCTCTTACCCGGGGCACAAGATAAGGATTTTATCTCCCCGTTTAGGCTTTCTGCTCCGTCCAAACTGAGGATGGGGTTGGTAAAACAATCTAGAGATGGTAACTTGTTTTTTATAGAAATCTCATTATGTAAGCAGTGATCACTTGGTCAGAATAATAATATATGTATAAAATTAAATTAGGATTGTCGCCTCCTACGCAGACATTATAATAAAGTGCGTACGAAGACAATTCTACGGTTGAACTGCTATGACCTGATACATTTCTGTACTGTTAGCGTGACTTTACCCCAAATAACATTAACAGGAAACACAACTAATTGCTATCACGACAACAAAAAGGATTCATATTCATTTAAATGTAACATACACTCAACTTGTGTAAATAAATTATGTTTTCAGTTATTTTTTTCCCAGTATGGGCGGGTGGCATTTGGCACTTTGGCCTCAATATTAATATTTTTGGATAAACTTTTCAAATGGTTTATCTACAGAACCCACCATTAATGTCTACGGTAATTTTGGTAGATAAATTATTTGAAAAGTTTATCAAAAAACATTAGATCATTTAAAAAGCTTGTCCAAAAACATTAACTCAAGTCCTACATTTCCAGAGATACACAGCCATGATGTGCCTTAATATGTGAGGTGTTGAGATTAGCCATAGGTTCCAGTGAACCCAGCAATATTCTATGTTTACACTGATGAATGAGTGAGCTTCACCTAAAATGTAAACAGCAATGGAACTGCACTGAGTAACAGCCAGCCCAAGTCTCTGGAATTAAGGAGTCCAGGTTACATGTCCAGCCCACCCTCAACCCCCCAATATTAAAGGGATGGGCATGCTTTTATTGCAGGTTTTAAATGCCTCTGGTGGGTGTAACTCAGACAGTCACTAATGGGGTGGCCGATGTAAAAGCAGAATTAAACTCTGCTATTTCTAAGTGGTCTCATCTAAGTGGTGAAGTGTGGCATTTTGCTGCACATGCTCATTAGACCCCTATGTGATAGCAGTGGATGTGCTGAGTTTATCGATTTTAATGATCTCAGCCAAGGAAGAAAATGTAAGAAAAATATAATTTTTTACTTCCTGCAGGTGAGGGCCAAGGACCTAAATGGCCACCAGGGCACTATAGCATTATGAATACACATTTGTATAATACACTGTCAGGGCATGTAGTTCAGAAGGGAAGAACACACACAAAGGGGTACAGATAGTTTTACACAGAAAAGAAGTATCACTAGAATGAGAAACCATGTAATAAATTCTCCCCACATCCCAAATTAGCTCACCGTGTTGAAATGTGCGAGGTAAGGCCTTGTGTATCATTATCCCTGTTCAATGCATTTAGTAATAGAGGAATAATAATATAAATGACAATGAGATAGCGCAATGGTTAGTGAACCAGTCAAATAATTAACTCCTAACTAGGTCAATCCATCCTTTGGGGATTCTAATAGAAGAACCACTGAGTTGGGTAATTAGAAGATGAAGACTCATCAAAGGACATACCTGGAAAATAGTGACAGTGATATGTATCCTTTCTGGTTAAACCTAGTAATATGATAATTATAGACCGTATTGAGCGTGTTTATGTGTGAGTCTCTACTTTCTTAGAATTCTTTGTTTGAATCCTTTATAAACACAGAACTCTTCATCTCCAGTCTATATCTTAATGATCTTAAACAATTCATCTGCTCCTCACTAGGGCTGGAGTCTATTACTAGAGATTCATTTATTTCTAACAGAAAATCATTTCTCAGTCTTTCATCCGGTCTCTCTCTGGGACTGTCTCTCAGCCGGTCTCTCTCTGGGACTGTCTCTCAGGGTTGGGGCTGGGTAGTGGGATTATACAGACACTGTGATTGGATAATATATAGAATGGGGGCTGGGTAGTGGAATTATATAGACACTGTGATTGGATAATATATAGAATGGGGGCTGAGTAGTGGGATTATATAGACACTGATTGGATAATATATAGAATGGGGGCTGGGTAGTGGGATTATACAGACACTGTGATTGGATAATGTATAGAATGGGGGCTGGGTAGTGGGATTATACAGACACTGATTGGATAATGTATAGAATGGGGGCTGGGTATTGGTATTATACAGACACTGTGATTGGATAATATATAGAATGGGGGCTGGGTAGTGGGATTATACAGACACTGATTGGATAATATATAGAATGGGGGCTGGGTAGTTGGATTATACAGACACTGTGATTGGATAATATATAGTATGGGGGGCTGGTTAGTGGGATTATACAGACACTGTGATTGGATAATATATAGAATGGGGGCTGGGTAGTTGGATTATACAGACACTGTGATTGGATAATATTTAGGATGGTGGCTGGGTAGTGGGATTATACAGACACTGTGATTGGATAATATATAGAATGGGGGCTGGGTAGTGGGATTATACAGACACTGTGATTGGATAATATATAGAATGGGGGCTGGGTAGTGGGATTATACAGACACTGATTGGATAATATATAGGATGGGGGCTGGGTAGTGGGGACACTGTGATTGGGATTATACAGACACTGTGATTGGATAATATATAGATGGGGGCTGGGTAGTGGGATTATACAGACACTGTGATTGGATAATATATAGGATGGGGCTGGGTAGTGGGATTATATAGACACTGATTGGATAATATATAGATGGGGGCTGGGTAGTGGGATTATACAGACACTGTGATTGGATAATATATAGGATGGGGGCTGGGTAGTGGGATTATATAGACACTGATTGGATAATATATAGATGGGGGCTGGGTAGTGGGATTATACAGACACTGTGATTGGATAATATATAGATGGGGGCTGGGTAGTGGGATTATACAGACACTGTGATTGGATAATATATAGGATAGGGGCTGGGTAGTGGGATTATATAGACACTGATTGGATAATATATAGTATGGGGGCTGGGAAGTGGGATTATACAGACACTGTGATTGGATAATATATAGATGGGGGCTGGGTAGTGGGATTATACAGACACTGTGATTGGATAATATATAGGATGGGGGCTGGGTAGTGGGATTATATAGACACTGATTGGATAATATATAGGATGGGGGCTGGGTAGTGGGATTATATAGACACTGTGATTGGATAATGTATAGGATGGGGGCTGGGTATTGGGATTATATAGACACTGTGATTGGATAATATATAGGATGGGGGCTGGGTTGTGGGATTATATAGACATTGTGATTGGATAATGTATAGGATGGGGGCTGGGTATCAGGTATATAGACATAATGTGATTGGATTTTATATATTAAATGTTTGGATTAAGCAAGTAATTACCTCAAACTGATCCAGAACCGAAGTGGGAGCATTCAGGAATGCCAGGAATGAATTCTGAGACTCCTGGTGCTTGACACCTGTGGAATAGGAAAGCAACCCTGTAAGACTGTAAGATATAAATTATAACATATGCCAGATGTTTTCTTTAGTTATTTAGTCCTTTCAGTCTGTAGAATATGGACCTACACAACTGAACCCAGGCTGACCATTAATTACACAATCACAAGTCAGGTAACCATTCCTAATTAATGCTGGAGCCAGGAACCCAACCCTTCACACAGATTTATATAAAAAACTCTTCCGATAGTTAGTGGCGTTACATTCTCGCTCCTGGTGTTTTACTTGGAACATTTTATGAGGAAATATGCATGTGGTTGTTAATTAGGAGGCATTGATTTCAGATTAATGGCTGTCTGATAACGGTTATTTTATTTATCAATAAACGCCTGAGAAGCTATTTAGCCGGTCGTTTCAGGTTTATGCAAGCTAGAAACAAGGAATGCTATTTTATAACGTAACATCGGAATCACTTAGATCTCACAGCTTGTCGCAATACACAAAGCTACCTATACCTATCGAGACACTTTCCAATTCAACAACAAACTCAGATTTTGGGAGATGAAAACTGTAAGGCCACAAGATGGATGCATTTTGGTAATAGAATCAATTTGTTTTAAAAAATTTCAATATCATTAGAAATCAACAAATTCAATTTCATTAACTATACACATGACAGAGTAGGACACAGCGGACGGTGATTAAGACTCAGCTTCAGTTATCAGGGCATGAAGAGAGAATAATTTGGTGAAATGCTTGAAAATTGCTGCAATTAATTGATCTATTATTAGAAATGGGACGTTGTAGACTTGTGTTTCTATGTCATTGATCTTATTTAGATGTTTAACGTTATAGAGTCAGAAAGGATAGTTGGTTCTTCATTTTTATAATCTGATGAATTTGAAACCCTAAATTGTGACTACCATAGTTGGCCTCTTGTTACCTGGTAAAGTCAGAGGAGCGTTGCCCAGTGGAGTTAATATACAGAAAGTAACAATCATTTGTACTGAAATAACAAAAATTATAGACCATAATACAAAATTATTGGGCTTAGTGAGAATACACAAACGATCAGATAAAAAATAAAATAAAAGAGAGTCTATTATATTATATTTTGCTACTCCTATCATATTTACCCCACGTTTTTAAACAAAACGCTAAAAGAAGGAAAATCTCTGATTTTAACTGATCACCACGTAGTTTTACCAGCTCTACTAATACAGAAACCTGTCAGACGTCAGAAGAATGGATACTGAGAAATACTAGTTTTGAAATAAAAACTTTTGCCCAATAAATAAGAAACTGTATAAAAATTCAGGTTTGCTAAAAGCACTTCCTTTCAGTCATGATGCGTATAATTTACATATGAGGCAGAGAAGTAAAGTTTTTAACTAAACACTTTGACAGTGAGAGTCTGGAGATAGCCTCTGCTTGTACCTGGCACTGTGTGAGACCCTGAAGCATTCACTCAAACGGTGAAACAATATGCATGGTTTATAAATGGCTGCCGGTACATCCTATTAAAGGATATATGGTAGAGATGGCATTAAACAGCAATGTCCCCAAGTAGTTTGTGGGTCTTCGTATTGTTAGCCGACTACAGGAACCACAAAAATCAATACTGAACATACTATTTGTCCTGCAGCCCTAGATGGTATCGGAGAAGAAACTATTGTTAACGCTCCATATTGTTCTCTCCATCATTAACCATTTATCACACAGCTGGATGAGAAGCACAATTCCAAAACTACAGCCCTAGAAACAATGGGTTTGATTCAGTAAACTGGAAATTGTGAACAATGGAAGGGGAAATTGCATATTTTGGGTCAAAACATTTGCAATTCAGCTGCAGTAACAGCACAGCTTTTTTGGCTTAAATGTTGACGATTCTTGTTAGTTACCCACAATCCCCTGTTTAGTTATATCACCTGCAGGACATTGATCAGGAAGGAAGAGGACATTCAGCTCCATGCCGCAGCCCCGTAAAAGATAAACCACCTGGTTACTTACCTTTCTCGGATCGGAACTCATCCGTCTCCCATTTCAGCTTCTCCACCTCTGTCACAAGTTCCTGGTTCTTCTTCTCGGATTCCTGGAGTTTGCTTTAAAATGAGATTGGTGTTATTACAGTGGAGGCTGACATTACCCTGTACAGATCATACACGTAGAAAGGCTTTCCTAATCTTTGCATTGCTACATAGAGATTACAGAGATTGAAATCTGTACCTATTGCAAGAAAAGCAATGCCTAGTATAAAGAATTCACCGTTCTGTGCATTGACCCAGATTCCAGAAAGGTCATATTGGAAGTGATTTGTTAGGGAACACAAGAAACCAGAATGGGGCTTATGAACAACTGGGGTACCAAGGTTATCCACGGGAGCCCACACAAACTAAGTGATCCATCTATTCGGCTCCTTTCTTATCTACCTTAATGCTTACACGCTCCTGTCCTAGGGTATCAGTGTGTGTTCCGCAGGCAATTATTGACAAAACACTGAAACAGATGTAGAATTCTGACAAAAAAAATAGTAGGATCAGATGAGAGAGCTCAGCTATTTTTCGAGTATTCACATTTCGGTATAAAATGTGCAATCTCATTGTTAATTCCTACTAATTCCGAGTTTAGGGAAAACAGATGGCAAGCTAACTTTTTTCATTGGCAAATGATTAGAGTAGATGAGGTTTTGCCATTGCAAGGAATGCTGCCGCAACATCGAGATTAGAGAGAATCAATCCCAGGTTTACAGGTTAATCCACTAAATAGCTGATTGTAGTGAACTCAAAACTGAACTGTAAAATGTAGGCAAAAAAAGCTGATTTGGTAAAAATCTCAAATTTGCCTATAGTTACAGCCTGGAAAATTCAGCCTAAATTTTGTAACTTTCTTTTCAATTTACTAAAGTGTTGTGTTTAGTGAATAAACCCCACAGAGTTGAGATGAGGGCGCTGGAAGCCGGACATATTTTTCCAATTAGAAACATTTACAAATCTTCCCACATTAAGATAATCTCTGTAATGTTTGATTTATCACAGCTCATTTCCAGTGTAATAAACAGTCCAGCTCTAGGCTGTGCTTGATGTCATGCAGTTATCAAGACAGTCGCTAGAGGGAGACCTACACTTTCTCAATAGCCACATGCAAGGCAAGGAGCATGAACGGATTTCTTAGATGATCTGTAGCTGAGCAGGTCTGGGCCAATATGGCTACACATGTGTCTGTAATCCCCTGGGCTAGAGTAGTGAGAATCACGGCTGGCAGTGATGAGTGAATGGAATCTCTCCCTTGTTGGAATATCTGTGAGCTCCATTTAAAAGAAGCTAGACATCATTTCATTCAGGTGAATTCAATTTCCCATTATAAAACTGGGAATTCATTCGAGATCGATGAAACGTGTCTACTATATGGAAACAGGAAATAAATAGAAGTGGGAGCACCGAGGCCCCTCGGCACGGCTTGTTCTGGCTGGATGCCATTCTTATTGTAGCTGCACTGGGTCTAGAATTCTATGTACTCTCTTTAGGGTTAATTAGCATGAGACTTGCTTTATAAGAATATTCTTTCCCTTTAGGGATTTTATTTAGAAAGTGAACTGGTTTTATTATAAATTTTAAATAGACATGGATGTGGCCAGGTGAGCTTACACTCTAGAATTTTACTGTGGCATTCAAAAAGCTGGTATGTGCCAATTGTTGCACATGTAACCTTTTGTCATCTGTTCAAAATTTGCTTTATCATATGTATTTCTATAGGATTTCTTTTTTTTTTTTACATACGGCTGTATATTTTTTTTATATTGCATATTTATATATTTTATATATATAAAGTTTCACCCAAAAGTAGTATACGGAATTGTTCCAGTACTGCTTTAGAATGCACAATCTTTGTTTTTGACTCAAGTTTGCGGTCATCATTCACAATAACGGTAAAGAAAAATAATTATTTTATTTGTCCCCCACTATTCTTTCCAACTGCCACAATAATATTTAAGTAACTGAAATGTAACTGTCACTTTGTTGTGTGTACCCATGTAATCTGTTGTGACGAATTTCCCTGATTCAACTTTATAGTTACTTTTGGGCGTGTGTGTATGTATGTGTGTAAATACAAGTTATTTTTTATTTGACATTTATTATTTTTGATTTATTTTTAAGATATTTGATATTCCCATTCTTGGCTGTCTGCCATGCTTAGATTATTACACCAGGAAATAAGCTGTTAAAATGGCGCAATACGCAGGCTAGCGTCTGGACGTACCACTCAGTGGCGATGATGGCTGCCTTGGCTTTGTTGAGTTCCTCCTGTATGGCTTGCTTGGCTCTTATCTCAGCGTCCAGTGCAGACTGCAGCTCCAGCCGCGCCGACATGTCCAGCTTTGCGAAACGCCGCATCTTCCACGGCATGTCCTATGCACAGAATCGAGGAAACGTTACAAGAATGAACATGGGAGAGGAGCTGGGTTTTACTTTGTAATCTAGAACAGGTTTGGCAAATTCTTTTCGTCCCTTTGTAAACACAAATCTGTCATTTAAACACCTGCAGTAACAGAGGATAAAAACCGTGTATATGGTTATACCGTACAGACTTGGCTTCTCTCGTTCCTTCCTCACTGTTAACTGAGAACGTGTAGACGTTTCTAAGATTTTTACCCGCTGACTTTCCATTCCATTCAGGTCCACACTTATTTTGCTTACTGATAAATTTATTTGTAAAGACCATCAAATTACTATCTGCCCTTACTAAGCTGCTGTCTATCCATTTCTTGAAAAGGCTAGACTGTAAAAGTTATTATAATTTTGATTTTTTAATGAATATATTATTTGTTGTTTGTGTATACAGTGTTTTTCCATTTGATGTGGAGCTGCTATGTCCACAAATATGGAGCACCGATGTGGGGGGATATACTCTTCCTGATTTAACCCTTTTCATGCTGCCATTCTTTCAGATCGAATTGCCAGAAGCTAGTGAGAATACAAAAATATCCATCCTGCGAGGTTCTCTGCATGCGCTATCAGATGCCATAGACATATATTGTGCATGAAGTTTGCCCTTCCTATAAGCCGTCATGGCAAGATACGTTAGATGGAAGATGACAGAAGCCCCCTTGTTATGCCATACTGGTCAATTTCAATATATACATAAAACAATGTCGGTTCTATTACTTTTTACTTTTCTTATGTAAATTGTTTGATTGTGTTGAAATTGCAGTAAAATTCCAAACGTGTGTGTTTTTCCTTAAAATGTTAAACATTTCTAAAACAAACAAAAAATATCAGGAAACAGGAATGATGTTTGTCTGTCTCGGCTAAACTGGGATTTGTGACGGTGACAATCTTACTAAGTGGATTACAGTTCTCACTTCTGTTATCAATCAGGTTTATTGCCCTCTAGTTCACAAATGGTTTTCCTGCCATGACACCCAGCTGAAATAATTTCAGAAAGCATTACCGTGGCTCTGGCTCCTAAACTGGAATTCCGCAGAGTATCTAATTCTTCTGTCATTTTGGAAGCCAATGCCTGCAGATATCCCCGGGCGTCCTTCTCATCGCTCACCCTAACAGGAAAACAGATGGGAAAAATGGTGAGACACATTTTAGTGGGAAAACCAGGAATTCAATGGAGGAATTTCACCTCCTGTTACTTCAAAGGTCTGAGACAGAACATGGAAACCCCCTGCCCCCTTCACTGGCCAAAGAACACAATGAACAGGATCTACCAATGGATACAAATACTGAACTCAAGCAATTACTGGTGGCTTGGAACACACAGCCTAATATCCACCACTGGTCACTTTCTAGGCCTTAAATATATCTAACTATATATCTGTACCCACCAACAGTTATTCACGACTCTACAACTGTATTACCCAAGATCTTACCTGGTAATCTAAATTTGATTTCGCACTTTTCAAACATGATATATTCCATCATACCCATCTTAAGATGATACATTGAGTATTGACAAGCAATGATATATAACACTTTTACTGTACTAGAATACCTGTACACATTGAGCCTCTAATAAAAAATAAATAAATAGATAAATAACATGTGTATAATTACATTATCAGCTATTGTCTTTTTCTATTATACGGACATGCTTGATGAGGGAGTAAAGTATTTAAAGACACACTGTAGGCACTAAAGCCATTTCAACTCAATGAACAGGCACAATCCCTCCATTCAGTATTAAACCCTTTTCAAGCAGTTTAACACTAAATAAGGATCTCTGGCAACTGGACATATAACCAAGGCAGAAATTACACACTTTCTTGTAGTCATTCCAATTCATACCAGCAATAGGCTGAAAGCGGTCAGCTGACACTTTTAGCCAATCACAGCCGCCCATTGCTTCCTCTTTAGACCAAGCATTCCACGAATATGATGAAGCTGTTACAGTGATCACAGTGTCCTTTTAAAGGAAAATTCAGAACTGTATGTATAACTGTATGAGAGTTTACAATAATTCTCCAGGATTAGGAGAAATGCACTTTAAAAAAATTAAAAATAAAACTGAAATATACGATTATAAAATACTTGCTTAGCAATAAAAGTGTTAAAATGAAATCTACAGAACATGAATCTAAGTAGAGCATGTGTGTCGGGGTATGTTGGTACAGAGCAGTATTTGCTAAAATGTTGCAGGAGCATTGCTATGTGGCAAAAATGCCAGGGGTTTAGTCCAAGACTAAATTTCATGGCCCCTCACACACATACTGACTTAAACCCCATTAAAAACCAGCCTTATACTGTTTCCTAGCCCCAACCTGAATTCCTAATGTGTTCTATAAATCCCATTGCTTGAATTCAGAGTGTTGCATGAACCTTTATTAACATACTCCACACCTGCTGTTTTAACCTCCCCCTCCCGTTATTTTGTATTCACCCATCACCTTACCATTAAAACAGTACACTCACAGCAATATCCCCACACAGTGCCATATCATGAACGCCAAATATGATGAATTAGAGTGGCACTGTCACAAATCACGTGATTCTCTCTCAGACTCTGGGGTAACAATGATACAATGCCAAACATGTATGTGTCTTTTAAGAACCCTAATCGGGGCTCTATCCCCCCCTCCACTCCCCTAGCAGTATCCCTGATGTTTATTCATCATCAGCCTCCAAATCCATGTGCCAAAATATTGAAGAAAAATCAATGTGGTGCCACTACTGAAATATCCATCATGAACATTATAAAATACCTCAGATAATGTTTAAAAATACCAAAAGTTATCTAATTCATGTCGAATACTGAAACACTACCAAAGAGACCTTTAAACTTGATATCTAAAAATAACTTTAGGTTTGATCAGGTCCAGAGCAAGTACTGCCAGCATTACCACAAAAAGTTAATTGGAAACTTTGAAACACTGCATAAAAATTCCTCTCGTAATGTATTGTTTACTGTGCAAGATATTACTGTCAGGCAACTTAAAGAACAGCCTGCAGCATCCTACTAATCCCATTGTATGTGAATCTGCAATTAGCGTACGCTGCTACTGACTGCTGTTACACATGAGGATCTGCCAAGGAAGCTGGGGAAACGTACTAGAAAAAGCTCTGCTGGGGCCGCCAATCAGCGGAAGGGTTAATGCTGTAAGCTGACCCGGGCGTTTTGCATTGCAAATCTTGGCTGCCATCCAGGAGACCCAGGCTCTTTAATTCCTGAATGTCCAAGATGAAGACGAGGGAACTAAAGGGAACTTTCCATAACTTTGCCCAAATATGGACAATGAATCTCAGCTTTAAGCGAGGGCAATCTTCCCATAAAAAGACAATGTTAGTGGTTCTGATGGCTGCAGGAAAGACTGGTATCATCTGGTTCAATAAGAAATCACAGATCACTCAAGCTGGGGGCTTTAATTAGAAGTGCAAGACTAAAAACGAAAAACGCAACTGTAAAAAAAATGTCCATATCAGAGGATAGAGTTTCATGGTTATCCAACATGCAGCAAAATAAAATCTAATTCCAAGTTTAAATGTATAATCTGCAATGAATCTATCATTGCTCTTAACTACAACATGCCTATTCTTTTCTTACTTAAAACTGAATGCATTAACTATCTCAATGCATCTCAATGCCAGTAGCTTGTGCAACGCAAATCATGTATCATGCACACTACACCCTTAAATTTAGTTGCCTCACCCCCCCATTGATTTCATTAGATGTGCATTTGCCTATTTTAAACCCCAATTAAAATCCCCATTATAAAGCAGCATGTGCTTGAAATAGAAGATTCTCTACATTTTTTTAATGCAGAAGAATAGTTAGACTAAGGCGAGTTTTCATAGGTCTGTTTAAATAAAGGATAGTAAGAGTTGCGATTTATAGTGGCTGGTGGATTTTAGTTTAAAATGCTTTAAATTGATGAACATAGCTTTCAACTGACCCAGATTTGACGGGACAGTCCCTGATTGGCATCTCTGTCCTGCCATTGCTTTAACTCAGCAAAGAACATGGGAATAATGTCCGCACATACAAGTGCAGCACAGATAATCCACTGAACACACTTGGATTTACAGGACAGGATTTCAGAGTATTTCTGTTTCACACCGTTTCTGGCATTCCCCGTCCAAAAACCTCTCCATTGCAATTTCATCCATTCCAATGATTTGTGATTATCCACAGATCAGAAAGGAATCGTGATAAATTAATACAGGTGAGTGCAAGAAGGGCCCAGGAGATGGGGAGACAGGAGAAAATGGAGTGCAAGACATGAGAGAGATTAGAGTGAAGGGGTCATAGTAAGAGGAAGATGATGCAGAGCTCATAGTAAGAGGAAGATGATGCAAGAAGGGCCCAGGAGATGGGGAGACAGGAGAAAATGGAGTGCAAGACATGAGAGAGATTAGAGTGAAGGGGTCATAGTAAGAGGAAGATGATGCAGAGCTCAGGAACCAGACAAATATTGACACCAACGGGATCTTTTAGGAGCCAGTTGAGTTTCACATTCAGGACTCCACTGACCGTATGGAAGGTACCAGCAAGCAAACATGCATTGCCAATTGCTTGTGTTACAGGAGAGCGTGTTAATGCAATAGTAGTTCCAATTTAATGCATCATTTCAAGGATTACTCCACGCACCATGACCACTTCACTGATTTGAAGTGCCCATTGTGCTAAGAGTCTGTATGTGCAGCATTTCCCCTTTGTTACAACTCCATCCGGCATCATTAGCCAGCTCAGAACAAGACTTCCGTGTGACTACTGTGAATCCTGTGCAATTTTGGTATCTGACAGCAGCCCAGACAGTCTGCCGAAATTCAACTTTAAGAGAATGAGGTAGTCAGAACGGTACTAACCACTGGATAATCTCTGTGATCTGGGCCTCCCAGTGCGCCACAGACTCTTTTTTATCTGCCAAGTCCCTCATCTCCTCCTCCAGCTGCCGATTGTTAACGCTCAACCTTTCAGATGTGGCGGTAAGCTGAAAAAGAACCGTAAATGGTGAGACAGGCAGATAGTACAACATGAGCTTTCAAAAGAAAGACGTCTGTGAGCTAAAAAATAAACTAAGGAGTGTTGAAGTTTAAAGAGCAATATTACAATATCGGTAACCATCAAGGTGTGGACTTTAGCTGCAACGAGTAGTGGGATCTTAATGTAAGTTTTGTGAGTCTATGTACTTACAAGTAACAGTGTGTGAATGCAGGTACCAGGAAAGTCTCTCTCAATCAAAGGGGAGATGAAACCAAATAAAAGGATAGATCCAGATAACAGGTACTATAGATCTAATCTATAGTAAAAAAGCTGCCACTCTATAGGTACACCCCAAAAACCTATAAAACAAACTAAGTGAATAAAAAGATGGGAACAAACCCACCTATAGGAGGGCGCTGAACTATACAGGCAAGCAATCAATTGCAATTGTAGCATTAAAAGATATACAATTTTATTCTGCACATTCTGCAGTAAAAAAGTAAAATAAAATGACTGAATATTACAAAAAGACACTATACAGCAGTACAATTTTAAGACCTGGGAAAAAAAAAACCCTATCAAAACATCACTATGCTAACAAGCAGAATAGATGGAATATATAGACTTAGGTCGCAAATCCTAGGTCTAAATGACTACTTGCAGCTGATGTGCGATATAGACAGACAAAGTGAATCTGAAATACGGTCTCTGGACTGCTGGATCCACGGATCTGGTGGCTCGGGCTCAACGCGTTTCGTCCCGCGTTCTTCGGGACTTCCTCAGGAGCTGTAGACGCTGTGATTCTCTCACCGCCGTTCTCTCTTCTTATATTCTCCATTTTTTTCAATCTTCGCACTCTAAACTGCCTTTGCGCATGCGCACACCGACACTAATTTCCTTCTAGCTACGGGTACCCTGAGTTCTAAGCTTCTTTCAACCGTCCTCCTACATATTTGTTATTTTATGGTGAATGCTAAGGCTGTTTTATAACAACGGGTGTAGTGTAACAAGTTCTTTGTCACCTGTAGCTGTTTTAGTGCTACATTGTGACCGAACTCAGATGCCAATAAAGTATCACGCAGCCCCATTCTGCCACGCATGCGCGCCAAATTTCCCACCGAAAGCTACTGGTCCATGAGGGTACCCGTAGCTAGAAGGAAATTAGTGTCGGTGTGCGCATGCGCGAAGGCAGTTTAGAGCGCGAAGATTGAAAAAAATGGAGAATATAAGAAGAGAGAACGGCGGTGAGAGAATCACAGCGTCTATAGCTCCTGAGGAAGTCCCGAAGAACGCGGGACGAAACGCGTTGAGCCCGAGCCACCAGATCCGTGGATCCAGCAGTCCAGAGACCGTATTTCAGATTCACTTTGTCTGTCTATATCGCACATCAGCTGCAAGTAGTCATTTAGACCTAGGATTCGCGACCTAAGTCTATATATTCCATCTATTCTGCTTGTTAGCATAGTGATGTTTTGATAGGGGTTTTTTCCCCCAGGTCTTAAAATTGTACTGCTGTATAGTGTCTTTTTGTAATATTCAGTCATTTTATTTTACTTTTTTACTGCAGAATGTGCAGAATAAAATTGTATATCTTTTAATGCTACAATTGCAATTGATTGCTTGCCTGTATAGTTCAGCGCCCTCCTATAGGTGGGTTTGTTCCCATCTTTTTATTCACTTAAAGGGGAGATGAAGCCTTATAATTAAAGGGACACCGTAGGCACTGTATCTGCTTCATCTCATTAAACTGGTTATAGTGTCTGGAGTCCTCTGGTCCCATCATTTCTTTCAGCATTAAACAGTTTTTAAACTTTTAATGTTTTAATGCTAAACAAGAGTTCCTGGCAATCCATCCTCTCTGTGCTGCTTTGGTTAATAAGGAAGTATTAGCCTGAGCAGCAATAGGCAGCTGTGATTGGCTGAGAGTGTCAGCTGACTGCTTTTAGCCTGTCAGAGTTCCAACTGACGGTATGAATGGGTATGACAACAAGAAAGTGTGTAATCTCTGCCTTAGCTACACATACTGAAAGGGCCGGACTGTGGGTGCCAGGGACTCTTATTTTGTGGCATACTGCACGAACATGGTGCAACACTGAATGGAGGGACAGTGCCAGGGCACTCCAGGCACTATAACCAATTCAAAGAGATGAAATGCTTATAGTGACTACAGTGTCCCTTTAAATTATGTACCCAAAGCACGAATACATTAAAAATACCCTCTCTGAATCAGGGGCTCATTCTAATATAGTCTCCCTGACCCACTCCAGGAAGGTAGTAGGATTTTACATGGATTCCTGACCTATGTGTGGACTCTATGTATAACAGTTAGTTAAATGTACTGGTACAGTTAGAGCTCACGGGACAGTGTATAGAATGATATGATTGCTATGGCAGTCTTACAATATATCTTACTGAATGCAAATGTAGATAAAGAGTGGATTAGAGTAGGACTTAGAATGTGCAAGGAGTATAAATCAGGCAGAATGTGCTTGATTGCTCGGTTAAAGTTAAGAATAAAAAGAGTTAGAACATGCAGAAGTAAGTTGGAGATTATAACCTGTTGCAATATGCAGAATGGAATCATTTAAGTTAAGGAAATAATATTTTGAATATGAAGAGTTGATTAATTAAAGATAGTGAACATAAAGTATAATGTGCAGGGTTTAGTGGCTAATAGTAGGGAATCTGTATTAGAAGGTACAAGACTGAAAGGGTAAACATGCAGTATATAATAAGGTTGAATGTCCCTGACTGAGAAGGTACAGTGTCCCTGACTGAGAAGGTACAGTGTCCCTGACTGAGAAGGTACAGTGTCCCTGACTGAGAAGGTACAGTGTCCCTGACTGAGAAGGTACAGTGTCTCTGACTGAGAAGGTACAGTGTCTCCTAGAATGTCCCTGACCGAGAAGGTAGAATGTCCCTGACCGAGAAGGTAGAATGTCCCTGACCGAGAAGGTAGAATGTCCCTGACCGAGAAGGTAGAATGTCCCTGACCGAGAAGGTAGAATGTCCCTGACCGAGAAGGTAGAGGTGGTTGATATAAATTAGAATGTGTCTGACTCAGGGAGTAAAGAGGAATGAATGTAGTTAGAATTCACTGACTGATCTCTGGGCCCTCAGGTTCCCCATCCGCAGTAACAATGATGTCAAACCATCACTATCCTTACTGGCATTCACTTATTTTAGAAGCCATGCAGATTGTTACCAATGCAGTGCTGAATGAGTTAAACCAACTAATTAACAATGATGTAATGGGAAATAAAGTTCTATCACCCACGTACAGCTTATTGAGTATAATTACAGTAATTGACCCCGCATTGTGTTTCCTCCTTTTTGTACTTTATCTACTAATGAGCAGTTTTCCGATACAGCTGCAGAATAATACCAAACAACTAAGAGTAACGTACAATTTCACTGTGATCACGATCAATGTTTGCGACAACTGCTACGGAGACGGTAATTACATCATTAAGAGGTTCTTCTAACCAAGTGCATGAACTCATTCTTGGGGATCATTATCTGGTGGGTTAAATAACTCTGCATTTTCTGTAATGGAAAAATTACCAAAAACAGAGCAGATATCTGAAACAGAAACGTATTGTGACAGCAGTTAAAGAGACACTATAGGTACCCAGACCACTTCATCTCAATCAAGAGGTCTGGGTGTCATGTCCCTCTTTTAACTCTGCAAGTGAAAAACAAGATGTTCTGCAAAGTGGGAATGTTAACATTGCAAAGTTAAAATGCCTTTAGTGGTTGTCAGGAAAGCCTTCCCACAACCTGCAATTTGACTCAGGGCGCTCTGATTGGTTGGTTTAAGACAACCAATAAGAGTGCTCTGATAGGTAAATAGTGAGCCTTACAGGTAACCAATCAGGTATTTTTTTTTCCAGCTTATTATGGACGGGTATTATGGATTTTTATTTGGCATTTTTTGGGCTGAGAAAAGGTTTTAGAAAAAAGAAGACATCAAATGAGAAGTATGTTTTATTTATTTACCATATTTAGTTTTATTGTCTCCCCCCTCACTATTTTTAGGGTGAGGGGGGAAGGTAGGGCTTTATTAAATTTTTTGGGTTGGGGGTGACTAGCGGTTTGGTTATTCCCGCATGTGCGAGAATTTCACTGCGCTATCTAGTGTGGGCAGATAACGTGTCCCACAGGGACTTCATCTGTCCACACAAAGATGGCGGCGCCCAGGATCTAGGACATGAAATGAAGATAAAAAAATATGTAATATGGGGGGCTTAGGGGCAGTTGGAGGTGGCTAGGAGGGCAGTTAGATGTAGTGGAGTTACTGGATTCGGCCATGACAGTGCCGCTTTAATAAACAGATGACTGTCCTCCAAAGTATATATTATACATATATTGCGTTGTAATCTCCCCGGAGTGCCCTTTAAATAAAACATAATCAAATAACCCACCAGATCACGATTTAAAATACATTTGTGCTGGTAGGAAATCACATTGGTGTTTAGAGAGTACTCACTTAAATGAAAAAAGACACCAAACAGCAATGATGTGAATCTCATACCTTGTCTAGCTCGTTGGAAAGCTTCTTGTTTTCCTCTGTTAATATCACCCGCTCACGATCAAACTTTTGCTTAAACTCAGCTTCAAACTCCTCTCGCTCACTTTGGCTGCAAAATTAGAATCAGAAAGTTATTTGATTTCAGTTATATTAAAAACACGCCAACTGATAGCAGTAACTGTTACTTACTAAGGTTACAGGATACAGTGAATATTTTACTGCAGAGTAAAGTGTTACTTAATTGAAAATAGTTGAAAATGGATCATAAAGGGGTACAGCTGCTAATATACTCTTAGAATTCTACGAACACAATACATCAATAATATTTCTAAAATAGACATTTTTAAACAGGAAACTATCATGAACACAATCACTACCTTCCAGATTGTGATCTGATTTTTGTAATAATTACTGTATGATAGACGTGCCAACCGACTGCAGAAGCAGGATTTTTATCATAAATTAGTTTTTAATTAGGAACCAGGCGAATTAGAGCAAAGTCGCTGCACTTAACAAATTAGCCATTTTGGCTCAGGATTATTGTCATTGGCACAAGGAAGGGCTCAAAAGTTTGACATTAAAACCATTAGTTGTCATCCATTAATTGTGATTATCTTCCTGGAGGTCATAATTCATGATTATTTGCATATTCTTCATTCGTACCCTGAATCTAACAGGGCATAATTTGCTCGCTAAGCCAACCAGGGTTTTAGTGTACCTTTGTAAGGACAGGCCAAAGCAATTGTTTGGGTTCCTGCATCACTCATGCAGAAAAGTAGTGCCGGAAATTAAGGTTCTTAACGGTTATTTAGAAGAAAACCAATTTATCCTATTTACACAGACTGATTACAGAGACGGAGGGGTTTGAGCTGAAAATATGGACTGTGTCATTAAAATATGGGCACATGGGAGTTGTGCTCTAAAATCTTTAGGAGGCAGAGCTAAGCTTATTATCTGCCAATAATCTGCCATTTTGTTTTTAAACCAGTTACTATAAATAAAGCCTAACCTTTCTGGTAGGTTTTAAAAAAGTTTACCGAAACTTTCCATACAGACAGTATATTTGGCTAATCCATAAGCATGTTCCATGCTAAACACTAATTTATTTTAGTTCATCCATGGTGTTGTTAGGCCAACCTAAAGGGCCACTTTGGCCTCATACCAACTATACCACAAGTATGTTGTTGGGCACCATCTTATTTTACAGTGCTAAACGGTTTTAGAATGGTTTAACACGAAGGCTCTTTCCCTGAGTATCCGTCACACCCCCCGCACCCCAACTCATGGTCTCAGCTGCTGAGCCTCTCAGCCTACAATATGGCGCTCACTACAAGTAATAGTACATACTATATTTCTATTTATTCACCCGGTTTGTAATTTAGGCCCAGGTTATGCCTGGAAGGTGATCTTGTTTGCTAAATCTTACAAAGAAGGGACAGTTTCCCTAAAACATTATTATAGTTTTAATATAAGAACACTTTTAGTGCTAAATTATATTGTTTTATTGTGACCAAAGGGTTTCTTTTTGGTTGAGCAGGTTCATTAAAACTTTTTTTTCGTTATTTATTAAACCTAGGTGACGAACTCTATTTGAAGCGATAACTGATACAGTGCATTCAGTAAATCTAAAAAGGTTCCTATTGGCTGAAAAGCCTCTTTCACGTTATCATAGCCAATAGCAAACCATATACAGTGTCTCGGGTGTACACTATATTTTACATATTAATGAATAATTCTTTATGCTGCCTTTAACATAACTATGTTGGAACAATCCGTTATATCTGAATTCTAAGATTCCTCTAAAAATAAACAAATTCACATAATATTAACTTTATTCTACCGATGAGACAGACTCTCGCCCTCCTGAATCCACATGTGTTATAAATCAACGTACAGGATACACAGAATGCAAATATGTGCAAGGGGAACTTCCTTTGGAGTTAAATGATTCTTATGCACATGGCGAGCATTTAAAAACAGATTCTCCTTCATCTAAACGGTCTAAAGCTACGCCCAGTGTTTCAAAGAGCTGACATACTGCCGTCCTCTCTGTTTAGACATAAATCTGTCTTGTTAAATTCAAACTGTAATTTAGGGATTTAAAAAACTGAGCACTTACAGCTCGCACACTTTGCCCATTTTAGGATTTATTAAGCAGCACGAAGACGATCTTGGCAATCTGGGATTTACATGCACAGCTGTGTACCGCTGTGAAAGACCCTTTAAGTTCCTTTTCTACATATAGTATATTGTGAATATTCAGATTTAATCACTGAGATTTCATCAGATAATTAGAGGCTTGCATTTTCTAAAATCAGAAATATAAATAATCTATAAATACTGAAATGCCAATCTGTTATGTCAATTCAATATACATTGGGGTACTTTGGGCTTAACATCATATGGCCATATGGTGGAACTAAATCCCCATATTTATTCTTAGATAGGCAATTTAGAAGCCTTCTTTGTGTTGTATTTTTTGTAGTCTAAGTGAGCCGCAACTATTTATTTTTTCACGTATGAAGTTTGGTCACTGCGGCAGCACCTTTCTTGCAAAATGCAGGTCTCGGGTGTGCCCCCAATCCTTTCTCTGTACAATGCAATATAGTTTGGCACACGGAAATGTATATACAGAGTTCTAAGAAACATTGTGTAGTTACTAAAATGTATAGTCACATCGGAAAAAAACTTTTAAAAAATTAAAAAACTATCTTGTGCTAACAAATAATACAAACACATGTTGGAAGCAATTTTCAAATATTTAAACATTTCATCATTCCATAAAACATGCTATTGATCGTCTATCATAATCAATTATTTAACATCAGCACACGCAGCAATAAATCACTACGGATTATGCCGATTACTTAAACTGTATCAGCCTCACTTTATTATTCAATAATATAAATAATTGTGTCAGTGCTAATAGTAAACGCTTTACACAAAAACATTTGTGCCCCGGAAGGGAGTATGAACCACTCTTAGATTTAACCGAATCGACAGCTTATAAACACTTTATCACAGCCCAATTTAACGATTGAAAGAGGAGTTAAGAGGAATAAAAACCAATTGATAAACTTCCACAGTTAGAGCACTAACCAAATGAGCTCTCTCCCATCCATACTGACAGTAAAAACATCATTAGGAAACCAGTTAAAGAGGGCTGAAAAGTGAGATGACTACGTGGCTCTGAGGAATTAACAAACAACGATAATGACTGTGCAGTGATGCCCACGACTGGAATTTGGCATATTAGTAATTGCAAATTATTAATTTAGGTAAAAGCAAACCTTTACTTGGAGACATGACCGGATCCTGGTTATTCACCAAAACAATGGGTTTTTATCGAATGCCTCCCCCCCACCCCCAAAATGTGGTCATTTTGACATAAATTGTACATTTATCTTTTAATTTCACAGATTCCCTGTTTAATAAATGACTCACTACATGCTGTATATTTCCTCTGTAACACAATGAATAGCAATAAATGCCTCAAAAATGCCAAGACTACCTACAGAAACACATTTAAAACCAATACGCTATATAGCTCTATAAATAGGGAGGAATACCTCAAACACACTGTGCAAACACGTTCCTATATATCACACATAAATAAAGGTCTGGCCAGTAAACCAGCTCTTTTCCAAAGTAATCAAGGCAGGAAACCTGGATTCTAGATTAATTCTGTCCACAAGAAAAGGATCGTTGTGAGGGATACTCGAGATCAGATGTGGGCAAATAAGTTACTTATCTGCTGTAGAATTACAATCTCCTAACATGGTAACATCGCTGGGCCTTCCATCTCTATGAAGTAAGTGAGCGGAGTACTCGCCTTTCCCGACGGGTTTTATCCAACTTGTCCTTCAGGATCATGATCTCTTTCTTGAGCGTCAGTTGCTGGCTCTCTGCGTCTCGCAGTTCCTTCTTCAGGTTATTTATTTCAGTGGCGTGCAAAGCCTCCCTCTTGGAAAATTCATCCTCGTAGAAAACACTTTTTTTTTCCAGTTCACTCTTCAGCTTGGTGACTTCTTGTTGGTATTCGGAATTGCTCACCCCAGGGGAACGGCCAACCTGTTTTTGCTAATACAATAACACTATATGTTAAACCGGTGTGAACGGAATATGCAGTGCTTTTATGTCACTAGATAAATAACTATACGTTCATAAAGAAAACATAACATTATTTTACTTCAAATTGCATTCAAAATACATTAGTTACACATTTTCAGTTACACCATCAATTTCTCCTCCATGGAATATAAATCTTCCTAGAATGCACCTGACCATGTCTCCCCAATTTGATGACCATTTTAAACCTTTTCAACTTTTCGGATTGATGCAAACCTATAGATTCTTCACCTGAAGTATGCAGAGTGGGATGGTGTAACAGATGCCCTGTTCCTGGATATTACTTTTATTTTGCTTGGATCAGTATATGAACTCAACCGAACAGATTTTCCCCAGCTGATTCGTATACCGAATAATGTACCGAACACTTGGACCACCCAAAGCAGTCGTGTGCCGCCAATTGACCTTAGTGACACTTGCTCTAACCGCAGCTCTGAACGTTCTAAATGGTTCACAGGGTGGCCGTCAATTCGTATGTACGAGCACGTGGCGGTGGCTATCTTGTTTTGTCGAGCGTGTCCAGCCACGGAAACAGACAGAGACACACACTGACAGACACACACAGTATTATTTATTATTGATACACTCAAATATATACACACAAACATGAACATTCATACATACACACAGACAAATACCCATACAGACATACACACATGACAGACACACAGGAATTAAGAAAAAAAAAAATACATATTTTTAGCCACCCTCCTACCTTTTCGGCTCAGGAGGGTGGCTCCCCAGGGGTCCAGTGGGACTGGGCAGCAGCTGTTGACATCTAGTTAGTGGGGCTGGCTGCGGCTAATGTGAGTAGGCAGCCACTGTTCCAGACTCCCTCCTTCCGCCTCCTCCTCTCTCTCTCTAGCCCCGTGCAGCTCTGTGTGCGCCGGGAGGAAGTGAATTGTAATAACTTCCTCCCGGCACTGAGGTCGTGCATGGTAAAGGGCAGCCGGCCAGCCAGCTCTGCAGCATAGGGGCAGGCGGGGAGCAGGATCGGCTCTGTGGCATGGTCTTTACCTGGTGTCCTTCCAGGTTAGCTTGACATTCCCCTGCACTGCCTCTGCACCGGGAGGAAGTAATTAAATTTCTTCACTTCCTCCCGGGGCACAGAGAGCTGCATGGGGGTTGAGAAAGGAGGAGGAGGGAACGACCGGGCTGACAAAACCCAGGTGTCAGGGCAAAATATTTAGGCGCCATGGCGACCTAGCGCCAGGGATATGTCAAGCTCTGACTTAAAGTATAATAGTAAAATATAGAATATATAGAAGGATCCACGTAACACACAGAATACACTCAGGGAAGGATCCACGTAACACACAGAATACACTTGGGGAAGGATCCACGTAACACACAGAATACACTCGGGGAAGGATCCACGTAACACACAGAATACACTCAGGGAAGGATCCACGTAACACACAGAATACACTCGGGGAAGGATCCACATAACACACAGAATACACTCGGGGAAGGATCCACGTAACACAGAGAATACACTCGGGGAAGGATCCACGTAACACACAGAATACACTCAGGGAAGGATCCACGTAATACACAGAATACACTCGGGGAAGGATCCACGTAACACACAGAATACACTCGGGAAGGATCCACGTAACACACAGAATACACTCAGGGAAGGATCCACGTAACACAGAGAATACACTCGGGGAAGGATCCACGTAACACAGAATACACTCGGGGAAGGATCCACGTAACACACAGAATACACTCGGGGAAGGATCCACGTAACACAGAATACACTCGGGAAGGATCCACGTAACACACAGAATACACTCAGGGAAGGATCCACGTAACACACAGAATACACTCGGGGAAGGATCCACGTAACACAGAACAAACTCGTGGAATACAGGTCATGAAAACACTGCATTGCTTCTTTTGCTTTGCAGTGAGACCCAGTGATGGATCTTTAAAAACAGTGACACAGACCAGCTAAACCAGATAAAACCATGTTAAAATTTCCACTGCCCTTAAAAAGAGTACATCCAGCTTGCTCTAAGATTTCCTGCTATGCAAACTGAAAACGTAATAAAAGTGTAATGGGAAAGGCTTTCCTAATAAAATGAGTAGGCGCTGGGATCATCTGGTTTGCTTTTAAAATTCCTGAATGAAGAGTAATTTTTTTTTAACATTCCTTTTCCCCGTCAACTGCTCGACTTGACAGCAAAAGTAAACTAAACATTTGTACGTATGGCGTATCTTCCTCTCTCTGCCGGTTAAGTCGACTTTGTGTTTCTATTCCAAATCTTTTTCCATACACATTAGATGAACGTCCCCTCATGGAACAGAAAGAATAGTCACAATATGTGCAATGGGTGTAATGCTCGTTTCAAGTGATTTCCTACTGAAATGAAAAGTCAGACATTAACTTTGTTGTAGTGCATTTGAGTTTTCATGCAAACAACACAAATGTTACCTTTTCAAGCCCCTGGTTGGTGCAATCACCCAACTAGTAGCGTGCTAATTGGTAGGGTAAAGGGGGCCATGCTATAATAGCTTCAAACTTGACAAAATGTATAACTAGAGGTTTGCATATCCTCCTTGATCCAGCAAGCAGAGGAAAGAACTTTCATTTGTACATTATTTACTTGGGATAACACATGGGCCCTTCTACAGGCCATCAAAACTACCGCTTCATTGAATGAGCCCTCCCTCCTAAAATGATATAGTTATATAATATTCAAGAACCCGTTTTCTGGTGACCGGGACAGCAAGGAGTGAAATTTACATCTAGTAAATGAAACAAAACAAAGACATGCATATTGGGAAAATTATATTTGTAAAGGGCCAATCTGAAAAAAATAAAAAATAATAATGTGTGTATGTGTCTACAAAAGCCAGATACAAATTAGCAAAGAATAGACATGGACCACTTTTTCAGAAATACAAACTACCTCTCTTTCAACCCTCATGTCCCCTCATTCGCCAATTCCTGCCGCTTCCATCTCAAAACATAGCTCGCATCTACCCATATCTAACGCCGGATGCAGCTACGGTGCTGGCCCATGCCGCTATTCTATCTAACTTTGACTATTGCAACCAGTTTCTCAGTGGTCTTACTCATTCCCAGCCTGCCCAGTTACAGTTTATAATGAATGCGCCCGCACCTCCCATGCCTGCCCCTGCTTCTCTATGGTTGCGCTGTTCCAATGGAACTCCCTTGCCTGCTCTGTTAAGACTCTCACCCAGTCTCCGTTACTTCAAAAGATCAATGAAAACGCACTTCTTTAGGAAAGCATATTAAACAGTTAATAGCTTCTCCTCCCCGCACCTTGGTAACCCACCCTGCTTAGTCTACTGCAACGATGTCATCCAAAAAAATGAACCCTTCATTGTAAACTATTGAAGTAATCTACTTTTTTCGCTATATGAAATACATCCCCCAACCTTACCTCTTGTGTCACCTTACCCACACCCTGTAGAATGTAAGCTCATTTGAGCAAGGCCCTCAAAACCATCTGTTCCTGTGTATCCAACTTGTCTTTTAGCCCACCTATTGTACAGCGCTACTGAATTTGTTGGCACTTTATAAATAATAATTCTAACCAAGAGTCCCCAGGAGCCCATCCCTTCTGTGCTACTTCAAATAAAGAGGAAGTGTTAGCCAATCACAACAGCCAGTTGCTGGTAGGATTAGTATGGCTAGAAGGAAGTGTGTAATCTATGCTTTAGCCACAGCCACAGTAGGGGCCGAGCTATTGAAGGTGAGGGACCCTCATTCAATGATAAACTGCTTTAAAATGGTTTAACACAAAATGGAGAGACAGTGCCAGAGTACCCCAGGCACTATAACCAATTCAATGAGAAGAAATGGTTATGGTGCCTACAGTGTTCTTTTAATAAATTCTGAAATTTACATTTCTGCATCAACAACATATCACAAGGCAAACATTAAAATGTCTACCTCAGACACAAATGCTTATAAAACGCGTTTCCACAATTCTTCATGAATGCCATACTGCAAACGCAAAAACAGTTGCACTAGCCATTACTTTTTCAGCTTTCCAAACCACATCTACACAGGCACGCTAAGCAAAGGCACTGCTTTATAAACGCAAATATTGGTTAGCAATGATCTAAACGGACAACTATGCAAAATGCAAACAAGTGTAAAAAGAAGTCCGAAAAAAACTTCTACCAGCTGACGAGAAAATGTAGAGATTCTGGAGAGAGTATTTCTAGGAATATTATAAAATGTTTTTACTGAGTTGCTACATGTGTACTCTCTTTATATTTTTGGTGCCCTATGAAGTGTCTTTTTTTATATTTTTTGTTTTTTACTATATCCTACATAAAACACACCCAGAGAATAAACAGAATTTACTCTTTTTGTTTTACAAACAAAACCAAAACAAATGTGTATTCTTTGATGACAAGTAAGTCAGGAGGAACATATTAGAAAAGCAAAGCGTGGCCCATAATTTAAACTCCCAAACAGAAGCTGAGCTGTGTGCTGCAGATACCCAGGCTGGCTAATCTTTTGTTTACAATCTAATCAGTGTGTAGTGTCTAGTCCCCATGTGTAAAGCTAAAGGGTGATGGTTTAACTCAAAAACATTGTCCAGACCGCGGTGTTTAAATGAACGGACTGATTCACAGCCCTGTAGGCTGTCCATGCGAGCTTGTTTTCCAAGGACACCTGCCAGATCTGCTCTTTCACGCTTAATTTCTATACTCCCCGCAGACATCTCAGATGTTCTGAATTAAGCTCTAAAGTGTCCGGCTAAAAAGGCCTCTACTTCCACCTCAACAAACATGTCGACATGTGTAGGAACACCTCAAGGAAAGGGTAAGTAACACCTTCTTCTGCTGGGCTGGAAAAAGAACGATGGGTAAAGAGATATAGGAATTTATGGATAAGTCCAGATCATGTAACATTATACAGGCTGTTTGAAAAGGCAGGTGAACAAGCCAGCAGGATTCTACTTGCATGAGAAACTGCACTCCAACATCCCAATCAAATCTTTGTTTTAATGGTCTTTCTTTTATATCTGTGTACAAATGTGTTTGGTAAAATGGTTTCATCCGATTGCTTGTACAAATACTTAAAGATATGTCTGTACTTACGCTTTAGGTAGTAGAAGTTTGTGTTTCATCTACTTTTATTTTAATTTGTATTCTACATTTATTTTTAATAATATATTTTTTAATGGAGACATATCACAAGTCATATCTAAATATAAAGCACCGGTACTGAAAGACACCATGTCAGCAAAGGGTCGGAATCCATTACCACATCACTTAGAAGACCAACTAACAGCTCTACGGCATGCAAGCAAATGTGTGATTCAAATCTGCTACCCAGTGTAAATTCACTGATACAATGTGGCTGCTTTTTGTGTAACTGGCCCCACTCACTGGGGTTTATTAAATGTGAAGAATTTACGAGGGAATGCCATTTTGTAATCTGTAATTTCTCCAGCTTGGCCATTTGCCATTTTTCTTGACAATATTTGGTCTAATGAATAATGAACAGAGTTACACATAGTAAAATCATGAACACAACATGGCTGCTTCCACAGTAACTTGACACATGCTGAAAACTATCGGTTAGGCCTACTGAGATTTTTACTGAATCAACTTTCTAAATATCTGTTAAAAGTAGCTAAAGGGGTCTCACTGATTTACTCCTTCATTAGCAGTTTGTTGGCGTACACTCACTTTTAGCCCCTCCAGCTCGCTCTCCAATTGTTTGGCGTATTGCTCGCTTCTCTCGCGCAGTTTACGATCCTTAGAGGCTTCAGCGGCAGAGGCTGCAGCCTGAGCTTCCAGCTACAAACAGACACATGCTTTAAACCAATGGAAATGTATTATGCTGCTTTGCATTTGAAATTAAATAAAAAATAGAAAATAATGATTACTTATACATGGAATTGTTCAGTTTGAACAGAAAAGAAAAGAAACGGTTTAGTTCTTCAATCCCCCCCCAAAAAACAACAGTATTTTGCTTTAGTAAATGAAGGGTTAAGATGAACATGAGCACTGTATTTTCCAGGGCTAATTCCTTCATGGACCGATTCAGACAGATTTGAATAATCCTTCTGTAGAAAACATGAATATGCCGCAGGCAAGGCAGCGATCTAGTGAGGATTTGAAAAATTATGTTTTGGACCAATTACAAGCCAACAGAAGCAATAGCATGGACTGTAAATTATTTTGGAAAACTCCAATGGAACCTAGCCAGTATTTAAAAAATGCACCTTGGACCAACACTGAGCCTATGCATCATAATTTATTGTGGAAAAACTGCTCTGGGACTAATATCTGCATATCAGATAGGAGCCTGGCTATAATTACACAGTGTATTCCATCATACAGGATCTTACTAATGTCTAGTATATACATTTTTCATTTTTTCTTGTCGTTACTTGTTTCTCTTGTTCTAGAAAGCCAACTCTAGCCACTTTCTGATCAGAATATAATATACAATTTCCAGCCCCGTCCCATGACTTATTTCCCAAGAATACTGCACACCAAAATCCCAATCAAATCTTTGTATTAAAGTTTTGTATTTTATATCTGTGTACAAATGAGTTTGGTAAGATGATTTCATCCGATTGCTTGCACAAATACTTAAAGATACTTAAAGATACTCACCTTAGGCAGCTGAAGTTTGTGTTTCATGAACTTTTATTTCAACTTGTATTCTACATCTATTTTTAACAATATATTTTTCCATAACTTATATGGAGACTTGGTCTTCATACTAATGTCCCAAAAACGCTAAACGCACCCACACTAAGACAGGAACTAGCCAGCAACACTGTTCCCTCCAGCCATTGAATTGTGTCTTGTTTAGAAGACACCTGGCCTAGACTGGCCATTATGTACCTAGATGATTCTTATACGTACAAACCCCGCTGGACAATCTCAGTTTGGAATTCTGCCCTAATGTCCGAGGTTATTTATCGGCTGTCTCATTTTTTGAGAGACACTAGAGTTCCGAGACAGCACCAGCATGTCAGTGAATACACTCACAAACCATGGAAACAGCACTGCCGCCAAGAAATGGCTCAGGCTTGGTTTGATGGGTAGCAAACAGCTTGTCACCTGGAGGGGAGAGAAACCGGGCAGACATGCATATATCTTGCAACACACTAACCTCTTTCTTGGATCTTTCTGTTCGTCGCAGTTCTTGCCGCAAGCCTTCAACCTTCTGTGCCACTCCCTCCATTTCTTCTTCTTTATCCCGCAGCTGGCGAACAAACTTTTGCTTCTGAGAGCGTAGTTCAGTCAGTCGCTCATTCAACTCCGCCATCTCCTGCATGGCCTGCTTCCGCTGGCTCTGGGCCTCCTTCAGATCTTTGGTTTGGGACTTCAACCTTTCACTGGATTCCAACAATTCCTAAAAAGCAGACATTGAGAATTACCTTTTATTATTATTATTATGTTATTATTTATATAGCGCCAGCAAATTCCGTAGTGATGTACAATGGGTGGACTAACAGACACGTAATTGTAACCAGACAAATGGACGCACAGAAACAGAGGGATTGAGGCCCTGCTCAGTGAGACACAGTAACAGAGGGATTGAGGGCCCTGCTCAGTGAGTTTACATGTTAGAGGGAGTGGGGTATAGTGACACAGTAACAGAGGGATTGAGGGCCCTGCTCAGTGAGTTTACATGTTAGAGGGAGTGGGGTATAGTGATACAGTAACAGAGGGATTGAGGGCCCTGCTCAGTGAGTTTACATGTTAGAGGCAGTGGGGGTGTAAGTAACAGAGGGATTGAGGGCCCTGCTCAGGGAGTTTACATGCTAGAGGGAGTGGGGTATAGTGACTAAGTAACAGAGGGATTGAGGGCCCTGCTCAGTGAGTTTACATGCTAGAGGGAGTGGGTTATAGTTACACAGTAATAGAGGGATTGAGGGCCCTGCTTAGTAAGTTTACATGCTAGATGGAGTGGGGTATAGTGACACAGTAACAGAGGGATTGAGGGCCCTGCTCAGTGAGTTTACATGCTACATGACACAAAGGGTATAAGTTGGGGTAATGAAATAGGTTGCTAGAAACGTAATCACTGAGAACTTAGTAGGTAATTTTTGACAGTTGCAGGAGAGGAGCCATGGGGGTAGGGGGGGGGATGAAAACCCTATGAGACCATGGTAGATGTTTAGAGGGTCAGAGACAGTTTGGAGAAGAATTGGTTTAGGACCCCACAGCCCTGAAGACACAATAAATGCTTGCAGTTGTACATATCTCTAATTACGATTGTAGATAACATTTCCCTCTATATTACCATGAACATTAGGCAGATTCTTTATTTCTCAAGAATAAAAGGTGTCAAAATAGGTATAGCTTGCTGAACACACTTCAATAGAAACTACACCTTTTAAAATAAATTTTAGGGCTCCTGGACAATATTTGGACAGAACCAATTTCTTTTCTAATCAAGCTAAAATTTTATATAAAGAATATTAAACATTCAGGCTAAGAAATTTGGAAGATTCAAAAGTGTTTGCAGTACATAAGTCCAAAAACATGTTTTATCGATTGCAGCTAAAATTTTCTGGTTTCCTACCATATTTACATTCTTATAACTTCTACAGCTTCCTACACACTGCTTCCACCCAATATAAAGACAGAGGCAGACAGGAGCTGCAAGCAAACAGATGACTGCTCCTGTGTTAAATTTGTGCAAGTTTCTAGACACAGAAAGGATGCCTCTACCTTGTTCATATCCTCCTTCTCTTGCTTCAGCGTTTTTACTTGTTTTTCGAAGGCCTTGATTTGTCGAGCAAACTCCTCCATGTCATGTCGCGTATAATTGCTTTTCTCAAGCTGCTGGTTCAGCTGACTGGCTCCTGTGAAAGAAAAGTTTGGAAATTCAATGGAAAGCTATCGGTTTGTTCACAATTCTGAGATTGTTTGGTGAAGGACATTACCGCTTATGGCAGTAATGGCAACCTGTAAACTCTCCTGCTGCTTTGAACTACATATCCCAGAGTTCCATGACCCTTCATGAGCACCAGAGATAATGTAGCCCACAATCATTGGCACCTGGCACGTCAACCGGACAGATTTAGTTACGGATAGATTCCTAAAAGTTAATTATTTTTTTAACTACGGATTCAATGCACATTTTCTGCTATACTTCAATAAACTTCTTTCAATTTGGACCTGTAACTTGAAATTTTAATTTATTCACATAATTAAATATAAAAACACAAAAAAACCACTCAGTTGTATATTTTAGTTAATCTGTTTAAAATGTTTACATTTAATTTTTAATGAGTAATTTTATCCTATGTGCCATGGATTTTACTAAACGTGTAAATTTGAAACGTCAGCCTCAAAAGATGTGGATGAGAACGTTGGCTTCTGGTAGTTATTGGAATTTCATCTACAAATTATGGAACTGCTAGCTAATGTATAGATTAAAAGATAAATAGACAGAAACATTACTTCTGTAAAATCGCCAGCTAATGTATAGGTTTAAATATAAACTTATCTAAACATCATGCTTCTGCTTCCTCCAAAGTTGCAGAGTACTCACTTTTATTTTTCTGAAAGGCGCAATGACTCTGGCTCTGCCTGTCCGGGAAAGAATCAAAGAATAAACAAAAAAATATGACCAGCACTCCTTATTGTGAAAAGATGATACCCGTTTACTGGCAAACAAGCAACGTTTCGACGGTGTGTCCTAATAAAGCACACAGTGGAAACGTTGCTTGTTTGCCAATAAAGTGATATCATCTTATTACAATAAGGAGCCCTGGACAGCTTTTTTTTGTATTCCATTATAATACTGTGTAGGCCTAAAACCAGGAGCTTTTCCTGAGCCACTAATTACTAAGCCAAAAGAACTACATGGGTGCCGTGCAAGAGCCAAACTCAATGGCGTCTGGGACATTTTTAACCGTATAAACATATATGCATTACTTTGAATAGGTCAATGAGATGCATGGATTTTACTGGTAGATTGGAGCTAGAGCAATGTCTAATGCACCCTCTTTTAAAATGTAAAGGAGCATGTGTTGACATATTTCAAATACCTCGACTCTCCACCAACCTTAACGCATGAAGATCAGGTCTTCTACAGCTGGACATTCACAATATAATTACCCCTGAATTCAGATTCACAAGCTGGTATAGAACTGTGGGATTTGTAGACCTAGACAGCAGCAGTCAACTACCTTAATTTAACACAGGAAGACTAACAGAAAACTGTGGGAGTTGCAATCTCAGCTTATTACCTCAACGTTACAATACGCAGATCACCAGAGAATCATGGGAGTGGTAGTCCTAGACACCTGCAGCTTGCTACCATGATAAACAGGCTTAATATAAACAGACTGACAGAGAGCTTCCATGGGAGAGCCACGACGTGCCACCCCTGAGTAAATGTAAACAGACAGAACCATGGGAGTTTCAGTCCTAAACAGCCATAAAGCTGGAATAATGTACGGAGAGACAAAAAGTCACGAGTGTGTGATAATCTACTGACAGAAAAGAATAAGATTTGAGGTCCTATAATGCAGCAGCTTGCTCGCCTGAATATGCACAGACTGCCAGAGTTATGGGAGTTGGAGTCACGTGTGGAATCACATGCAGACAGAGCAGTAAATGATGCGGTGTATTCTGTGCTTGATACAGTAGCATGCTAACCCCCTCCCCATACCTAGCAGAACGGTTGCCAAAACCTGGAGTGCGCAGCTCCAGTAACACATTCCAGACAGCACCCTTCACATCTCGTGTTGGAGGAGGAGGAAGCCAGAGCAGGTGTGCGTGTTTACATGTAGATTACATGTTAAAATTAGTACCATATGCTCCTTTATCTGCGGTAACAAAAGTAAAACAATCGCTCTTTTTAAAAAGAGGATAAAACGCCTTTTGTTTGTTTGTCGCCAGGATAAGGTTCTTCTTTGAATAATAAAGCAGAGCTGGCAATCTCCAGGAGCCCCTCTCAAAGCCTGCAAATAACTTTCTGAGCTTTCTTCCAAACTGATGAAAAGTCAAAGATCATGGAATTGGTCCAATCTCTTATTAACAGCACATGTCTGCCGGGTCCAGGTAAAAAAAAATAAAAAAAATCGCTTTCTGAAAACGACGAGGGCGAAAAACACAAAAAACTACAGTAAAAAAAAAAAAAGTAAAAGAACTGAACGTACCTGCTCTGGCCACAATTTTGCTACTTGGATACTGGATATCACCCCTGTATAACCTGCTGTTTAGTGAATAAATCCCCTTAAAGGAAAAAAAAACAAAAAAAAAAACTTTTTCATTGACTAAGGATATCAAGCACTTAGCTGTGATGATTATGAAACGGTTAAATTCCTTGGATCGGATTATGTGGAAGGCAACGGTAGCTCTTTTTAAACATTTGCACACCTAGAGCGATTAATCTGTCTCCTGGAAGTACTGTTTATAAAACTCAGCGTTATCACACAGATAACAGGCATTCTATGCATGATGTAGCATGTAACCATTGCAGTGTTCACAGACAATCCATTCATGGATAAATATGGGTACGTCACTCACAGCTGATATCTTTTATTCATGCATTATGGATTATGTCTAACACTATTTTCATGATGAAAGCAGCTAATTTGCAGCATACTTAATAACATTAAAACCAGACAGAACCAGAAAAGTTTGGGTCTGGGTTTCATTTTGCACTGCAGTTCCCGGACCTCCAAGAGCAATGTATTAAAAAGCGCAAAGTTCTGCCTTTTAGTTCTGACAAATGTTCCCCGCACTGTCAGAGTGCTGGCTTTTTCAAGGCAGGTAAGCAGATGGCATGCTTTTACTTTTTTTTGTAAAAATAACATAAAAATCCTTCAAATTGTGAGTGCACTTTCTTTCTACTAATATCCCAAATTTCTCTTATTTGTGAATATAATCAATGAGAAAATCATCTGGATAAAAAAAAGAAAAAGAAAAAAGGAAATCCAAAGAAAAAGTGATGGTTAGAAAGATTTTGGTGCAGAGAAAATAGTAACCAGGGCATCATGTTCCGTGTAGCACCTCTATATGTGATAAAATGTTGCACGCAAATGTGAATGCTAACGCATCATTGTCTATACATAACTGCCTATATGTGCAAATGGCACAAGTAAGCTTACCTGTTGTGTTGGGAACATTGCTGTCAAGTCCATAGGTAAATTTGTACCATTATTTTGAAATGAATTATTAAAGGGACACTATATTCACCAGAACTACAACTTTATGTATTTGTTCTGGTGAGTAGAATCATTCCCGTCAGGCTTTTTGCTGTAAACACTGTCTCAGAGAGAATGCAGTGTTTACATTACAGCCAAAGGATAACTCAGATAACAGCCAGGGCTGTGTTTGACTTGTGCTGGCTCTACCCCTGATCTGCCTCCTTGACAGTGTCAGACAATCCTATGGGAAAGCTTTGCCATCGGCTCACAGAATCACTTCTGATGATATCAGGCATGCAGGCAGATCAGGGACAGATTCAACAGCTCCAGACTTGAATACAAGTAAGATTTTACTATATTTAGGGAGGTAAGGGGGTCCAGATGGTTGTTTTAACACCATAGGGTCAGCAATACAGGTTTGTGTTCCTGGCCCTATTTGGGGTTAATCCAGCCTCTAGTGGCTGTCTTTCGGACAGCTGCTAGAGGTCGCATCTGCGACACTGGATGCGAATTTCTACCCCTAGAGCTATAGGCCCACCCTCTCAGAATACTACCCCTAGAGCTATAGAGGAGGAGAGGTCACCAGCGCCGAGGGAGCCTGGCGCTAGATTAAGGTAAGTATCTGAAGGGGTTTTAACCCCTTCAGCGCCACGGGAGGGGGACCCTGAGGGCACTATAGTGTCAGGAAAACTGCTTTGTTTTTGCTGACACTATAGTGATCCTTTAAGATGATGCTCAGATGCCCTTAAGGGGGTGGGAGTATTAAGGAAACTGCAGTCAGTATTATGGGGGCACAGTGCTATACAGTACACCAAGCAGGTTACAAGTTATGGTGATTATAATATATAACCCTATACATTTACTGAATCTTGAATAGTGCCATGTGTAGGTACATTTTAACACTATCCACATAATTTAGTGCCACTAAATCCACTCTCTGCTACTTCAACCAACCCATCACCGAGCAATTATTGCGGTTTCCATTTCAATAGAAATAGAGAATCTTGGCAATGGCGATGGCGATAAATGTGAGCGTGGCTGGCAAGGTGCCGAGAAATATCTAATCAGTTCTCAAATGTAATAAGTACACATAGATATTTAGCAGACACTCGGAAAAGTACTTAATAACAAACAATCCTTCAGCTGTAAGCAAGGTTGCCAGATCCGCAATGGTTCCTGGACACACATGTGCTGCCTTTAATATGTGGAATATATATCAATCATTGAAGAAGGGATCCTGCCGGGACAAGCTTGATTTGCCTCTTGCAGCATCTGAATTCCGCATGCTACAAGGCCAGCACCTTTCCTCTACTGCCCAACAACTCGAAGAAGAGATAAGTTTCAAGGAAACACTGTGCGTCTATTTGTAGGTATAGAAAAACACGGTTTCAAGAAGAGCAGGAAATTGAAATGGGGCCTGTGGTTGCAAGCGGAGGTACGGAGATATCTCCCCAGATGCTGGCGGCTTGTTTTGCGAGTTCTTCTTTCAGGTCAGTAGTAGAAGGAAAGCTTAGATCTAATTATCCTGAGCCAAGACAAATCATCTCTCCGCATGCAGATGGACTTTTCGCTGTTATCGTTCACATACTTGGCTTGGTTGGGAAATCCTTAATGTTTTTTTCTGTGTTACTGGGAGAATCAAGGTATACGTCTGACCCGGGGTATTGAAAACATATGCTTGGACCCTGTTCTTGCTTTATAGGTGAATGACTCATCGCCCTATGGAAAGCTTGCTGGCCAAAGGCTACACCTAAATAGGCTCCCTTGCAGGTTTAGCCAAACAGACAAGTGTCTGGGTGCTTAACCCCTCAAGTGTTGGAGGAACCATTAAAGCAGTACTGTAGCCCAGCTCGACATTGGCTTGTACAAGGATATCAAAGCTGCTCTGTCATATCTGACATAAGTTAAATTCAGCATAAGGAAACCTATTACTGATATTATTTACCTCACTGTTTTGACTAATAAACCTGCATTCTGAGCACACTATAGCAAGTCATGACATTTAAAAAGACACTCCACGGCATCTGTACAGGTAATGGTGCAACACGCTAAACCCACTAGTGCTAGATGCCCACCCCCTTGGAATTCTAGCTACTAGTACTATAGGCCCACCACCTCGATATTCTACCCGCTAGCGCTATAGGCCCACCACCTCGATATTCTACCCGCTAGCGCTACAGGCCCACCACCTCGATATTCTACCCGCTAGCGCTACAGGCCCACCACCTCGATATTCTACCCGCTAGCGCTACAGGCCCACCACCTCAATATTCTACCCGCTAGCGCTATAGGCCCACCCTCTCAGAATACTCCCATTAGAGCTATAGGCCCACCCACTCAGAATACTACCCCTAGAGCTATAGGCCCACCCTCTCAGAATACTACCCCTAGAGCTATAGGCCCACCCTCTCAGAATACTACCCCTAGAGCTATAGGCCCACCCTCTCAGAATACTACCCCTAGAGCTAAAGGCCCACCCTCTCAGAATACTACCCCTAGAGCTAAAGGCCCACCCTCTCAGAATACTACCCCTAGAGCTAAAGGCCCACCCTCTCAGAATACTACCCCTAGAGCTAAAGGCCCACTCGCTCAGAATACTACCCCTAGAGGTATAGGCCCACCCTCTCAGAATACTACCCCTAGAGGTATAGGCCCACCCTCTCAGAATACTACCCCTAGAGCTATAGGCCCACCCTCTCAGAATACTACCCCTAGAGCTATAGGCCCACCCTCACAGAATACTACCCCTAGAGCTATAGGCCCACCCTCTCAGAATACTACCCCTAGAGCCCACCCTCTCAGAATACTACCCCTAGAGCTAAAGGCCCACCTCTCAGAATACTACCCCTAGAGCTAAAGGCCCACCCTCTCAGAATACTACCCCTAGAGCTATAGGCCCACCCTCTCAGAATACTACCCCTAGAGCTATAGGCCCACCCTCTCAGAATACTACCCCTAGAGCTATAGGCCCACCCTCTCAGAATACTACCCCTAGAGCTATAGGCCCACCCTCTCAGAATACTACCCCTAGAGCTATAGGCCCACCACTATTTTGCAGCATAGTCTTTTTCACTCAGGAAATAGACCATATCATGCTATCTGCCATTGTAGCGTATTCACTCGTTAGGTGGGCCATAACTTGCTACCTCACCCTCTAGTCTATTCACTCGTTAAGTGGGCCATAATTTGCTACCTCACCCCATAGTCTATTCAGTCATGAGGTAGGCATTATCATGCTATCTGCCAACACCATTTATTTAGCTGTGACGAAGCCCATAACATACTATCAGCCAGAGGAGTATATTCTTTTTTGCAGAAGCCATAACACTCAGATCTACTCAGACTTGCAGACATTTAAAATAGAAGAGCACTGATTAGCTAAAATAATCATATCTTCAATAAGAAAACAATACTTCTGTTACAGCTAATATGATAACCATAATTGGACAACAATTAAATCAATTGGCTTGCAAAGTGGCATTATCTTAAAACAAATCAAATTCAAATTGAAAGCTGATATTCGGCCATCTTTGTTTTGGTGTAGCGCTAATATTCTATGGGCTGGGTAACGTTACAGTAGAATTACTGGCATGTCCACGTTTAAAAAAAAAAAAAAATGTGAATTGTTATTCACTAAAGTGAACATTGTCGGTAATTCAAAGTGAAATTTCAAATTTAAGGTCAAATTAGCTGAACTAGATGTGTAGATGAATGGGAGAAGTTCAGCTACTTTGACCTTAAAGGATCACTGTAGTGTCAGGAAAACAAAGTGTTTTTCCTGACACTATAGAGCACTGAGGGTGCCCTCACCTTCATGGTCCCCCTCCTGTGGCGCTGTTAAAACCCCTTCAGCAGCTTACGTTATTCCAGCGCCATGTTAATTCGGCACTGGTGACCTTTCCTCCCCTGCCGACATCAGCAGAGCCGAATGCGCATGCGCAGCAAGTGCCGCGTGTGCATTCAAGCTGTCAATAGGAAAGCATTTCTTAATGCTTTCCTATGGACGCTCTGCGCGATGGAGGCATAATATGCCTCCAGCGTTGCAGATGCGCCTCTAGTGGCTGTCCGGAAGACAGCCACTAGTGGCTGGCTTAACCCTGCAATGTAAACATACCAGTTTCTCTGAAACTGCTATGTTTGCATCTGCAGAGTTAAAACCTGAGGGACCTGGCACCCAGACCACTTCACTTCCCTTTAAATTTGAAATTCTCTTTGAAGTCCCAAAAATTCTTACTTTAGTAAATAACCTTGATAGTCAGCCAATATTTCAATAACTTTAATCGACAAAAAATAATTTAAATTTCAAAGCTTTCAAAGAAATAAAATGTCAGCTAATTTTTCTAATCCTCCCTGGATCAGTAATCAATCCCATCTGAGGACCACATATACTGCATTATCGAACCTTACAAAAATAAGCTTTATAAAAGTATTGCTTTATTCTTCATTTTCAATGTCTACATAGGGAGGTGGGGAAATTAAAACAGCAAATCCTAGGAGTTTAAAAGTAACAGACCAAAGAAAACTTACGCTAATTAATTATGAATTTAGATCATTGTACATAACTGGAGCAGTAGAGTCCCATTAATAAGGATTCCTCCTCAGATGCACATGTGTTCAAAAAATCCAGACATTTATTTAGACTGTGCTATGACTATGATAACCAACTTACCACAGATGACTCATGCACATGACACAGACATACATACCTAGGAATGACTGGAGTGTACACTGCACACTGTCAGCAGAGGCAACCATGTTTCTTACAAATATGCTTCTAATATGATTACTTAGGCAAATTCTATGATAAACTCTGGAGGTAGGTGGATAATATATCAATAGGTGTCTTGACCGAAATTTGAACCTGGGTTTCCCAGTTCTAAGGCAGTGAGTTTTTACCACGATATGGAATTATTCATTGGTTCCGAAGACAGAACTAGGCTCAAAAACTGGGTTCCCCGCACGATTTTCAATGGGTCCCTATTAACTGTGAATGGGAATATCTTATGTCCTGCCCTCTGCGGCTGCTAACAACGAATGAGTTACTGCAACAGCACTGCCTTCCCCATTATACAGGATGGGGAAGGCCTTGATCTTCCTCTATAAGCAGGGTACCAGCAGGATATTTCTATAAACTCATAGACAGCGAGACAGATGTATCATACACACACAAAACACAGAAATACAGAGACATTCTAAGTCACGCTAGGACTATTAAATGATTAAAAAGTCCACAGAGACCATGAGTTAGAATTTTTATTTTTTTTGCTGCTGCTGCTACCCAGAGAGCTGACACATTTCCTGTTTGGAGATGCCAGCATTATGCATTTGATGAGAACATCGCTGTGATGTGTGCTTCAGTGTTCATTCAAAGCAAACCACAGGGGCAGTAACATTTTATTACAGTAGCCTAATGGAAACTGGCAGACTCAGAGAGGATTTAGCTTCACACATCGGAAATTGTGCCATATGAAGATACCATCCTAGTAACAGGACTGCTCATAAAAATATCTGCCTGTCTACCTCACTATTAATAAGAATCCCAGGCCTATATTTATATATAAAAAGAGGGAGAGAAAAACATTTCTTTTTGGTACCTTGAGTTTTCAGCTTGTCAATTTCTTCTTTCAAAGATTTGATTTCTAAATCTTTGGTTGCAGTGATGGGGCCGTCTACAGCTGAATACTGCAAGGCTTGAACGGTCTGCGTAGATTCTGAGACAGTAAAGACAAAAGGCTTTAAACACAGAACAAAGTAAGAATACAGCTAAACGTGAGCAATGGAAGGCCAAACACTGTATCAAGAAATTTTAAAGGGACACTAAGCGCCACAACCACTAAAGCTGTGTGCAGTGGTTATGGTGAAAATCTATGGGCCGTCCAATAACTGTTTTAGAGCAGTTTTAAAAACAAAACAGATATGCCCTCAACACCCATTCCTCTCCAGTTGAAGTGATGATGGTGAAATGACATGTTCACTGTATTACCATTATAAATTCTGCTTAAAGGACCACTCTAGGCACCCAGACCACTTCAGCTTAATGAAGTGGTCTGGGTGCCAGGTCCAGCTAGGATTAACCCATTTTTTTATAAACATAGCAGTTTCAGAGAAACTGCTATGTTTACAAATGGGTTAATCCTTCCTCCAATGCCTCTAGCGGCTGTCTCATTGACAGCCGCTAGAGGCGCTTGTGTGATTCTCACTGTGAAAAATCACAGTGAGAGCACGCAAGCGTCCATAGGAAAGCATTGTAAATGCTTTCCTATGCGACCGGTTGAATGCGCGCGCAGCTCATGCCGCGCGTGCGCATTCAGCCAAATGGGAGGAGAAGAGGAGGATCGGAGGCGGAGAGCTCCCCGCCCCCAGCGCTATAAAAAGGTAAGATTTTAACCCCTTTCCTCTCCCCAGAGCCGGGCGGGAGGGGGACCCTGAGGGTGGGGGCACCCTCAGGGCACTATAGTGCCAGGAAAACGAGTATGTTTTCCTGGCACTATAGTGGTCCTTTAATCTGGAGTGCAGGGACAGGATGAAAGCAGCGAGTTAACCATCCCCAGTACTCATAGAAATCACTGCTATCCAGATTGAACATAATTAATCATTGGTAACCCATTAGTGTAATTTCTGTGAATTCGGAACATACAAGAAGTTAGCTGAAAGCTTTGATTTATTATATTTATATTTTTTAATAAATGTAATTTCTCACTCAGCTCTGACAACTGCCTTCAGTTTACGTACAGTCAGGCACATGCTAAACAACATACATTTTATATAAATCCCAGTTAATCTCTGACGGACTGAAACAAACACAGAGGAGACCATATTGAGATCAGTGTGAACTAATTTAGGACAATGGTTAATCAAAATTCAGATCAGATAAGAGGTGCTATCTGGTAAAACATATAGATCAACAGAGATTATTGGGATGGACTACCACTATTTATTTTTTCATGAGAAAAGACAGTGTTTACATTACCACTAGGGGCACCTCCAGTGCCCCCCCTGCCCCCCCCCTGCAGATAGCTACTAGAGGTGCTTCCTGGGGCAGTGTCCCCACCCTCTGCAGGGAGACACTGACCTTTTCTCATAGAGAAGCATTGATTCATTGTATCTCTAAGAGGAGGTGCGGATTTCAGAATTTGTCCCTGCCCCGCCAAGTCAGAATTTGTTCCTGCCCTGCCTCAGAACCGATTTCAGCCAGGTCAGAATTTGTCAATGCCCTGCCTCCCAACCGATTTCAGCAAGGTGGCGGATCAGGGGCAAGGCCATTACCTTTTAAAGTGGTTAAGGGGGGCAGGTTTGTGTTCCTGATCCTAAAGTGTTCCTTTAATCTGATTCAAATGATTGCAGTAGATGTTGCAAAGAGTGTCCCTTTAAATCAGACCTGTTAGGTTCCAACAAGGAACAAGAACGTGTTCAAGTACCAAATTCCGTACCTTGCAGCTTTCTGCTTAGCTCTAACTTTTCCTGTTCCAGGCGCCGTATCCTCCTCTCATAGGCCTCTGTCGCTAAACTGTCTTCTAATGTCCTCTGCACGTTGGTGTCTAAATCTGTCCTGGATGTTACAGATGTTTCTTTCAAGGAGGACCTATCTGAAAGTACACTAAAAGAAAATACACAACAATCAGTTATTATAGGAACACTGCACGGGAAACGCTTTCTTATTGCCATATATTAACTCCTTTATATCTATACATTCCAATAAAATGGTTACACGGTACAGTCACAGGTTGTAATTAAAAACATTTGTGTTCTATTAGTAAATGCTACCAAACATTCGCAGGTATACATACTAAAAGCTTCCAACGGTAACATTCCTAACTCAATTAATCCCAAAATGGTTATTGGGTTCCATATAAGAAGCCATAAGAAACCTGCATCTTCAGGTTAGATAAAGTCTATAAATTGGATAATCTGCTAAACAAGCAGTTTGAATGGACTCTTAAACATAGTTGTGTGCGAGTCCTGTTGAGTCATTTTAATTGTTCCTTGATATTGGTTCATTACAGTGATGAACTAACCTTGATAACCCAAAAGTTTCTGAAACAGCTAACCTTAGAACAACAGATTTTTCGGCAATATATTACCTTGGCACCCCAGGTGTTTCTGAAACATATTACAAATGGAGCCCAACAAACTTTACATTTTATGGATTATTAACTGTGGGTCTCTGATAGATGTGAGGACCTCTGCTGGACAGATTGAGGAGCAGAATGGTCAATATGCATGAAATCCGCTATTGTTATAAAAGGACAACGTAAGCCTTGCCAAGAGACTGGCTATCCCACTATATGGGGCAAACACTACTTACTCAGTCTCACTGTCACTTTCTGAATACCGTGGTGCAATGTTTTACAGCTAAATATCAATTTATTTATTATTACAGTACAAAGGGTAAAAAAAAAAAAAGAAAAATCAAAGGAAAAAAAAACCTCAACATACTTGAAACATAAGTAGCAGACAGCCACATTAACTATTGCGTTTATGAAAAGACATCTAAGAGTATCACCATTTAACTTATTCTTGATCTGAAAATGTGCCTCCGGAATTAGCAGTCAAACCCTTAATATACAGTTTTAGAAACATTTAGTTCAAAACCGAGAAATTGTTCCTTACCAGTTACTTGTGTAAGTAAATCCTACAAATGGAAGATGGTGACCGGAAAATCCAGTATGAGTTGGCGGTGGCATGGTCTCCTAGACATGGGAAAATAGATCATTTTAACTAAAATTTGCTTAAAAGTGATTAACTCTGTCTCGTACACTAATTAGAGAATTATAAATATAACATGTAATCCATTGTGACTTGGACAGAGGAGATTTTACTCACATCAAAGAAAAGGGTTTCTTACAAATTCTATAAAAAAAAGGGGGGGGGGGAAAAGGGGAAAAAAACAAAACAATATAAAAACCACAGCCATCATGAACATGACTGATCAATGAACTTACGCAGTTTTTCAAGCAATCGTCATCAACATCAAAGTTAGATGTGTCGGTCGGGCTGCTGACTTCCGGGATATAAGGTGCTTCACAGTTACGTATATTATCCCAGTCAATCCCCACAAAAAACGGGTGATTCTTAAAGTCTTCGATGCCGTTCTGACCGAGGCGATGCTCCCTGCTGCATATAAGTCTTTTAATCAAGTCCTTTGCATTTTCTGAAATATCAGCTACCTGAGTGGGAAACTGGAACCTCTCCTTTAAAAAATATAAAGCAGTGAGCATAGTCAGGTTATTAATTCACATCTGCAGAACAGAATGGGTCACACATATCAGATTTTACCCTTTAAATACTAAAGGGTAAACAGTTACAAAGTGCAAAGGTGTTATAACATAAAGGTAATAAAGGGTCGATACTCACTTTATGGTTCATTATCTTCCCATAAGTCTCCACTAAGGACTCGGCGTAGAAAGGGGTTTCTCCGTACAGCATTTCATACATGCAAACTCCAAGAGACCACCAGTCACACTCCGGTCCGTACTTCCCCTTCCCGTCTTCCATAGCTTGTAGGATTTCAGGAGAGATGTAATCTGGAGTCCCGACAGCTACAGATGACTGGACCTGGAGGGGCAGAGAGTAAATCAGCACTACTTCGAAATTACAATTTCAGTTACAGAAATGGCTCAGCAGGTCGGAAAATCAGCTAAGATGTACTAAAACAACCCCATTCCTGGTCACAACACGTCTGCCTTTTGAAATGTATGAAATAACGATGAGCCATAAACATTATAGGATGTGCATGCAATTCACTGACCATAACTACTGTACATTATAACCTGTACAAACTGCGCATAGATAAACTATTAAAGATTCAATATATAAATATTCAGTTCTAAAACAATATTTGCTGGCAACGGTCCTGAATCGGCATATAGATGGACAGTTATTGTAATTATTGTGTGCTCGATATACTAAAAAGATACAAAATATAATAAGAGGTTTGTCGTTGCTCATTTTTCCCCTTCAGACACGTTTCCTGGGGGCTTACCGTTCCATCCTCCATGAGTCTCAGACATGATCCAAAGTCTGCCAGGCGAATGTGTCCGTTCATATCCAGCAAGATGTTATCTGGCTTAATGTCTCTGGAAAGAAAGAGAAAGAATTATAAAGAGGTTTGAACCAAAAAAAAATGATACGTGTATTTATTTTAAGAAAATAAGGAACATTATAAAAAGCCACAATCTTATTTTTTTTTTAAATACATTTTCAATCCAAGGAATCGTTCCAAGCTAGCCTGAACCTGTGAATGAGGCGTCCAGGAATATTGCCTACCTCTGGGCTGGGGTCATTTTCCTGAGTTATTTATCAGATGGAGGCATTGCGTACTGCTTATTGCGGGATGTGTTTCAGAATTATTTATCAGGTGGAGGCATTCTATACGTTTTACTACATACAGGAAGTGATTCAGAGTTCATTATAAGGTGGAGGCATTAAGTACTACTTACTGCAGCAGGGGCTTCAGAGTTCATTATCAGGTGGAGGCACTCCTTATTGAGGGAAGGGTATCAGAGTTTATCAGGTGGAGGCACTCCTTATTGAGGGAAGGGTATCAGAGTTTATTATCGGGTGGAGGCATTAAGTACTACTTACTGCAGCAGGGGCTTCAGAATTCATTATCAGGTGGAGGCACTCCATATTGAGGGAAGGGTATCAGAGTTTATTATCGGGTGGAGGCACTGAGTGCTGCTTACTGCAGGAGGTGTTTCAGAGTTCATTATCAGGTGGAGGCACTGAGTACTGCTTCCTACGGGAGGGGTTTCAGTATTCATTATCAGGTGGAGGCACTGAGTACTGCTTACCAAGGGAGGGGTTTCAGAGTGATTTATTGGATGGAGGCACTGTTTACTGTGGGAGGGGTTTCCTAGTTCCTTATTGGGTGAAAGTACTGCTTACTGCGGGAGGTATATCAGAGTTATTTATCGGGTGGAGGTATTGAGTACTACTTACTGTGTGAGATGTTTCAGAATTCATTATTGGGTGGAGGCACAGCTTACTGCGGGAGGGGTTACAGAATGATTTATTAAGTGGAGGCACAGCTTACTGCGGGAGGGGTTACAGAATGATTTATTAAGTGGAGGCACAGCTTACTGCGGGAGGGGTTACAGAATGATTTATTAAGTGGAGGCACAGCTTACTGCGGGAGGGGTTACAGAATGATTTATTAAGTGGAGGCACTGCTTAATGCGGGAGGGGTTACAGAATGATTTATTAAGTGGAGGCACAGCTTACTGCGGGAGGGGTTACAGAATGATTTATTAAGTGGAGGCACAGCTTACTGCGGGAGGGGTTACAGAATGATTTATTAAGTGGAGGCACAGCTTACTGCGGGAGGGGTTACAGAATGATTTATTAAGTGGAGGCACAGCTTACTGCAGGAGGGGTTACAGAATGATTTATTAAGTGGAGGCACAGCTTACTGCGGGAGGGGTTACAGAATGATTTATTAAGTGGAGGCACAGCTTACTGCGGGAGGGGTTGCAGAATGATTTATTAAGTGGAGGCACAGCTTACTGCGGGAGGGGTTACAGAATGATTTATTAAGTGGAGGCACAGCTTACTGCGGGAGGGGTTACAGAATGATTTATTCAGTGGAGGCACAGCTTACTGCGGGAGGGGTTACAGAATGATTTATTAAGTGGAGGCACAGCTTACTGTGGGAGTTGTGTCCGAGTTCATTATTGGGTGGAGGCACTGCTTACTGCGGGAGGGGTTACAGAATGATTTATTAAGTGGAGGCACAGCTTACTGCGGGAGGGGTTACAGAATGATTTATTAAGTGGAGGCACAGCTTACTGCGGGAGGGGTTACAGAATGATTTATTCGGTGGAGGCACAGCTTACTGCGGGAGGGGTTACAGAATGATTTATTAAGTGGAGGCACAGCTTACTGTGGGAGTTGTGTCCGAGTTCATTATTGGGTGGAGGCACTGCTTAGTGAGGGATGTGTATCAGAGTTATTTAGGTCAGGTAAGTAGGGGTCCTGCAATAATGCACATTGCGAACCTTGTGTGTTTAAAATCGGCCAAATATTTATCACAACTATTTTTTATCCAAGCAAACTAATCTCCCTTCTGGCAATAAAACAGTTAATGTAGATACTTAAAAGAATAATTAAAAAAGTAATAAAAACAACAGATTTGCAGCCTGCCCCATACATACAATAAATATAAGAAGTAGCTGTTATAATACAATTAACTGGTGATGAGGTAAACAGCTACCAGCCCCATTCAGGCAGTGAGGCCCATTCATCTCGTTCAATGATTGCAGACCATTCCAGAGCTGTGGGATTTTGGATCATACAGAGCGGTGTGGATCCCATGACTGTGAAAAAGCCATCGCATCAGCAGATGTTTATAGAATGCCACACAGTTATGTTTATTGGCATTGTAAAGTGATTTGCATGGGAAACGATTTATATATTTATTTACCTGAAGAATTTAGGGAAAATTCCCAATATTGTCATTATAGTATCAAGGAAATATTATTTATATATGCATTGCATAAAATGCAACATGGGAAACATACAAATGTCCACATTTTATAACTATTTAAGAGGAAGTGATATTTGCATAGTACCAGAAATATCATGAAAATATAACAAAACAATCCACTGTTATTATTGGCATTTATAAAGCACCAACGTATACCGCAGCGCTGCACCAGAGGGATCATGGGAAATCGTATAGAATGACATTGTACCAGAGGAATCATGGGAAATCGTACAGAATGACATTGTACCCGAGGAATCATGGGAAATCGTACAGAATGACATTGTACCCGAGGAATCATGGGGTCCACAAAAACCACAAGGGCATCAAAAGGGAAAGCTGAAATGAGAATGACAACGTTGGCGCATGCGTACAGGTCGCGTAATCAGCGTAAAATTTGTTAAATCCTACACACTATTCAGTAAAATACCCAGTTCCGGTACACGGCCATGTTTATCCCACCCAAGGCCAGAAGCTTACTGCCATAATTCCCCTTCATTCATCCTTACTGCAACTGAACTTTTTCACTACCAGAAAGGTCCATCTCTGCTTCCCACACTCATGTCGACAAAGAAAGGGTTAATGCATTTAGGGTCACGTCAGCTGGGGGGGAGGGTCTACAAGTAAAGAATGCATGAGAAAGCTTGGTATATGAAGAAAAGCTGTGCGATAAATGTAAGCACATGCTGCCCGTTAGCAGCAGGATGTCACAGGGGACTAGTTCATACGCCACGTTTAGTTTAATGAGTTTAATTCAGAGATGCTGAAGACTTGCCTGTGGTACTTGCTACTGTATGGAGTAACACGGCTCTGTAATATACACATTCCTTAAATCGCCTGGCTCATGTGCTTCTCACCACTCTGCTTCCTACCTTATAGCTCGTTTAGTAAATTAACACTATCAGTGTGTAACACAGAGTTCCACAGCAACAATGCTCACTGAAATGTAACACAGAATTCCACAGCAGAAATATTAACAAAAATGCAACAACAATCCTCATAGTAATGTAGCACAGAGCTCCAAAGCAACAATTCTCACAGGAATGCCCCCCCAAAATAAACATCAATGTTTAGTAGATAGACCCCCAATGAAAACACATGGATTTAATTCATTGTGGTTAAAGGACCACTATAGTGCCAGGAAAACATACTCATTTTCCTGGCACTATAGTGCCCTGAAGGTGCCCCCACCCTCAGGGTCCCCCTCCCGCCAGGCTCTGGGGAGAGGAAAGGGGTTAAAACTTACCTTTTTCCAGCGCCGGGCGGGGAGCTCTCCTCCTCCGATCCTCCTCTTCTCCTCCCATTCGGCTGAATGCGCAAGCGTGGCAAAAGCTGCGCACGCATTCAGCCGGTCGCATAGCATTTGGTCTGGCACCCAGACCACTTCATTAAGCTGAAGTGGTCTGGGTGCCTAGAGTGGTCCTTTAATTCTAAAACAGCTTGCAAACAAATTGCAGATCCCTTGTCTGCAGCCTTTGCAAGTTCTCCCCTTCAAACCCCGCCCAGACTTTCTGTGTCTGTCCAATCACAGACTTCCCAATGCAGCTCAACGAGAAGTCTTTGCAAGGCAGGTGCTCTGAGCAATTGCTGCATCTTGAGTTTAGCTCCACTGAGCTAACCAAACCAGGAATTAACAGGACCGGCTGTCTGATTGACAGTCGGGTGGGTGCAACAAGGTTCACTTATAAAAGAGCCAATTTCTATTAAAATTTGCACTTTTTATAAAAGTAAAAATTGAGGACACACTCAGTAAGCGAATATGCTTCAGGGGTCTGGAGCCCTTGAAGTCCAACTCTGATAAAGATCGAAAAGTGGTGACTCAAACACTAGCAAACACGTGAAAAGCATGAAATCAATGAGCTTCTTTGTTCAACTAGAAGATTACTCCATAAAGTAAAGTAGTTTTATTCTTTAAAGTAGTTTTATTCTTAAAACACACTTTTGTTTTTCAGTAAGATTGAAAACTATTCAAACAAGCACGATGGCCATTCACTGATTTATGTATTTGTTTAGAATGTAGTTATTCAGTCCATAAACACTTTGGACCTCGCAATCCACAGAGGATGCAATAAGATCTGTTTCCAAGCAGGATTGGGGTGATGATTTTGCTATCAGTACACGTCACCTGTTTTTTTTTTTTTTTTTTTTAGCAGACAGCAGGAAGAATTAGTCTTGAACTTGTGCCCAGGAAAATGCAGTGTATATTTATAGTCTGTGGATGAGGCAATCCGGAATGTGATCAATCAATCAAATCAGGAACACTGCTACATGTATGTGCAGTCACATCAAATGCTCTGTTGGTCCCCTGTATTAAGGAGACAGTCTAGGGCTGTAGGGCAGGCACTAAAATAAAAGTATATCTATTTATAACCTTTGGTCTTAATTATTAGGTGTAAACTACTTCCGTCTTAGGGGTTACTGCAGCTGTAGAGATTCCATAAGCAGAAAGCAGATAACTGAGCTACAGGGGTAGGCAACCTTCGGCACTCCAGATGTTGTGGACTACATCCCTCATGATGCTCTCACAGTCATAATGCTGGCAAAGCATCAGGCAAGATGTATGTGACGAACTGGACCTCGTCATGGGTTATTAGAGGGGCATACTTGCCAGCCTTTTACCCTGTGACTATGGCCCCTGTGTTAAATCCTGGTCAAAACCACTGTGTGTGCCTTTTTGTACTTGTATGGCCACAATTCGAACTTTCGAAGCGGCACTTCGAACTCCCAAAGCCATTTGAAGTGCCATTCGACCACGAGGTGGCGGCCATCTTGTTCGCATGGACCAAAACCGCAAATAGACTTCGGATTTAGCCGTGAATGCCCTGGAACTATTTCCGGCATGAAAACCTTGTGGTTCCCAGTCGGTCCTCCAGCGGCACTAAGCCGCGATTCTATGGAACTATTTTCGGCTATGGGACCATGCCTGTGGTCAGTAAAAGATATGACTTCCATAAAATTTCTGAAACCCTGAACTGATCTTGGAGATAATTGGGATTTTGGATCACGTATTCCACACATAAAAATGGGCATTTACTGTTCTGACATAAAAATGTGATTAATGGCATTTACAGTTCTGACAGGAAAAGTTGTGCCGAGCAAAATTACTGTCCTGACAGGAAAAGTTGTGCCGAGCAGCAATCAATCCACAGGAGGGTTTGTGCTCAGCAGCAATCATGCAAATTGGAACCTGGTAACTGCCTTTGGGGTCAAAGGCCGGTTACAACCAATCAGATCTAGAGGAGGGGTATTTAGGCCCAGTTCTCCTCTTGCTCAGTGCCCTGTCGTGGTTTCCCTTCTGGTTGTCCGAGAGCGCGTTATTGATTCTGTTTTTTTGGGTTATTTGACTTTGGCATTGATTTTGACTTCCCTGTTTTCTGGCATCCCTGACTCCTGGCTTTTCCTTATCGTTGTGTCTATTTCTGTGTCCCTTGACCTCGGCTATTCCGGACTATTCTTTGGTACGTTTGTCCGGCCATTCTAAGGTCCGGTATGCGTTACCAATCAGTCCTCTATGTTATACAATTCTACGTGCTGGATCATACTGTAATCCTGACAGTTAGTGCTTGACTCAATTATCTCCTAATTAAAGGGGAAGGCTTATTGTATTGTATGTGGGAGTGTCATACATTGTAAACGTGTTATCATTAGTTTGTGTCCCTGTCCCCAACAAGGTCCATGTGGGCATACACCTTGCTTGGGGATTGTCATAAAAGGCCAGTGTGGCACCATTAAACCTTCCCACTGAGTCCCTGGATCCAAGGGTTTGGTCCAGGACGGGAAGGGGCGGCGAGACCCCAACCAAGCTTGAAACACTGCGCATACTCAGTAATCTGCTGTTTGTGCCTGGAGCTAGTTGTACCCTCGGCACCCGTGACTGAGACAGCCCAGAACTCTGTTCCAGGCTGCCTAATGTCAATTCTATGCTTATATCACATCTGTCGTCAGTGCACATTGCATGCAGACAAGAGATGCAGAGTGCCTGTAGGGAAAGCTAGCTCTACACACCCCCAATCCCAATGTGTGTGCACCCTCCCTCTCTGTGTATGCGCGCACTCATATCGTTGCTGAAATACGGTTTTGGTTGGTTGTTTTTAGCCCAACTGCTTCCCTCTTACTACTTCTCTATGAGAAGCCTCTGATTGGACCTCCTACGGGTGCTCCAATGTCACAAAGATGCATTGAAAGCAATGAATTCAAGATACGTTATAACTTTATTTTATACTTGTTTTGCGTTGAGGGACCAAAAATAGAATGCTAATATTTCTATCCAACCCAATAGGGCATTATTATTATTATTATGGTATTTATATAGCGTTATCAAATTCCGCAGCGCTTTACAATACTTTGAAAACAATAACATTTTAAAAAGGGATGGCGTAACACTTTAATTTAAGCTTTATGTATCGAATGTAACTGACGCCACAAACTTTTGACTTACGGTTTGTCTATTTGTCAGCTGCACAAATATTGCACTCTGTAGAGTACTTTTTCTTTAGACCTGTTATGTATCTTTGACGTGGGGATGTCAAAAAACACAACCCAATAAAAATGTATATTTGGGGGGAAAAGTGATATATATATATCTTGGCAGATGATTCCCTGTGCAGCTAAATGTCTTGATGCTTCAAGACTCTGAATTTTTTGGGACTGCAAGCACGCGTATCTTCATACATCCCTCGTTTAAAGATAAGAAAAGGAACAGAATTGCAAAACCCTATCTTACCTAATAAACTTGGTACAAAACAAGGAGACTAATCCACAGAGACGTAAGATTTAAAGCACAGCGAAATCAGGCAGACGCTGTCAATCTGCAGTTAAACTGCACGTTAAATTGAACGATTGTCTCTGGATCACAGCAAGCCGTGCCACTGTACAGGAATGCTAGTTATTAGCGATGTGTCCTGGGTGCCGAGATCATAAGCAGACTGGCTTATCACTGGCAGCACAGCACAGCAGCAGCGTGCCAGAGATTAAAGACTAAGGACTGCTACCAGTCCAGCTAATTCACGTCAGAGCCGTACGAGTGTCCTGGCACTGTGTGTTACAAGCATAGTAAAGCTCCTTAGGAATGTGGGTCCATATGTTGATGCCATCTGTCACAAAGTCTTGAAAGAAAAGGGTTCAAGAAGAATGTATGGCATCTTCAGCTGTTGCTAAGCAAGTAACTACCTGACATTTTACCAGAATTCTGAAAAGAGAGGGCACCGGGAAACCAGAGGGGGGCACCTGAAAATCCAAGTGAAAAGACGGTCCAGAGAGAAAGTTAAAGGAACAGTGGGAGGAAATCACACATATCTGTAGGATTCAGAAGCCAAAGAGACATACTAAGATAGCTTGTGGGATAGGGATCCTGCGGAATTTCATCATGGCAGGTTTGACTCCCGGCAAAGAGACCTCAGTCTTTATCCTTCTGAGATCCATAAAATGAGGCCAGTCAGACGGACTAACAATAAAAGCTAAATGTACCTTTCACAGGTAAAATGGCACTACAGGCACCCGGGCCATTTCATCTCATTGAAGATGTCTCGGGGCATTGTCCCTGTCGCCCTTAGCCCTGCAAAGTTAAACCTTTGCAGGAGGACATGCAGCGTGGTCTAAATCCCCATAGGAAAGCAGTGAGTCGATGCTTTCCAACGGGGAAGGCCTATTGAACGTGCAGATTAGGTTACTGTTGTACAGAGCTGCAGAATTTGTTGGCCCTTTATAAATAATAGTAATAATAATCAGCGGACTTTGGCAGAGGAGGAGCCAAACCCAGTGCGGAGTGGCATCGGCGCTAGAATTATGTAAGTGCAAAAAGGTGTGTTTTTTTTTTTTTTAACCCTTTTATGGAGTTGGGGGGGGAGGCTGCACAGACAGGCAGAGGGCCACTTTACTTTTAGGAATACATCTTTGTATTCCTAACACTAAAATGTTCATTTAAATACTTTGATATATACTAGTATTGTTTGCTAGCCAACCTACATTTTGTAATAAAATTAAACCCCACACCTCTCTTTTCTGAAAATGGGCACCTCCATTTGGCTGCCTGTAAATCATTGTTATAAGCTCTGCCCTTGTCACCGGACAGTCAACATAGAGAGAGCATACAGACAAAATGAGAAATGGAACAATGTTTCCCTCTCTACTCTTCGTTTGTAAAGGATGTCCCAACTCTGCCGTGTCTGTACTGGATTATAATGGCATTTGCTAAATCCTCCAAGAATATAGAGGATCTAAAAAAAAAAAAAAGAAGGATCTGGCATTATTAGCCCAGCGGAACCATCAATTTGTATGATGGTGTGCGTGTATTTCTTATTAGTCATTTTACAGTCTTCGCTGGGGAGCATGATATACAGCACATACGTATACACAATGTAAAACAAAGGGATAAAGGGATTAACCAGTGTTTTAAATGTACGGAAAATACAGTCCTTGAATGGAACAGACATAAACAAGACATGTTTTCACCATAATACACCTGTTGAATGCTTTAATAAAGTACAGGACTTCAATAGGGAGATTATGGGATACAGACAAAGTCCAAACAGCCTTCTTTTCTCTTTCTTCCATTTTAGAAAGGGTTTTCAAAAATCCTGGGCGCTCAGGACATGCTGATAATGTCCATTTCAGTGATTATTTATATATATATATATATATATATATATATATATCATCAGAGCAGACAGAGAGCATCTAGGTGTACACTCTGTTTAAAGGTTGCCAGTTGTAGATATTTTATATCATACTCTTCGTGTGTTTTGTCATTTACACCAAGCCACTCCGGCAATAAGAGTAATCACAATCTGACTGTGGACACAGGGGGGCTTAGTGTTAACACACAGTAGAAGATTAGTCGTCAGTCAGTTTATATATTTATTTAATGCCTGGACGCATTATGAACACCAACACTGAGGGGGCATTGCTGTGCGTTGTTATAGCAAGGGACTGGGCTTATGACAGGGAGCTAAGAAACTTGGAGAGCTGCTTCTAAAAAAAAATAAAAAAAAAATCACTGTGTAAGAGCAACAGGAATGAAGCAACACGCTTTATAATAAATATGTGACCAAACTGTGAAAAAATGCATTGATTAATGTAGCAGACTCATTCCCATTCCATTCAGTTGTCCGTAACCCCTTTGTTCGTTTCCCGAATGGATGATGTATGGTCCCCCTTTTATATCTCCCTGAACACCGACCCCCCCTATTGTTAACCACAAGTGTTTTCCCTGGGTGGCCGCCATTCGTGTAACCGAACACACATGGTGGCCATTTTGTCTCCCGAACACAGGCAGAGGTCCATGGTCGAACGCCTGGAACTATTTTCGGCCATGCGATCTCACAAACCTGGGCAAAGATTGTACCGCTGCCCGTCCCACTTCCCGACCAGCTAGACGAACGACATTCAGGAGATAGGAACTACTGACTGGGGGAAGCATTTGCTCCCTAAAAGCCAGGGGGAGCATTTATTGGTGTTCGCACAGGAACCCCCGACGGTTGACCGGCTGTTGCCCTCTTTTCTCTCAGAACTTTACCCGAATGGCGATTCCGTTCTACCAAATGGATCTGAGCGCTATTTGTACAACTTGGGTGCTCATATCCGGGCTATTCGGGGATATAAAACTTGTGGGGTTCCTGTGAATTATGAATATGTTTATGGGGTGTTTCATGTAGTTTCCTGTAACGGAGTTTCTCAGTTTTGACTCTATCTCCCAGACACAGGGACACCTTGTCAGGACTAGCCGTCCACTACAATCAATATTGCACTGTGTCTGTAAACAAAGTTTATACTAAGGATAATGGCATACATCTCAACATTTTAAATGTACAGAGAGGGACACTTTAATTTTAGGGTGTAACCAGGGGCGTGGCTGTTCTGAGAAATCTTAGGGGACTTACTAATAATAATTTATTAAGACTAATTTTTAAACACATTCATTGCAGTTTAAAGACACATTACTGGGAGTATTATTGCTGTGAAACTCTGTTATACACTAAGACACACCAACAATATGGAGCTCCTAGAAAAGAGGGACAGAGGTGTTTGGGCCCAAAATAGGGACCATCCCTCCAAAGGGATTCCAGGGAGTTATGGAATGGGAAGTATATCTCTGCCACTGGCATTTAGATGATAAGAGTACGGTGATGGTAGCACACACTCACAATGCCGTTCAATTAGCCCAATCATTACTGGAAACTCAGGTTGCTATAAGGTATATGACCATCAGCAATATTACTGGCATTATGTATACATTATATGTTGGTACAGCTGCAATAATTACATTGTATGGCAGAGCAGGCATTAAGGAGTGTGGTATACAGCTTAGCTGTGAATACAGCCTTCTTCCTGGCTACAGACATTTGCAAGTCGTGCCAACGAGCAATAATACCCAAATTAATCACAAGGATCCACCACCCCAGTGCTCTTTATGGATACAAAGAGCTGGGGGAAAAACTGGTAAAAATCATAAAGGAATGGAAAGAATAATGAGCCAAAAACTAAAATAGTCTTAATTATTGCCGTTTAGTTAATAAAATAAATTCCTAAAGTGTAATAAACCGGAATGACTTCATTCTACTGAATTTACCAGCTGTTAATGTAATGAGTGGAAACATTAAATATTCACAGTGACACAAAAAGGAGACATCAACGATCACCATACTGAGACACGCGAGGGATTTGTACTGATGGAGGATACACAGTGCGAGGTGTAGTATACAAACTGCCCACCAACAGAGACATTTTACCAGATTAACACAATAACGGGGAGCACCTGAACATGATCGTTACCCTCCGATATGGAACCAAAATTACTGTGACGGATATAAAATGGCAATCTCCTTGTAGATATAAAGCTTGTGGTTTCACTTATTTTTAATTACAGTCATATTTAATGCATTTTCTTTTTAGAAGCAAGCCTAAGAGCAGTGGCGTACTAAGGGGGGGGCCCGCCCCGGGTGCCACAGGGGGGGGCCCGCCCCGGGTGCCACGAAGAGCCCCGTCGCGCCCCCCCCCCCCATGCTGCAGCCGCCCGAGCGCTCTGTAGAGAGCCTCAGGAGGCTGCAGCTTTGCCCGGGCGGACCGCACCGCCCGGGCGCCGCCTGAGGAGAGGGGCTGACAGGAGTGGCCGAGCCCTGCCTCATGATGGTCCGACGGGTACAGAGAGCAGCTGTCTCCTGTACCCGGCCAGACTAACAGGAAGTGCACACTGAGTGAAATAAGTGCACTGAGTGTGCACTTCCTGTTAGTCCGGCCGGGTACAGGAAACAGATGCTCCCTGTACCCGCGGACTATACTGGACTCAGCCACGCTACAGCAAAGGTAGGGGGGAGGGGGAGAAAGAAATTAGGAAGGGGGGGAAGAAAGAGAAATTAGGAGGAGGGGAGGAGAAAGAAATTAGGAGGAGGGGAGGAGAAAGAAATTAGGAGGAGGGGGGGAGAAAAAGAAAGGAG
>OW240913.1:360682378-360805036 GCA_933207985.1 Pelobates cultripes
CAATCTTCGCACTCTAAACTGCCTTTGCGCATGCGCACACCGACACTAATTTCCTTCTAGCTACGGGTACCCTGAGTTCTAAGCTTCTTTCAACCGTCCTCCTACATATTTGTTATTTTATGGTGAATGCTAAGGCTGTTTTATAACAACGGGTGTAGTGTAACAAGTTCTTTGTCACCTGTAGCTGTTTTAGTGCTACATTGTGACCGAACTCAGATGCCAATAAAGTATCACGCAGCCCCATTCTGCCACGCATGCGCGCCAAATTTCCCACCGAAAGCTACTGGTCCATGAGGGTACCCGTAGCTAGAAGGAAATTAGTGTCGGTGTGCGCATGCGCGAAGGCAGTTTAGAGCGCGAAGATTGAAAAAAATGGAGAATATAAGAAGAGAGAACGGCGGTGAGAGAATCACAGCGTCTATAGCTCCTGAGGAAGTCCCGAAGAACGCGGGACGAAACGCGTTGAGCCCGAGCCACCAGATCCGTGGATCCAGCAGTCCAGAGACCGTATTTCAGATTCACTTTGTCTGTCTATATCGCACATCAGCTGCAAGTAGTCATTTAGACCTAGGATTCGCGACCTAAGTCTATATATTCCATCTATTCTGCTTGTTAGCATAGTGATGTTTTGATAGGGGTTTTTTCCCCCAGGTCTTAAAATTGTACTGCTGTATAGTGTCTTTTTGTAATATTCAGTCATTTTATTTTACTTTTTTACTGCAGAATGTGCAGAATAAAATTGTATATCTTTTAATGCTACAATTGCAATTGATTGCTTGCCTGTATAGTTCAGCGCCCTCCTATAGGTGGGTTTGTTCCCATCTTTTTATTCACTTAAAGGGGAGATGAAGCCTTATAATTAAAGGGACACCGTAGGCACTGTATCTGCTTCATCTCATTAAACTGGTTATAGTGTCTGGAGTCCTCTGGTCCCATCATTTCTTTCAGCATTAAACAGTTTTTAAACTTTTAATGTTTTAATGCTAAACAAGAGTTCCTGGCAATCCATCCTCTCTGTGCTGCTTTGGTTAATAAGGAAGTATTAGCCTGAGCAGCAATAGGCAGCTGTGATTGGCTGAGAGTGTCAGCTGACTGCTTTTAGCCTGTCAGAGTTCCAACTGACGGTATGAATGGGTATGACAACAAGAAAGTGTGTAATCTCTGCCTTAGCTACACATACTGAAAGGGCCGGACTGTGGGTGCCAGGGACTCTTATTTTGTGGCATACTGCACGAACATGGTGCAACACTGAATGGAGGGACAGTGCCAGGGCACTCCAGGCACTATAACCAATTCAAAGAGATGAAATGCTTATAGTGACTACAGTGTCCCTTTAAATTATGTACCCAAAGCACGAATACATTAAAAATACCCTCTCTGAATCAGGGGCTCATTCTAATATAGTCTCCCTGACCCACTCCAGGAAGGTAGTAGGATTTTACATGGATTCCTGACCTATGTGTGGACTCTATGTATAACAGTTAGTTAAATGTACTGGTACAGTTAGAGCTCACGGGACAGTGTATAGAATGATATGATTGCTATGGCAGTCTTACAATATATCTTACTGAATGCAAATGTAGATAAAGAGTGGATTAGAGTAGGACTTAGAATGTGCAAGGAGTATAAATCAGGCAGAATGTGCTTGATTGCTCGGTTAAAGTTAAGAATAAAAAGAGTTAGAACATGCAGAAGTAAGTTGGAGATTATAACCTGTTGCAATATGCAGAATGGAATCATTTAAGTTAAGGAAATAATATTTTGAATATGAAGAGTTGATTAATTAAAGATAGTGAACATAAAGTATAATGTGCAGGGTTTAGTGGCTAATAGTAGGGAATCTGTATTAGAAGGTACAAGACTGAAAGGGTAAACATGCAGTATATAATAAGGTTGAATGTCCCTGACTGAGAAGGTACAGTGTCCCTGACTGAGAAGGTACAGTGTCCCTGACTGAGAAGGTACAGTGTCCCTGACTGAGAAGGTACAGTGTCCCTGACTGAGAAGGTAGAATGTCCCTGACCGAGAAGGTAGAATGTCCCTGACCGAGAAGGTAGAATGTCCCTGACCGAGAAGGTAGAATGTCCCTGACCGAGAAGGTAGAATGTCCCTGACCGAGAAGGTAGAGGTGGTTGATATAAATTAGAATGTGTCTGACTCAGGGAGTAAAGAGGAATGAATGTAGTTAGAATTCACTGACTGATCTCTGGGCCCTCAGGTTCCCCATCCGCAGTAACAATGATGTCAAACCATCACTATCCTTACTGGCATTCACTTATTTTAGAAGCCATGCAGATTGTTACCAATGCAGTGCTGAATGAGTTAAACCAACTAATTAACAATGATGTAATGGGAAATAAAGTTCTATCACCCACGTACAGCTTATTGAGTATAATTACAGTAATTGACCCCGCATTGTGTTTCCTCCTTTTTGTACTTTATCTACTAATGAGCAGTTTTCCGATACAGCTGCAGAATAATACCAAACAACTAAGAGTAACGTACAATTTCACTGTGATCACGATCAATGTTTGCGACAACTGCTACGGAGACGGTAATTACATCATTAAGAGGTTCTTCTAACCAAGTGCATGAACTCATTCTTGGGGATCATTATCTGGTGGGTTAAATAACTCTGCATTTTCTGTAATGGAAAAATTACCAAAAACAGAGCAGATATCTGAAACAGAAACGTATTGTGACAGCAGTTAAAGAGACACTATAGGTACCCAGACCACTTCATCTCAATCAAGAGGTCTGGGTGTCATGTCCCTCTTTTAACTCTGCAAGTGAAAAACAAGATGTTCTGCAAAGTGGGAATGTTAACATTGCAAAGTTAAAATGCCTTTAGTGGTTGTCAGGAAAGCCTTCCCACAACCTGCAATTTGACTCAGGGCGCTCTGATTGGTTGGTTTAAGACAACCAATAAGAGTGCTCTGATAGGTAAATAGTGAGCCTTACAGGTAACCAATCAGGTATTTTTTTTTCCAGCTTATTATGGACGGGTATTATGGATTTTTATTTGGCATTTTTTGGGCTGAGAAAAGGTTTTAGAAAAAAGAAGACATCAAATGAGAAGTATGTTTTATTTATTTACCATATTTAGTTTTATTGTCTCCCCCCTCACTATTTTTAGGGTGAGGGGGGAAGGTAGGGCTTTATTAAATTTTTTGGGTTGGGGGTGACTAGCGGTTTGGTTATTCCCGCATGTGCGAGAATTTCACTGCGCTATCTAGTGTGGGCAGATAACGTGTCCCACAGGGACTTCATCTGTCCACACAAAGATGGCGGCGCCCAGGATCTAGGACATGAAATGAAGATAAAAAAATATGTAATATGGGGGGCTTAGGGGCAGTTGGAGGTGGCTAGGAGGGCAGTTAGATGTAGTGGAGTTACTGGATTCGGCCATGACAGTGCCGCTTTAATAAACAGATGACTGTCCTCCAAAGTATATATTATACATATATTGCGTTGTAATCTCCCCGGAGTGCCCTTTAAATAAAACATAATCAAATAACCCACCAGATCACGATTTAAAATACATTTGTGCTGGTAGGAAATCACATTGGTGTTTAGAGAGTACTCACTTAAATGAAAAAAGACACCAAACAGCAATGATGTGAATCTCATACCTTGTCTAGCTCGTTGGAAAGCTTCTTGTTTTCCTCTGTTAATATCACCCGCTCACGATCAAACTTTTGCTTAAACTCAGCTTCAAACTCCTCTCGCTCACTTTGGCTGCAAAATTAGAATCAGAAAGTTATTTGATTTCAGTTATATTAAAAACACGCCAACTGATAGCAGTAACTGTTACTTACTAAGGTTACAGGATACAGTGAATATTTTACTGCAGAGTAAAGTGTTACTTAATTGAAAATAGTTGAAAATGGATCATAAAGGGGTACAGCTGCTAATATACTCTTAGAATTCTACGAACACAATACATCAATAATATTTCTAAAATAGACATTTTTAAACAGGAAACTATCATGAACACAATCACTACCTTCCAGATTGTGATCTGATTTTTGTAATAATTACTGTATGATAGACGTGCCAACCGACTGCAGAAGCAGGATTTTTATCATAAATTAGTTTTTAATTAGGAACCAGGCGAATTAGAGCAAAGTCGCTGCACTTAACAAATTAGCCATTTTGGCTCAGGATTATTGTCATTGGCACAAGGAAGGGCTCAAAAGTTTGACATTAAAACCATTAGTTGTCATCCATTAATTGTGATTATCTTCCTGGAGGTCATAATTCATGATTATTTGCATATTCTTCATTCGTACCCTGAATCTAACAGGGCATAATTTGCTCGCTAAGCCAACCAGGGTTTTAGTGTACCTTTGTAAGGACAGGCCAAAGCAATTGTTTGGGTTCCTGCATCACTCATGCAGAAAAGTAGTGCCGGAAATTAAGGTTCTTAACGGTTATTTAGAAGAAAACCAATTTATCCTATTTACACAGACTGATTACAGAGACGGAGGGGTTTGAGCTGAAAATATGGACTGTGTCATTAAAATATGGGCACATGGGAGTTGTGCTCTAAAATCTTTAGGAGGCAGAGCTAAGCTTATTATCTGCCAATAATCTGCCATTTTGTTTTTAAACCAGTTACTATAAATAAAGCCTAACCTTTCTGGTAGGTTTTAAAAAAGTTTACCGAAACTTTCCATACAGACAGTATATTTGGCTAATCCATAAGCATGTTCCATGCTAAACACTAATTTATTTTAGTTCATCCATGGTGTTGTTAGGCCAACCTAAAGGGCCACTTTGGCCTCATACCAACTATACCACAAGTATGTTGTTGGGCACCATCTTATTTTACAGTGCTAAACGGTTTTAGAATGGTTTAACACGAAGGCTCTTTCCCTGAGTATCCGTCACACCCCCCGCACCCCAACTCATGGTCTCAGCTGCTGAGCCTCTCAGCCTTCAATATGGCGCTCACTACAAGTAATAGTACATACTATATTTCTATTTATTCACCCGGTTTGTAATTTAGGCCCAGGTTATGCCTGGAAGGTGATCTTGTTTGCTAAATCTTACAAAGAAGGGACAGTTTCCCTAAAACATTATTATAGTTTTAATATAAGAACACTTTTAGTGCTAAATTATATTGTTTTATTGTGACCAAAGGGTTTCTTTTTGGTTGAGCAGGTTCATTAAAACTTTTTTTTCGTTATTTATTAAACCTAGGTGACGAACTCTATTTGAAGCGATAACTGATACAGTGCATTCAGTAAATCTAAAAAGGTTCCTATTGGCTGAAAAGCCTCTTTCACGTTATCATAGCCAATAGCAAACCATATACAGTGTCTCGGGTGTACACTATATTTTACATATTAATGAATATTTCTTTATGCTGCCTTTAACATAACTATGTTGGAACAATCCGTTATATCTGAATTCTAAGATTCCTCTAAAAATAAACAAATTCACATAATATTAACTTTATTCTACCGATGAGACAGACTCTCGCCCTCCTGAATCCACATGTGTTATAAATCAACGTACAGGATACACAGAATGCAAATATGTGCAAGGGGAACTTCCTTTGGAGTTAAATGATTCTTATGCACATGGCGAGCATTTAAAAACAGATTCTCCTTCATCTAAACGGTCTAAAGCTACGCCCAGTGTTTCAAAGAGCTGACATACTGCCGTCCTCTCTGTTTAGACATAAATCTGTCTTGTTAAATTCAAACTGTAATTTAGGGATTTAAAAAACTGAGCACTTACAGCTCGCACACTTTGCCCATTTTAGGATTTATTAAGCAGCACGAAGACGATCTTGGCAATCTGGGATTTACATGCACAGCTGTGTACCGCTGTGAAAGACCCTTTAAGTTCCTTTTCTACATATAGTATATTGTGAATATTCAGATTTAATCACTGAGATTTCATCAGATAATTAGAGGCTTGCATTTTCTAAAATCAGAAATATAAATAATCTATAAATACTGAAATGCCAATCTGTTATGTCAATTCAATATACATTGGGGTACTTTGAAAGCAGTGGTGGGCTTAACATCATATGGCCATATGGTGGAACTAAATCCCCATATTTATTCTTAGATAGGCAATTTAGAAGCCTTCTTTGTGTTGTATTTTTTGTAGTCTAAGTGAGCCGCAACTATTTATTTTTTCACGTATGAAGTTTGGTCACTGCGGCAGCACCTTTCTTGCAAAATGCAGGTCTCGGGTGTGCCCCCAATCCTTTCTCTGTACAATGCAATATAGTTTGGCACACGGAAATGTATATACAGAGTTCTAAGAAACATTGTGTAGTTACTAAAATGTATAGTCACATCGGAAAAAAACTTTTAAAAAATTAAAAAACTATCTTGTGCTAACAAATAATACAAACACATGTTGGAAGCAATTTTCAAATATTTAAACATTTCATCATTCCATAAAACATGCTATTGATCGTCTATCATAATCAATTATTTAACATCAGCACACGCAGCAATAAATCACTACGGATTATGCCGATTACTTAAACTGTATCCGCCTCACTTTATTATTCAATAATATAAATAATTGTGTCAGTGCTAATAGTAAACGCTTTACACAAAAACATTTGTGCCCCGGAAGGGAGTATGAACCACTCTTAGATTTAACCGAATCGACAGCTTATAAACACTTTATCACAGCCCAATTTAACGATTGAAAGAGGAGTTAAGAGGAATAAAAACCAATTGATAAACTTCCACAGTTAGAGCACTAACCAAATGAGCTCTCTCCCATCCATACTGACAGTAAAAACATCATTAGGAAACCAGTTAAAGAGGGCTGAAAAGTGAGATGACTACGTGGCTCTGAGGAATTAACAAACAACGATAATGACTGTGCAGTGATGCCCACGACTGGAATTTGGCATATTAGTAATTGCAAATTATTAATTTAGGTAAAAGCAAACCTTTACTTGGAGACATGACCGGATCCTGGTTATTCACCAAAACAATGGGTTTTTATCGAATGCCTCCCCCCCACCCCCAAAATGTGGTCATTTTGACATAAATTGTACATTTATCTTTTAATTTCACAGATTCCCTGTTTAATAAATGACTCACTACATGCTGTATATTTCCTCTGTAACACAATGAATAGCAATAAATGCCTCAAAAATGCCAAGACTACCTACAGAAACACATTTAAAACCAATACGCTATATAGCTCTATAAATAGGGAGGAATACCTCAAACACACTGTGCAAACACGTTCCTATATATCACACATAAATAAAGGTCTGGCCAGTAAACCAGCTCTTTTCCAAAGTAATCAAGGCAGGAAACCTGGATTCTAGATTAATTCTGTCCACAAGAAAAGGATCGTTGTGAGGGATACTCGAGATCAGATGTGGGCAAATAAGTTACTTATCTGCTGTAGAATTACAATCTCCTAACATGGTAACATCGCTGGGCCTTCCATCTCTATGAAGTAAGTGAGCGGAGTACTCGCCTTTCCCGACGGGTTTTATCCAACTTGTCCTTCAGGATCATGATCTCTTTCTTGAGCGTCAGTTGCTGGCTCTCTGCGTCTCGCAGTTCCTTCTTCAGGTTATTTATTTCAGTGGCGTGCAAAGCCTCCCTCTTGGAAAATTCATCCTCGTAGAAAACACTTTTTTTTTCCAGTTCACTCTTCAGCTTGGTGACTTCTTGTTGGTATTCGGAATTGCTCACCCCAGGGGAACGGCCAACCTGTTTTTGCTAATACAATAACACTATATGTTAAACCGGTGTGAACGGAATATGCAGTGCTTTTATGTCACTAGATAAATAACTATACGTTCATAAAGAAAACATAACATTATTTTACTTCAAATTGCATTCAAAATACATTAGTTACACATTTTCAGTTACACCATCAATTTCTCCTCCATGGAATATAAATCTTCCTAGAATGCACCTGACCATGTCTCCCCAATTTGATGACCATTTTAAACCTTTTCAACTTTTCGGATTGATGCAAACCTATAGATTCTTCACCTGAAGTATGCAGAGTGGGATGGTGTAACAGATGCCCTGTTCCTGGATATTACTTTTATTTTGCTTGGATCAGTATATGAACTCAACCGAACAGATTTTCCCCAGCTGATTCGTATACCGAATAATGTACCGAACACTTGGACCACCCAAAGCAGTCGTGTGCCGCCAATTGACCTTAGTGACACTTGCTCTAACCGCAGCTCTGAACGTTCTAAATGGTTCACAGGGTGGCCGTCAATTCGTATGTACGAGCACGTGGCGGTGGCTATCTTGTTTTGTCGAGCGTGTCCAGCCACGGAAACAGACAGAGACACACACTGACAGACACACACAGTATTATTTATTATTGATACACTCAAATATATACACACAAACATGAACATTCATACATACACACAGACAAATACCCATACAGACATACACACATGACAGACACACAGGAATTAAGAAAAAAAAAAATACATATTTTTAGCCACCCTCCTACCTTTTCGGCTCAGGAGGGTGGCTCCCCAGGGGTCCAGTGGGACTGGGCAGCAGCTGTTGACATCTAGTTAGTGGGGCTGGCTGCGGCTAATGTGAGTAGGCAGCCACTGTTCCAGACTCCCTCCTTCCGCCTCCTCCTCTCTCTCTCTAGCCCCGTGCAGCTCTGTGTGCGCCGGGAGGAAGTGAATTGTAATAACTTCCTCCCGGCACTGAGGTCGTGCATGGTAAAGGGCAGCCGGCCAGCCAGCTCTGCAGCATAGGGGCAGGCGGGGAGCAGGATCGGCTCTGTGGCATGGTCTTTACCTGGTGTCCTTCCAGGTTAGCTTGACATTCCCCTGCACTGCCTCTGCACCGGGAGGAAGTAATTAAATTTCTTCACTTCCTCCCGGGGCACAGAGAGCTGCATGGGGGTTGAGAAAGGAGGAGGAGGGAACGACCGGGCTGACAAAACCCAGGTGTCAGGGCAAAATATTTAGGCGCCATGGCGACCTAGCGCCAGGGATATGTCAAGCTCTGACTTAAAGTATAATAGTAAAATATAGAATATATAGAAGGATCCACGTAACACACAGAATACACTCAGGGAAGGATCCACGTAACACACAGAATACACTTGGGGAAGGATCCACGTAACACACAGAATACACTCGGGGAAGGATCCACGTAACACACAGAATACACTCAGGGAAGGATCCACGTAACACACAGAATACACTCGGGGAAGGATCCACATAACACACAGAATACACTCGGGGAAGGATCCACGTAACACAGAGAATACACTCGGGGAAGGATCCACGTAACACACAGAATACACTCAGGGAAGGATCCACGTAATACACAGAATACACTCGGGGAAGGATCCACGTAACACACAGAATACACTCGGGAAGGATCCACGTAACACACAGAATACACTCAGGGAAGGATCCCACGTAAACACAGGAATACCTTGGGGAAGGATCCACGTAACACAGAATACACTCGGGGAAGGATCCACGTAACACACAGAATACACTCGGGGAAGGATCCACGTAACACACAGAATACACTCGGGGAAGGATCCACGTAACACACAGAATACACTCGGGGAAGGATCCACGTAACACACAGGATACACTCGGGGAAGGATCCACGTAACACACAGAATACACTCAGGGAAGGATCCACGTAACACACAGAATACACTCAGGGAAGGATCCACGTAACACACAGAATACACTCGGGGAAGGATCCACGTAACACACAGGAATACACTCGGGAAGGATCCACGTAACACAGAATACAGAAAGGATACGTAACACACAGAATACAGGGGAAGGATCCACGTAACACACAGATACACTCGGGGAAGGATCCACGTAACACACAGAATACACTCGGGAAGAAGGAAGGATCCACGTAACACACAGAATACACTCGGGGAAGGATCCACGTAACACAGAATACACTCGGGAAGGATCCACGTAACACACAGAATACACTCAGGGAAGGATCCACGTAACACACAGAATACACTCGGGGAAGGATCCACGTAACACACAGAATACACTCGGGGAAGGATCCACGTAACACACAGAATACACTCGGGGAAGGATCCACGTAACACACAGAACAAACTCGTGGAATACAGGTCATGAAAACACTGCATTGCTTCTTTTGCTTTGCAGTGAGACCCAGTGATGGATCTTTAAAAACAGTGACACAGACCAGCTAAACCAGATAAAACCATGTTAAAATTTCCACTGCCCTTAAAAAGAGTACATCCAGCTTGCTCTAAGATTTCCTGCTATGCAAACTGAAAACGTAATAAAAGTGTAATGGGAAAGGCTTTCCTAATAAAATGAGTAGGCGCTGGGATCATCTGGTTTGCTTTTAAAATTCCTGAATGAAGAGTAATTTTTTTTTAACATTCCTTTTCCCCGTCAACTGCTCGACTTGACAGCAAAAGTAAACTAAACATTTGTACGTATGGCGTATCTTCCTCTCTCTGCCGGTTAAGTCGACTTTGTGTTTCTATTCCAAATCTTTTTCCATACACATTAGATGAACGTCCCCTCATGGAACAGAAAGAATAGTCACAATATGTGCAATGGGTGTAATGCTCGTTTCAAGTGATTTCCTACTGAAATGAAAAGTCAGACATTAACTTTGTTGTAGTGCATTTGAGTTTTCATGCAAACAACACAAATGTTACCTTTTCAAGCCCCTGGTTGGTGCAATCACCCAACTAGTAGCGTGCTAATTGGTAGGGTAAAGGGGGCCATGCTATAATAGCTTCAAACTTGACAAAATGTATAACTAGAGGTTTGCATATCCTCCTTGATCCAGCAAGCAGAGGAAAGAACTTTCATTTGTACATTATTTACTTGGGATAACACATGGGCCCTTCTACAGGCCATCAAAACTACCGCTTCATTGAATGAGCCCTCCCTCCTAAAATGATATAGTTATATAATATTCAAGAACCCGTTTTCTGGTGACCGGGACAGCAAGGAGTGAAATTTACATCTAGTAAATGAAACAAAACAAAGACATGCATATTGGGAAAATTATATTTGTAAAGGGCCAATCTGAAAAAAATAAAAAATAATAATGTGTGTATGTGTCTACAAAAGCCAGATACAAATTAGCAAAGAATAGACATGGACCACTTTTTCAGAAATACAAACTACCTCTCTTTCAACCCTCATGTCCCCTCATTCGCCAATTCCTGCCGCTTCCATCTCAAAACATAGCTCGCATCTACCCATATCTAACGCCGGATGCAGCTACGGTGCTGGCCCATGCCGCTATTCTATCTAACTTTGACTATTGCAACCAGTTTCTCAGTGGTCTTACTCATTCCCAGCCTGCCCAGTTACAGTTTATAATGAATGCGCCCGCACCTCCCATGCCTGCCCCTGCTTCTCTATGGTTGCGCTGTTCCAATGGAACTCCCTTGCCTGCTCTGTTAAGACTCTCACCCAGTCTCCGTTACTTCAAAAGATCAATGAAAACGCACTTCTTTAGGAAAGCATATTAAACAGTTAATAGCTTCTCCTCCCCGCACCTTGGTAACCCACCCTGCTTAGTCTACTGCAACGATGTCATCCAAAAAAATGAACCCTTCATTGTAAACTATTGAAGTAATCTACTTTTTTCGCTATATGAAATACATCCCCCAACCTTACCTCTTGTGTCACCTTACCCACACCCTGTAGAATGTAAGCTCATTTGAGCAAGGCCCTCAAAACCATCTGTTCCTGTGTATCCAACTTGTCTTTTAGCCCACCTATTGTACAGCGCTACTGAATTTGTTGGCACTTTATAAATAATAATTCTAACCAAGAGTCCCCAGCAGCCCATCCCTTCTGTGCTACTTCAAATAAAGAGGAAGTGTTAGCCAATCACAACAGCCAGTTGCTGGTAGGATTAGTATGGCTAGAAGGAAGTGTGTAATCTATGCTTTAGCCACAGCCACAGTAGGGGCCGAGCTATTGAAGGTGAGGGACCCTCATTCAATGATAAACTGCTTTAAAATGGTTTAACACAAAATGGAGAGACAGTGCCAGAGTACCCCAGGCACTATAACCAATTCAATGAGAAGAAATGGTTATGGTGCCTACCGTGTTCTTTTAATAAATTCTGAAATTTACATTTCTGCATCAACAACATATCACAAGGCAAACATTAAAATGTCTACCTCAGACACAAATGCTTATAAAACGCGTTTCCACAATTCTTCATGAATGCCATACTGCAAACGCAAAAACAGTTGCACTAGCCATTACTTTTTCAGCTTTCCAAACCACATCTACACAGGCACGCTAAGCAAAGGCACTGCTTTATAAACGCAAATATTGGTTAGCAATGATCTAAACGGACAACTATGCAAAATGCAAACAAGTGTAAAAAGAAGTCCGAAAAAAACTTCTACCAGCTGACGAGAAAATGTAGAGATTCTGGAGAGAGTATTTCTAGGAATATTATAAAATGTTTTTACTGAGTTGCTACATGTGTACTCTCTTTATATTTTTGGTGCCCTATGAAGTGTCTTTTTTTATATTTTTTGTTTTTTACTATATCCTACATAAAACACACCCAGAGAATAAACAGAATTTACTCTTTTTGTTTTACAAACAAAACCAAAACAAATGTGTATTCTTTGATGACAAGTAAGTCAGGAGGAACATATTAGAAAAGCAAAGCGTGGCCCATAATTTAAACTCCCAAACAGAAGCTGAGCTGTGTGCTGCAGATACCCAGGCTGGCTAATCTTTTGTTTACAATCTAATCAGTGTGTAGTGTCTAGTCCCCATGTGTAAAGCTAAAGGGTGATGGTTTAACTCAAAAACATTGTCCAGACCGCGGTGTTTAAATGAACGGACTGATTCACAGCCCTGTAGGCTGTCCATGCGAGCTTGTTTTCCAAGGACACCTGCCAGATCTGCTCTTTCACGCTTAATTTCTATACTCCCCGCAGACATCTCAGATGTTCTGAATTAAGCTCTAAAGTGTCCGGCTAAAAAGGCCTCTACTTCCACCTCAACAAACATGTCGACATGTGTAGGAACACCTCAAGGAAAGGGTAAGTAACACCTTCTTCTGCTGGGCTGGAAAAAGAACGATGGGTAAAGAGATATAGGAATTTATGGATAAGTCCAGATCATGTAACATTATACAGGCTGTTTGAAAAGGCAGGTGAACAAGCCAGCAGGATTCTACTTGCATGAGAAACTGCACTCCAACATCCCAATCAAATCTTTGTTTTAATGGTCTTTCTTTTATATCTGTGTACAAATGTGTTTGGTAAAATGGTTTCATCCGATTGCTTGTACAAATACTTAAAGATATGTCTGTACTTACGCTTTAGGTAGTAGAAGTTTGTGTTTCATCTACTTTTATTTTAATTTGTATTCTACATTTATTTTTAATAATATATTTTTTAATGGAGACATATCACAAGTCATATCTAAATATAAAGCACCGGTACTGAAAGACACCATGTCAGCAAAGGGTCGGAATCCATTACCACATCACTTAGAAGACCAACTAACAGCTCTACGGCATGCAAGCAAATGTGTGATTCAAATCTGCTACCCAGTGTAAATTCACTGATACAATGTGGCTGCTTTTTGTGTAACTGGCCCCACTCACTGGGGTTTATTAAATGTGAAGAATTTACGAGGGAATGCCATTTTGTAATCTGTAATTTCTCCAGCTTGGCCATTTGCCATTTTTCTTGACAATATTTGGTCTAATGAATAATGAACAGAGTTACACATAGTAAAATCATGAACACAACATGGCTGCTTCCACAGTAACTTGACACATGCTGAAAACTATCGGTTAGGCCTACTGAGATTTTTACTGAATCAACTTTCTAAATATCTGTTAAAAGTAGCTAAAGGGGTCTCACTGATTTACTCCTTCATTAGCAGTTTGTTGGCGTACACTCACTTTTAGCCCCTCCAGCTCGCTCTCCAATTGTTTGGCGTATTGCTCGCTTCTCTCGCGCAGTTTACGATCCTTAGAGGCTTCAGCGGCAGAGGCTGCAGCCTGAGCTTCCAGCTACAAACAGACACATGCTTTAAACCAATGGAAATGTATTATGCTGCTTTGCATTTGAAATTAAATAAAAAATAGAAAATAATGATTACTTATACATGGAATTGTTCAGTTTGAACAGAAAAGAAAAGAAACGGTTTAGTTCTTCAATCCCCCCCCAAAAAACAACAGTATTTTGCTTTAGTAAATGAGGGGTTAAGATGAACATGAGCACTGTATTTTCCAGGGCTAATTCCTTCATGGACCGATTCAGACAGATTTGAATAATCCTTCTGTAGAAAACATGAATATGCCGCAGGCAAGGCAGCGATCTAGTGAGGATTTGAAAAATTATGTTTTGGACCAATTACAAGCCAACAGAAGCAATAGCATGGACTGTAAATTATTTTGGAAAACTCCAATGGAACCTAGCCAGTATTTAAAAAATGCACCTTGGACCAACACTGAGCCTATGCATCATAATTTATTGTGGAAAAACTGCTCTGGGACTAATATCTGCATATCAGATAGGAGCCTGGCTATAATTACACAGTGTATTCCATCATACAGGATCTTACTAATGTCTAGTATATACATTTTTCATTTTTTCTTGTCGTTACTTGTTTCTCTTGTTCTAGAAAGCCAACTCTAGCCACTTTCTGATCAGAATATAATATACAATTTCCAGCCCCGTCCCATGACTTATTTCCCAAGAATACTGCACACCAAAATCCCAATCAAATCTTTGTATTAAAGTTTTGTATTTTATATCTGTGTACAAATGAGTTTGGTAAGATGATTTCATCCGATTGCTTGCACAAATACTTAAAGATACTTAAAGATACTCACCTTAGGCAGCTGAAGTTTGTGTTTCATGAACTTTTATTTCAACTTGTATTCTACATCTATTTTTAACAATATATTTTTCCATAACTTATATGGAGACTTGGTCTTCATACTAATGTCCCAAAAACGCTAAACGCACCCACACTAAGACAGGAACTAGCCAGCAACACTGTTCCCTCCAGCCATTGAATTGTGTCTTGTTTAGAAGACACCTGGCCTAGACTGGCCATTATGTACCTAGATGATTCTTATACGTACAAACCCCGCTGGACAATCTCAGTTTGGAATTCTGCCCTAATGTCCGAGGTTATTTATCGGCTGTCTCATTTTTTGAGAGACACTAGAGTTCCGAGACAGCACCAGCATGTCAGTGAATACACTCACAAACCATGGAAACAGCACTGCCGCCAAGAAATGGCTCAGGCTTGGTTTGATGGGTAGCAAACAGCTTGTCACCTGGAGGGGAGAGAAACCGGGCAGACATGCATATATCTTGCAACACACTAACCTCTTTCTTGGATCTTTCTGTTCGTCGCAGTTCTTGCCGCAAGCCTTCAACCTTCTGTGCCACTCCCTCCATTTCTTCTTCTTTATCCCGCAGCTGGCGAACAAACTTTTGCTTCTGAGAGCGTAGTTCAGTCAGTCGCTCATTCAACTCCGCCATCTCCTGCATGGCCTGCTTCCGCTGGCTCTGGGCCTCCTTCAGATCTTTGGTTTGGGACTTCAACCTTTCACTGGATTCCAACAATTCCTAAAAAGCAGACATTGAGAATTACCTTTTATTATTATTATTATGTTATTATTTATATAGCGCCAGCAAATTCCGTAGTGATGTACAATGGGTGGACTAACAGACACGTAATTGTAACCAGACAAATGGACGCACAGAAACAGAGGGATTGAGGCCCTGCTCAGTGAGACACAGTAACAGAGGGATTGAGGGCCCTGCTCAGTGAGTTTACATGTTAGAGGGAGTGGGGTATAGTGATACAGTAACAGAGGGATTGAGGGCCCTGCTCAGTGAGTTTACATGCTAGAGGCAGTGGGGTATAGGGACTAAGTAACAGAGGGATTGAGGGCCCTGCTCAGTGAGTTTACATGCTAGAGGCAGTGGGGTATAGTGACTAAGTAACAGAGGGATTGAGGGCCCTGCTCAGGGAGTTTACATGCTAGAGGGAGTGGGGTATAGTGACTAAGTAACAGAGGGATTGAGGGCCCTGCTCAGTGAGTTTACATGCTAGAGGGAGTGGGTTATAGTTACACAGTAATAGAGGGATTGAGGGCCCTGCTTAGTAAGTTTACATGCTAGATGGAGTGGGGTATAGTGACACAGTAACAGAGGGATTGAGGGCCCTGCTCAGTGAGTTTACATGCTACATGACACAAAGGGTATAAGTTGGGGTAATGAAATAGGTTGCTAGAAACGTAATCACTGAGAACTTAGTAGGTAATTTTTGACAGTTGCAGGAGAGGAGCCATGGGGGTAGGGGGGGGGATGAAAACCCTATGAGACCATGGTAGATGTTTAGAGGGTCAGAGACAGTTTGGAGAAGAATTGGTTTAGGACCCCACAGCCCTGAAGACACAATAAATGCTTGCAGTTGTACATATCTCTAATTACGATTGTAGATAACATTTCCCTCTATATTACCATGAACATTAGGCAGATTCTTTATTTCTCAAGAATAAAAGGTGTCAAAATAGGTATAGCTTGCTGAACACACTTCAATAGAAACTACACCTTTTAAAATAAATTTTAGGGCTCCTGGACAATATTTGGACAGAACCAATTTCTTTTCTAATCAAGCTAAAATTTTATATAAAGAATATTAAACATTCAGGCAAAGAAATTTGGAAGATTCAAAAGTGTTTGCAGTACATAAGTCCAAAAACATGTTTTATCGATTGCAGCTAAAATTTTCTGGTTTCCTACCATATTTACATTCTTATAACTTCTACAGCTTCCTACACACTGCTTCCACCCAATATAAAGACAGAGGCAGACAGGAGCTGCAAGCAAACAGATGACTGCTCCTGTGTTAAATTTGTGCAAGTTTCTAGACACAGAAAGGATGCCTCTACCTTGTTCATATCCTCCTTCTCTTGCTTCAGCGTTTTTACTTGTTTTTCGAAGGCCTTGATTTGTCGAGCAAACTCCTCCATGTCATGTCGCGTATAATTGCTTTTCTCAAGCTGCTGGTTCAGCTGACTGGCTCCTGTGAAAGAAAAGTTTGGAAATTCAATGGAAAGCTATCGGTTTGTTCACAATTCTGAGATTGTTTGGTGAAGGACATTACCGCTTATGGCAGTAATGGCAACCTGTAAACTCTCCTGCTGCTTTGAACTACATATCCCAGAGTTCCATGACCCTTCATGAGCACCAGAGATAATGTAGCCCACAATCATTGGCACCTGGCACGTCAACCGGACAGATTTAGTTACGGATAGATTCCTAAAAGTTAATTATTTTTTTAACTACGGATTCAATGCACATTTTCTGCTATACTTCAATAAACTTCTTTCAATTTGGACCTGTAACTTGAAATTTTAATTTATTCACATAATTAAATATAAAAACACAAAAAAACCACTCAGTTGTATATTTTAGTTAATCTGTTTAAAATGTTTACATTTAATTTTTAATGAGTAATTTTATCCTATGTGCCATGGATTTTACTAAACGTGTAAATTTGAAACGTCAGCCTCAAAAGATGTGGATGAGAACGTTGGCTTCTGGTAGGTATTGGAATTTCATCTACAAATTATGGAACTGCTAGCTAATGTATAGATTAAAAGATAAATAGACAGAAACATTACTTCTGTAAAATCGCCAGCTAATGTATAGGTTTAAATATAAACTTATCTAAACATCACGCTTCTGCTTCCTCCAAAGTTGCAGAGTACTCACTTTTATTTTTCTGAAAGGCGCAATGACTCTGGCTCTGCCTGTCCGGGAAAGAATCAAAGAATAAACAAAAAAATATGACCAGCACTCCTTATTGTGAAAAGATGATACCCGTTTACTGGCAAACAAGCAACGTTTCGACGGTGTGTCCTAATAAAGCACACAGTGGAAACGTTGCTTGTTTGCCAATAAAGTGATATCATCTTATTACAATAAGGAGCCCTGGACAGCTTTTTTTTTGTATTCCATTATAATACTGTGTAGGCCTAAAACCAGGAGCTTTTCCTGAGCCACTAATTACTAAGCCAAAAGAACTACATGGGTGCCGTGCAAGAGCCAAACTCAATGGCGTCTGGGACATTTTTAACCGTATAAACATATATGCATTACTTTGAATAGGTCAATGAGATGCATGGATTTTACTGGTAGATTGGAGCTAGAGCAATGTCTAATGCACCCTCTTTTAAAATGTAAAGGAGCATGTGTTGACATATTTCAAATACCTCGACTCTCCACCAACCTTAACGCATGAAGATCAGGTCTTCTACAGCTGGACATTCACAATATAATTACCCCTGAATTCAGATTCACAAGCTGGTATAGAACTGTGGGATTTGTAGACCTAGACAGCAGCAGTCAACTACCTTAATTTAACACAGGAAGACTAACAGAAAACTGTGGGAGTTGCAATCTCAGCTTATTACCTCAACGTTACAATACACAGATCACCAGAGAATCATGGGAGTGGTAGTCCTAGACACCTGCAGCTTGCTACCATGATAAACAGGCTTAATATAAACAGACTGACAGAGAGCTTCCATGGGAGAGCCACGACGTGCCAGCCCTGAGTAAATGTAAACAGACAGAACCATGGGAGTTTCAGTCCTAAACAGCCATAACGCTGGAATAATGTACAGAGAGACAAAAAGTCACGAGTGTGTGATAATCTACTGACAGAAAAGAATAAGATTTGAGGTCCTATAATGCAGCAGCTTGCTCGCCTGAATATGCACAGACTGCCAGAGTTATGGGAGTTGGAGTCCCGTGTGGAATCACATGCAGACAGAGCAGTAAATGATGCGGTGTATCCTGTGCTTGATACAGTAGCATGCTAATCCCCTCCCCATACCTAGCAGAACGGTTGCCAAAACCTGGAGTGCGCAGCTCCAGTAACACATTCCAGACAGCACCCTTCACATCTCCTGTTGGAGGAGGAGGAAGCCAGAGCAGGTGTGCGTGTTTACATGTAGATTACATGTTAAAATTAGTACCATATGCTCCTTTATCTGCGGTAACAAAAGTAAAACAATCACTCTTTTTAAAAAGAGGATAAAACGCCTTTTGTTTGTTTGTCGCCAGGATAAGGTTCTTCTTTGAATAATAAAGCAGAGCTGGCAATCTCCAGGAGCCCCTCTCAAAGCCTGCAAATAACTTTCTGAGCTTTCTTCCAAACTGATGAAAAGTCAAAGATCATGGAATTGGTCCAATCTCTTATTAACAGCACATGTCTGCCGGGTCCAGGTAAAAAAAAATAAAAAAAATCGCTTTCTGAAAACGACGAGGTCGAAAAACACAAAAAACTACAGTAAAAAAAAAAAAAAGTAAAAGAACTGAACGTACCTGCTCTGGCCACAATTTTGCTACTTGGATACTGGATATCACCCCTGTATAACCTGCTGTTTAGTGAATAAATCCCCTTAAAGGAAAAAAAAAACAAAAAAACTTTTTCATTGACTAAGGATATCAAGCACTTAGCTGTGATGATTATGAAACGGTTAAATGTCTTGGATCGGATTATGTGGAAGGCAACGGTAGCTCTTTTTAAACATTTGCACACCTAGAGCGATTAATCTGTCTCCTGGAAGTACTGTTTATAAAACTCAGCGTTATCACACAGATAACAGGCATTCTATGCATGATGTAGCATGTAACCATTGCAGTGTTCACAGACAATCCATTCATGGATAAATATGGGTACGTCACTCACAGCTGATATCTTTTATTCATACATTATGGATTATGTCTAACACTATTTTCATGATGAAAGCAGCTAATTTGCAGCATACTTAATAACATTAAAACCAGACAGAACCAGAAAGGTTTGGGTCTGGGTTTCATTTTGCACTGCAGTTCCCGGACCTCCAGGAGCAATGTATTAAAAAGCGCAAAGTTCTGCCTTTTAGTTCTGACAAATGTTCCCCGCACTGTCAGAGTGCTGGCTTTTTCAAGGCAGGTAAGCAGATGGCATGCTTTTACTTTTTTTTTTTTTTAAAAATAACATAAAAATCCTTCAAATTGTGAGTGCACTTTCTTTCTACTAATATCCCAAATTTCTCTTATTTGTGAATATAATCAATGAGAAAATCATCTGGATAAAAAAAGAAAAAGAAAAAAGGAAATCCAAAGAGAAAGTGATGGTTAGAAAGATTTTGGTGCAGAGAAAATAGTAACCAGGGCATCATGTTCCGTGTAGCACCTCTATATGTGATAAAATGTTGCACGCAAATGTGAATGCTAACGCATCATTGTCTATACATAACTGCCTATATGTGCAAATGGCACAAGTAAGATTACCCGTTGTGTTGGGAACATTGCTGTCAAGTCCATAGGTAAATTTGTACCATTATTTTGAAATGAATTATTAAAGGGACACTATATTCACCAGAACTACAATTTTATGTATTTGTTCTGGTGAGTAGAATCATTCCCGTCAGGTTTTTTGCTGTAAACACTGTCTCAGAGAGAATGCTGTGTTTACTTTATAGCCAAGGGATAACTCCACTGGCTACTCCTCAGATGGCCTGCTAGAGGTGCTTCCTGGGGTAGTGCTGCACAGTGTGACCGACGCTCAGTGTCTCCACCCTCTACATAGAGACACTGAACTTTCCTTATAGAGATGCTTTGATTCAATGGATCTCTATGAAGAAGATGCTAATTGGCAAGGGCTGTGTTTGACTTGTGCTGGCTCTGCCCCTGATCTGCCTCCTTGACAGTGTCAGACAATCCTATGGGAAAGCTTTGCCATCAGCTCACAGAATCACTTCTGATGATATCAGGCATGTAGGCAGATCAGGGACAGAGGCAACAGCTCCAGACTTGAATACAAGTAAGATTTTACTATATTTAGGGAGGTAAGGGGGTCCAGATGGTGGTTTTAACACCATAGGGTCAGCAATACAGGTTTGTGTTCCTGGCCCTATTTGGGGTTAATCCAGCCTCTAGTGGCTGTCTTCCGGACAGCTGCTAGAGGTCGCATCTGCGACACTGGATGCGAATTTCGCATCCATCGCGCAGAGCGTCCATAGGAAAGCATTGAGAAATGCATTCCTATGGACACTTTGAATGCGTGCGCCTGCGCATTCGGCTCCACTGACATTGGACGGGGAGGAGAGGTCACCAGCGCCGAGGGAGCCTGGCGCTAGATTAAGGTAAGTATCTGAAGGGGTTTTAACCCCTTCAGCGCCACGGGAGGGGGACTCTGAGGGCACTATAGTGTCAGGAAAACTGCTTTGTTTTTGCTGACACTATAGTGATCCTTTAAGATGATGCGCAGATGCCCTTAAGGGTGTGGGAGTATTAAGGAAACTGCAGTCAGTATTATGGGAGCACAGTGCTATACAGTACACCAAGCAGGTTACAAGTTATGGTGATTATAATATATAACCCTATACATTTACTGAACCTTGTATAGTGCCATGTGTAGGTACATTTTAACACTATCCACATAATTTAGTGCCACTAAATTCACTCTCTGCTACTTCAACCAACCCAGCACCGAGCAATTATTGCGGTTTCCATTTCAATAGAAAGAGAGAATCTTGGCAATGGCGATAAATGTGAGCGTGGCTGGCAAGGTGCCGAGAAATATCTAATCAGTTCTCAAATGTAATAAGTACACATAGATATTTAGCAGACACTCGGAAAAGTACTTAATAACAAACAATACTTCAGCTGTAAGCAAGGTTGTCAGATCCGCAATGGTTCCTGGACACACATGTGCTGCCTTTAATATGTGGAATATATATCAATCATTGAAGAAGGGATCCTGCAGGGACAAGCTTGATTTGCCTCTTGCAGCATCTGAATTCCGCATGCTACAAGGCCAGCACCTTTCCTCTACTGCCCAACAACTCGAAGAAGAGATAAGTTTCAAGGAAACACTGTGCGTCTATTTGTAGGTATAGAAAAACACGGTTTCAAGAAGCGCAGGAAATTGAAATGGGGCCTGTGGTTGCAAGCGGAGGTACGGAGATATCTCCCCAGATGCTGGCGGCTTGTTTTGCGAGTTCTTCTTTCAGGTCAGTAGTAGAAGGAAAGCTTAGATCTAATTATTCTGAGCCAAGACAAATCATCTCTCCGCATGCAGATGGACTTTTCGCTGTTATCGTTCACATACTTGGCTTGGTTGGGAAATCCTTAATGTTTTTTTCTGTGTTACTGGGAGAATCACGGTATACGTCTGACCCGGGGTATTGAAAACATATGCTTGGACCCTGTTCTTGCTTTATAGGTGAATGACTCATCGCCCTATGGAAAGCTTGCTGGCCAAAGGCTACACCTAAATAGGCTCCCTTGCAGGTTTAGCCAAACAGACAAGTGTCTGGGTGCTTAACCCCTCAAGTGTTGGAGGAACCATTAAAGCAGTACTGTAGCCCAGCTCGACATTGGCTTGTACAAGGATATCAAAGCTGCTCTGTCATATCTGACATAAGTTAAATTCAGCATAAGGAAACCTATTACTGATATTATTTACCTCACTGTTTTGACTAATAAACCTGCATTCTGAGCACACTATAGCACGTCATGACATTTAAAAAGACACTCCACGGCATCTGTACAGGTAATGGTGCAACACGCTAAACCCACTAGTGCTAGATGCCCACCCCCTTGGAATTCTAGCTACTAGTACTATAGGCCCACCACCTCGATATTCTATCCGCTAGCGCTATAGGCCCACCACCTCGATATTCTACCCGCTAGCGCTACAGGCCCACCACCTCGATATTCTACCCGCTAGCGCTACAGGCCCACCACCTCGATATTCTACCCGCTAGCGCTATAGGCCCACCCTCTCAGAATACTCCCATTAGAGCTATAGGCCCACCCACTCAGAATACTACCCCTAGAGCTATAGGCCCACCCTCTCAGAATACTACCCCTAGAGCTATAGGCCCACCCTCTCAGAATACTACCCCTAGAGCTAAAGGCCCACCCTCTCAGAATACTACCCCTAGAGCTAAAGGCCCACCCTCTCAGAATACTACCCCTAGAGCTAAAGGCCCACTCCTCAGAATCTACCCCTAGAGGTATAGGCCCACCCTCTCAGAATACTACCCCTAGAGGTATAGGCCCACCCTCTCAGAATACTACCCCTAGAGCTATAGGCCCACCCTCTCAGAATACTACCCCTAGAGCTATAGGCCCACCCTCACAGAATACTACCCCTAGAGCTATAGGCCCACCCTCTCAGAATACTACCCCTAGAGCTATAGGCCCACCCTCTCAGAATACTACCCCTAGAGCTATAGGCCCACCACTATTTTGCAGCATAGTCTTTTTCACTCAGGAAATAGACCATATCATGCTATCTGCCATTGTAGCGTATTCACTCGTTAGGTGGGCCATAACTTGCTACCTCACCCTCTAGTCTATTCACTCGTTAAGTGGGCCATAATTTGCTACCTCACCCCATAGTCTATTCAGTCATGAGGTAGGCATTATCATGCTATCTGCCAACACCATTTATTCAGCTGTGACGAAGCCCATAACATACTATCAGCCAGAGGAGTATATTCTTTTTTGCAGAAGCCATAACACTCAGATCTACTCAGACTTGCAGACATTTAAAATAGAAGAGCACTGATTAGCTAAAATAATCATATCTTCAATAAGAAAACAATACTTCTGTTACAGCTAATATGATAACCATAATTGGACAACAATTAAATCAATTGGCTTGCAAAGTGGCATTATCTTAAAACAAATCAAATTCAAATTGAAAGCTGATATTCGGCCATCTTTGTTTTGGTGTAGCGCTAATATTCTATGGGCTGGGTAACGTTACAGTAGAATTACTGGCATGTCCACGTTTAAAAAAAAAAAAAAAATGTGCAATTTTATTCACTAAAGTGAACATTGTCGGTAATTCAAAGTGAAATTTCAAATTTAAGGTCAAATTAGCTGAACTAGATGTGTAGATGAATGGGAGAAGTTCAGCTACTTTGACCTTAAAGGATCACTGTAGTGTCAGGAAAACAAAGTGTTTTTCCTGACACTATAGAGCACTGAGGGTGCCCTCACCTTCATGGTCCCCCTCCTGTGGCGCTGTTAAAACCCCTTCAGCAGCTTACGTTATTCCAGCGCCATGTTAATTCGGCACTGGTGACCTTTCCTCCCCTGCCGACATCAGCAGAGCCGAATGCGCATGCGCAGCAAGTGCCGCGTGTGCATTCAAGCTGTCAATAGGAAAGCATTTCTTAATGCTTTCCTATGGACGCTCTGCGCGATGGAGGCATAATATGCCTCCAGCGTTGCAGATGCGCCTCTAGTGGCTGTCCGGAAGACAGCCACTAGTGGCTGGCTTAACCCTGCAATGTAAACATACCAGTTTCTCTGAAACTGCTATGTTTGCATCTGCAGAGTTAAAACCTGAGGGACCTGGCACCCAGACCACTTCACTTCCCTTTAAATTTGAAATTCTCTTTGAAGTCCCAAAAATTCTTACTTTAGTAAATAACCTTGATAGTCAGCCAATATTTCAATAACTTTAATCGACAAAAAATAATTTAAATTTCAAAGCTTTCAAAGAAATAAAATGTCAGCTAATTTTTCTAATCCTCCCTGGATCAGTAATCAATCCCATCTGAGGACCACATATACTGCATTATCGAACCTTACAAAAATAAGCTTTATAAAAGTATTGCTTTATTCTTCATTTTCAATGTCTACATAGGGAGGTGGGGAAATTAAAACAGCAAATCCTAGGAGTTTAAAAGTAACAGACCAAAGAAAACTTACGCTAATTAATTATGAATTTAGATCATTGTACATAACTGGAGCAGTAGAGTCCCATTAATAAGGATTCCTCCTCAGATGCACATGTGTTCAAAAAATCCAGACATTTATTTAGACTGTGCTATGACTATGATAACCAACTTACCACAGATGACTCATGCACATGACACAGACATACATACCTAGGAATGACTGGAGTGTACACTGCACACTGTCAGCAGAGGCAACCATGTTTCTTACAAATATGCTTCTAATATGATTACTTAGGCAAATTCTATGATAAACTCTGGAGGTAGGTGGATAATATATCAATAGGTGTCTTGACCGAAATTTGAACCTGGGTTTCCCAGTTCTAAGGCAGTGAGTTTTTACCACGATATGGAATTATTCATTGGTTCCGAAGACAGAACTAGGCTCAAAAACTGGGTTCCCCGCACGATTTTCAATGGGTCCCTATTAACTGTGAATGGGAATATCTTATGTCCTGCCCTCTGCGGCTGCTAACAACGAATGAGTTACTGCAACAGCACTGCCTTCCCCATTATACAGGATGGGGAAGGCCTTGATCTTCCTCTATAAGCAGGGTACCAGCAGGATATTTCTATAAACTCATAGACAGCGAGACAGATGTATCATACACACACAAAACACAGAAATACAGAGACATTCTAAGTCACGCTAGGACTATTAAATGATTAAAAAGTCCACAGAGACCATGAGTTAGAATTTTTATTTTTTTTGCTGCTGCTGCTACCCAGAGAGCTGACACATTTCCTGTTTGGAGATGCCAGCATTATGCATTTGATGAGAACATCGCTGTGATGTGTGCTTCAGTGTTCATTCAAAGCAAACCACAGGGGCAGTAACATTTTATTACAGTAGCCTAATGGAAACTGGCAGACTCAGAGAGGATTTAGCTTCACACATCGGAAATTGTGCCATATGAAGATACCATCCTAGTAACAGGACTGCTCATAAAAATATCTGCCTGTCTACCTCACTATTAATAAGAATCCCAGGCCTATATTTATATATAAAAAGAGGGAGAGAAAAACATTTCTTTTTGGTACCTTGAGTTTTCAGCTTGTCAATTTCTTCTTTCAAAGATTTGATTTCTAAATCTTTGGTTGCAGTGATGGGGCCGTCTACAGCTGAATACTGCAAGGCTTGAACGGTCTGCGTAGATTCTGAGACAGTAAAGACAAAAGGCTTTAAACACAGAACAAAGTAAGAATACAGCTAAACGTGAGCAATGGAAGGCCAAACACTGTATCAAGAAATTTTAAAGGGACACTAAGCGCCACAACCACTAAAGCTGTGTGCAGTGGTTATGGTGAAAATCTATGGGCCGTCCAATAACTGTTTTAGAGCAGTTTTAAAAACAAAACAGATATGCCCTCAACACCCATTCCTCTCCAGTTGAAGTGATGATGGTGAAATGACATGTTCACTGTATTACCATTATAAATTCTGCTTAAAGGACCACTCTAGGCACCCAGACCACTTCAGCTTAATGAAGTGGTCTGGGTGCCAGGTCCAGCTAGGATTAACCCATTTTTTTATAAACATAGCAGTTTCAGAGAAACTGCTATGTTTACAAATGGGTTAATCCTTCCTCCAATGCCTCTAGCGGCTGTCTCATTGACAGCCGCTAGAGGCGCTTGTGTGATTCTCACTGTGAAAAATCACAGTGAGAGCACGCAAGCGTCCATAGGAAAGCATTGTAACTCATGCCGCGCGTGCGCATTCAGCCAAATGGGAGGAGAAGAGGAGGATCGGAGGCGGAGAGCTCCCCGCCCCCAGCGCTAGAAAAAGGTAAGATTTTAACCCCTTTCCTCTCCCCAGAGCCGGGCGGGAGGGGGACCCTGAGGGTGGGGACGAGTATGTTTTCCTGGCACTATAGTGGTCCTTTAATCTGGAGTGCAGGGACAGGATGAAAGCAGCAAGTTAACCATCCCCAGTACTCATAGAAATCACTGCTATCCAGATTGAACATAATTAATCATTGGTAACCCATTAGTGTAATTTCTGTGAATTCGGAACATACAAGAAGTTAGCTGAAAGCTTTGATTTATTATATTTATATTTTTTAATAAATGTAATTTCTCACTCAGCTCTGACAACTGCCTTCAGTTTACGTACAGTCAGGCACATGCTAAACAACATACATTTTATATAAATCCCAGTTAATCTCTGACGGACTGAAACAAACACAGAGGAGACCATATTGAGATCAGTGTGAACTAATTTAGGACAATGGTTAATCAAAATTCAGATCAGATAACAGGTGCTATCTGGTAAAACATATAGATCAACAGAGATTATTGGGATGGACTACCACTATTTATTTTTTCATGAGAAAAGACAGTGTTTACATTACCCCTAGGGGCACCTCCCCCCCCCACCCCCTGCAGATAGCTACTAGAGGTGCTTCCTGGGGCAGTGTCCCCACCCTCTGCAGGGAGACACTGACCTTTTCTCATAGAGAAGCATTGATTCATTGTATCTCTAAGAGGAGGTGCGGATTTCAGAATTTGTCCCTGCCCCGCCAAGTCAGAATTTGTTCCTGCCCTGCCTCAGAACCGATTTCAGCCAGGTCAGAATTTGTCAATGCCCTGCCTCCCAACCGATTTCAGCAAGGTGGCGGATCAGGGGCAAGGCCATTACCTTTTAAAGTGGTTAAGGGGGGCAGGTTTGTGTTCCTGATCCTAAAGTGTTCCTTTAATCTGATTCAAATGATTGCAGTAGATGTTGCAAAGAGTGTCCCTTTAAATCAGACCTGTTAGGTTCCAACAAGGAACAAGAACGTGTTCAAGTACCAAATTCCGTACCTTGCAGCTTTCTGCTTAGCTCTAACTTTTCCTGTTCCAGGCGCCGTATCCTCCTCTCATAGGCCTCTGTCGCTAAACTGTCTTCTAATGTCCTCTGCACGTTGGTGTCTAAATCTGTCCTGGATGTTACAGATGTTTCTTTCAAGGAGGACCTATCTGAAAGTACACTAAAAGAAAATACACAACAATCAGTTATTATAGGAACACTGCACGGGAAACGCTTTCTTATTGCCATATATTAACTCCTTTATATCTATACATTCCAATAAAATGGTTACACGGTACAGTCACAGGTGGTAATTAAAAACATTTGTGTTCTATTAGTAAATGCTACCAAACATTCGCAGGTATACATACTAAAAGCTTCCAACGGTAACATTCCTAACTCAATTAATCCCAAAATGGTTATTGGGTTCCATATAAGAAGCCATAAGAAACCTGCATCTTCAGGTTAGATAAAGTCTATAAATTGGATAATCTGCTAAACAAGCAGTTTGAATGGACTCTTAAACATAGTTGTGTGCGAGTCCTGTTGAGTCATTTTAATTGTTCCTTGATATTGGTTCATTACAGTGATGAACTAACCTTGATAACCCAAAAGTTTCTGAAACAGCTAACCTTAGAACAACAGATTTTTCGGCAATATATTACCTTGGCACCCCAGGTGTTTCTGAAACATATTACAAATGGAGCCCAACAAACTTTACATTTTATGGATTATTAACTGTGGGTCTCTGATAGATGTGAGGACCTCTGCTGGACAGATTGAGGAGCAGAATGGTCAATATGCATGAAATCCGCTATTGTTATAAAAGGACAACGTAAGCCTTGCCAAGAGACTGGCTATCCCACTATATGGGGCAAACACTACTTACTCAGTCTCACTGTCACTTTCTGAATACCGTGGTGCAATGTTTTACAGCTAAATATCAATTTATTTATTATTACAGTACAAAGGGTAAAAAAAAAAAAAGAAAAATCAAAGGAAAAAAAAACCTCAACATACTTGAAACATAAGTAGCAGACAGCCACATTAACTATTGCGTTTATGAAAAGACATCTAAGAGTATCACCATTTAACTTATTCTTGATCTGAAAATGTGCCTCCGGAATTAGCAGTCAAACCCTTAATATACAGTTTTAGAAACATTTAGTTCAAAACCGAGAAATTGTTCCTTACCAGTTACTTGTGTAAGTAAATCCTACAAATGGAAGATGGTGACCGGAAAATCCAGTATGAGTTGGCGGTGGCATGGTCTCCTAGACATGGGAAAATAGATCATTTTAACTAAAATTTGCTTAAAAGTGATTAACTCTGTCTCGTACACTAATTAGAGAATTATAAATATAACATGTAATCCATTGTGACTTGGACAGAGGAGATTTTACTCACATCAAAGAAAAGGGTTTCTTACAAATTCTATAAAAAAAAAAAAAAAAAGGGGAAAAGGGGAAAAAAACAAAACAATATAAAAACCACAGCCATCATGAACATGACTGATCAATGAACTTACGCAGTTTTTCAAGCAATCGTCATCAACATCAAAGTTAGATGTGTCGGTCGGGCTGCTGACTTCCGGGATATAAGGTGCTTCACAGTTACGTATATTATCCCAGTCAATCCCCACAAAAAACGGGTGATTCTTAAAGTCTTCGATGCCGTTCTGACCGAGGCGATGCTCCCTGCTGCATATAAGTCTTTTAATCAAGTCCTTTGCATTTTCTGAAATATCAGCTACCTGAGTGGGAAACTGGAACCTCTCCTTTAAAAAATATAAAGCAGTGAGCATAGTCAGGTTATTAATTCACATCTGCAGAACAGAATGGGTCACACATATCAGATTTTACCCTTTAAATACTAAAGGGTAAACAGTTACAAAGTGCAAAGGTGTTATAACATAAAGGTAATAAAGGGTCGATACTCACTTTATGGTTCATTATCTTCCCATAAGTCTCCACTAAGGACTCGGCGTAGAAAGGGGTTTCTCCGTACAGCATTTCATACATGCAAACTCCAAGAGACCACCAGTCACACTCCGGTCCGTACTTCCCCTTCCCGTCTTCCATAGCTTGTAGGATTTCAGGAGAGATGTAATCTGGAGTCCCGACAGCTACAGATGACTGGACCTGGAGGGGCAGAGAGTAAATCAGCACTACTTCGAAATTACAATTTCAGTTACAGAAATGGCTCAGCAGGTCGGAAAATCAGCTAAGATGTACTAAAACAACCCCATTCCTGGTCACAACACGTCTGCCTTTTGAAATGTATGAAATAACGATGAGCCATAAACATTATAGGATGTGCATGCAATTCACTGACCATAACTACTGTACATTATAACCTGTACAAACTGCGCATAGATAAACTATTAAAGATTCAATATATAAATATTCAGTTCTAAAACAATATTTGCTGGCAACGGTCCTGAATCGGCATATAGATGGACAGTTATTGTAATTATTGTGTGCTCGATATACTAAAAAGATACAAAATATAATAAGAGGTTTGTCGTTGCTCATTTTTCCCCTTCAGACACGTTTCCTGGGGGCTTACCGTTCCATCCTCCATGAGTCTCAGACATGATCCAAAGTCTGCCAGGCGAATGTGTCCGTTCATATCCAGCAAGATGTTATCTGGCTTAATGTCTCTGGAAAGAAAGAGAAAGAATTATAAAGAGGTTTGAACCAAAAAAAAATGATACGTGTATTTATTTTAAGAAAATAAGGAACATTATAAAAAGCCACAATCTTATTTTTTTTTTAAATACATTTTCAATCCAAGGAATCGTTCCAAGCTAGCCTGAACCTGTGAATGAGGCGTCCAGGAATATTGCCTACCTCTGGGCTGGGGTCATTTTCCTGAGTTATTTATCAGATGGAGGCATTGCGTACTGCTTATTGCGGGATGTGTTTCAGAATTATTTATCAGGTGGAGGCATTCTATACGTTTTACTACATACAGGAAGTGATTCAGAGTTCATTATAAGGTGGAGGCATTAAGTACTACTTACTGCAGCAGGGGCTTCAGAGTTCATTATCAGGTGGAGGCACTCCTTATTGAGGGAAGGGTATCAGAGTTTATCAGGTGGAGGCACTCCTTATTGAGGGAAGGGTATCAGAGTTTATTATCGGGTGGAGGCATTAAGTACTACTTACTGCAGCAGGGGCTTCAGAATTCATTATCAGGTGGAGGCACTCCATATTGAGGGAAGGGTATCAGAGTTTATTATCGGGTGGAGGCACTGAGTGCTGCTTACTGCAGGAGGTGTTTCAGAGTTCATTATCAGGTGGAGGCACTGAGTACTGCTTCCTACGGGAGGGGTTTCAGTATTCATTATCAGGTGGAGGCACTGAGTACTGCTTACCAAGGGAGGGGTTTCAGAGTGATTTATTGGATGGAGGCACTGTTTACTGTGGGAGGGGTTTCCTAGTTCCTTATTGGGTGAAAGTACTGCTTACTGCGGGAGGTATATCAGAGTTATTTATCGGGTGGAGGTATTGAGTACTACTTACTGTGTGAGATGTTTCAGAATTCATTATTGGGTGGAGGCACAGCTTACTGCGGGAGGGGTTACAGAATGATTTATTAAGTGGAGGCACAGCTTACTGCGGGAGGGGTTACAGAATGATTTATTAAGTGGAGGCACAGCTTACTGCGGGAGGGGTTACAGAATGATTTATTAAGTGGAGGCACTGCTTAATGCGGGAGGGGTTACAGAATGATTTATTAAGTGGAGGCACAGCTTACTGCGGGAGGAGTTACAGAATGATTTATTAAGTGGAGGCACTGCTTACTGCGGGAGGGGTTACAGAATGATTTATTAAGTGGAGGCACAGCTTACTGCGGGAGGGGTTACAGAATTATTGGGTGGAGGCACAGCTTACTGCGGGAGGGGTTACAGAATGATTTATTAAGTGGAGGCACAGCTTACTGCGGGAGGGGTTACAGAATGATTTATTAAGTGGAGGCACAGCTTACTGCGGGAGGGGTTGCAGAATGATTTATTAAGTGGAGGCACAGCTTACTGCGGGAGGGGTTACAGAATGATTTATTAAGTGGAGGCACAGCTTACTGCGGGAGGGGTTACAGAATGATTTATTAAGTGGAGGCACTGCTTAATGCGGGAGGGGTTACAGAATGATTTATTAAGTGGAGGCACAGCTTACTGCGGGAGGGGTTACAGAATGATTTATTAAGTGGAGGCACAGCTTACTGCGGGAGGGGTTACAGAATGATTTATTAAGTGGAGGCACAGCTTACTGCGGGAGGGGTTACAGAATGATTTATTAAGTGGAGGCACAGCTTACTGCAGGAGGGGTTACAGAATGATTTATTAAGTGGAGGCACAGCTTACTGCGGGAGGGGTTACAGAATGATTTATTAAGTGGAGGCACAGCTTACTGCGGGAGGGGTTGCAGAATGATTTATTAAGTGGAGGCACAGCTTACTGCGGGAGGGGTTACAGAATGATTTATTAAGTGGAGGCACAGCTTACTGCGGGAGGGGTTACAGAATGATTTATTCAGTGGAGGCACAGCTTACTGCGGGAGGGGTTACAGAATGATTTATTAAGTGGAGGCACAGCTTACTGTGGGAGTTGTGTCCGAGTTCATTATTGGGTGGAGGCACTGCTTACTGCGGGAGGGGTTACAGAATGATTTATTAAGTGGAGGCACAGCTTACTGCGGGAGGGGTTACAGAATGATTTATTAAGTGGAGGCACAGCTTACTGCGGGAGGGGTTACAGAATGATTTATTCGGTGGAGGCACAGCTTACTGCGGGAGGGGTTACAGAATGATTTATTAAGTGGAGGCACAGCTTACTGTGGGAGTTGTGTCCGAGTTCATTATTGGGTGGAGGCACTGCTTAGTGAGGGATGTGTATCAGAGTTATTTAGGTCAGGTAAGTAGGGGTCCTGCAATAATGCACATTGCGAACCTTGTGTGTTTAAAATCGGCCAAATATTTATCACAACTATTTTTTATCCAAGCAAACTAATCTCCCTTCTGGCAATAAAACAGTTAATGTAGATACTTAAAAGAATAATTAAAAAAGTAATAAAAACAACAGATTTGCAGCCTGCCCCATACATACAATAAATATAAGAAGTAGCTGTTATAATACAATTAACTGGTGATGAGGTAAACAGCTACCAGCCCCATTCAGGCAGTGAGGCCCATTCATCTCGTTCAATGATTGCAGACCATTCCAGAGCTGTGGGATTTTGGATCATACAGAGCGGTGTGGATCCCATGACTGTGAAAAAGCCATCGCATCAGCAGATGTTTATAGAATGCCACACAGTTATGTTTATTGGCATTGTAAAGTGATTTGCATGGGAAACGATTTATATATTTATTTACCTGAAGAATTTAGGGAAAATTCCCAATATTGTCATTATAGTATCAAGGAAATATTATTTATATATGCATTGCATAAAATGCAACATGGGAAACATACAAATGTCCACATTTTATAACTATTTAAGAGGAAGTGATATTTGCATAGTACCAGAAATATCATGAAAATATAACAAAACAATCCACTGTTATTATTGGCATTTATAAAGCACCAACGTATACCGCAGCGCTGCACCAGAGGGATCATGGGAAATCGTATAGAATGACATTGTACCAGAGGAATCATGGGAAATCGTACAGAATGACATTGTACCCGAGGAATCATGGGAAATCGTACAGAATGACATTGTACCCGAGGAATCATGGGGTCCACAAAAACCACAAGGGCATCAAAAGGGAAAGCTGAAATGAGAATGACAACGTTGGCGCATGCGTACAGGTCGCGTAATCAGCGTAAAATTTGTTAAATCCTACACACTATTCAGTAAAATACCCAGTTCCGGTACACGGCCATGTTTATCCCACCCAAGGCCAGAAGCTTACTGCCATAATTCCCCTTCATTCATCCTTACTGCAACTGAACTTTTTCACTACCAGAAAGGTCCATCTCTGCTTCCCACACTCATGTCGACAAAGAAAGGGTTAATGCATTTAGGGTCACGTCAGCTGGGGGGGAGGGTCTACAAGTAAAGAATGCATGAGAAAGCTTGGTATATGAAGAAAAGCTGTGCGATAAATGTAAGCACATGCTGCCCGTTAGCAGCAGGATGTCACAGGGGACTAGTTCATACGCCACGTTTAGTTTAATGAGTTTAATTCAGAGATGCTGAAGACTTGCCTGTGGTACTTGCTACTGTATGGAGTAACACGGCTCTGTAATATACACATTCCTTAAATCGCCTGGCTCATGTGCTTCTCACCACTCTGCTTCCTACCTTATAGCTCGTTTAGTAAATTAACACTATCAGTGTGTAACACAGAGTTCCACAGCAACAATGCTCACTGAAATGTAACACAGAATTCCACAGCAGAAATATTAACAAAAATGCAACAACAATCCTCATAGTAATGTAGCACAGAGCTCCAAAGCAACAATTCTCACAGGAATGCCCCCCCAAAATAAACATCAATGTTTAGTAGATAGACCCCCAATGAAAACACATGGATTTAATTCATTGTGGTTAAAGGACCACTATAGTGCCAGGAAAACATACTCATTTTCCTGGCACTATAGTGCCCTGAAGGTGCCCCCACCCTCAGGGTCCCCCTCCCGCCAGGCTCTGGGGAGAGGAAAGGGGTTAAAACTTACCTTTTTCCAGCGCCGGGCGGGGAGCTCTCCTCCTCCGATCCTCCTCTTCTCCTCCCATTCGGCTGAATGCGCAAGCGTGGCAAAAGCTGCGCACGCATTCAGCCGGTCGCATAGCATTTGGTCTGGCACCCAGACCACTTCATTAAGCTGAAGTGGTCTGGGTGCCTAGAGTGGTCCTTTAATTCTAAAACAGCTTGCAAACAAATTGCAGATCCCTTGTCTGCAGCCTTTGCAAGTTCTCCCCTTCAAACCCCGCCCAGACTTTCTGTGTCTGTCCAATCACAGACTTCCCAATGCAGCTCAACGAGAAGTCTTTGCAAGGCAGGTGCTCTGAGCAATTGCTGCATCTTGAGTTTAGCTCCACTGAGCTAACCAAACCAGGAATTAACAGGACCGGCTGTCTGATTGACAGTCGGGTGGGTGCAACAAGGTTCACTTATAAAAGAGCCAATTTCTATTAAAATTTGCACTTTTTATAAAAGTAAAAATTGAGGACACACTCAGTAAGCGAATATGCTTCAGGGGTCTGGAGCCCTTGAAGTCCAACTCTGATAAAGATCGAAAAGTGGTGACTCAAACACTAGCAAACACGTGAAAAGCATGAAATCAATGAGCTTCTTTGTTCAACTAGAAGATTACTCCATAAAGTAAAGTAGTTTTATTCTTTAAAGTAGTTTTATTCTTAAAACACACTTTTGTTTTTCAGTAAGATTGAAAACTATTCTAACAAGCACGATGGCCATTCACTGGTTTTGCAGAGTGCTGATTTATGTATTTGTTTAGAATGTAGTTATTCAGTCCATAAACACTTTGGACCTCGCAATCCACAGAGGATGCAGAAGATCCGTTTCCAAGCAGGATTGGGGTGTTGATTTTGCTATCAATGCACGTCACCTGTTTTTTTTTTAGCAGACAGCAGGAAGAATTAGTCTTGAACTTGTGCCCAGGAAAATGCAGTGTATATTTATAGTCTGTGGATGAGGCAATCCGGAATGTGATCATCAATCAAATCAGGAACACTGCTACATGTATGTGCAGTCACATCAAATGCTCTGTTGGTCCCCTGTATTAAGGAGACAGTCTAGGGCTGTAGGGCAGGCACTAAAATAAAAGTATATCTATTTATAACCTTTGGTCTTAATTATTAGGTGTAAACTACTTCCGTCTTAGGGGTTACTGCAGCTGTAGAGATTCCATGAGCAGAAAGCAGATAACTGAGCTGCAGAGGTAGGCAACCTTCGGCACTCCAGATGTTGTGGACTACATCCCCCACGATGCTCTCACAGTCATAGTGCTGGCAAAGCATCAGGGAAGATGTATGTGACGAACTGGACCTCGTCATGGGTTATTGGAGGGGCATACTTGCCAGCCTCTTACCCTGTGACTATGGCCCCTGTGTTAAATCCTGGTCAAAACCACTGTGTGTGCCTTTTTGTACTTGTATGGCCACAATTCGAACTTTCGAAACGGCACTTCGAACTCCCAAAGCCATTTGAAGTGCCATTCGACCACGAGGTGGCGGCCATCTTGTTCGCATGGACCAAAACCGCAAATAGACTTCGGATTTAGCCGTGAATGCCCTGGAACTATTTCCGGCATGAAAACCTTGTGGTTCCCAGTCGGTCCTCCAGCGGCACTAAGCCGCGATTCTATGGAACTATTTTCGGCTATGGGACCATGCCTGTGGTCAGTAAAAGATATGACTTCCATAAAATTTCTGAAACCCTGAACTGATCTTGGAGATAATTGGGTTTAGTATCACGTTTTCCACACATAAAAATGGGCATTTACTGTTCTGACATAAAAATGTGATTAATGGCATTTACTGTCCTGACAGGAAAAGTTGTGCCGAGCAGCAATCAATCCACAGGAGGGTTTGTGCTCAGCAGCAATCATGCAAATTGGAACCTGGTAACTGCCTTTGGGGTCAAAGGCCGGTTACAACCAATCAGATCTAGAGGAGGGGTATTTAGGCCCAGTTCTCCTCTTGCTCAGTGCCCTGTCGTGGTTTCCCTTGTGGTTGTCCGAGAGCGCGTTATTGATTCTGTTTTTTTGGGTTATTTGACTTTGGCATTGATTTTGACTTCCCTGTTTTCTGGCATCCCTGACTCCTGGCTTTTCCTTATCGTTGTGTCTATTTCTGTGTCCCTTGACCTCGGCTATTCCGGACATGTGGGCATAAACCTTGCTTGGGGATTGTCATAAAAGTCCAGTGTGGCACCATTAAACCTTCCCACTGAGTCCCTGGATCCAAGGGTTTGGTCCAGGACGGGAAGGGGCGGCGAGACCCCAACCAAGCTTGAAACACTGCGCATACTCAGTAATCTGCTGTTTGTGCCTGGAGCTAGTTGTACCCTCGGCACCCGTGACTGAGACAGCCCAGAACTCTGTTCCAGGCTGCCTAATGTCAATTTTTATGCTTATATCACATCTGTCGTCAGTGCACATTGCATGCAGACAAGAGATGCAGAGTGCCTGCAAGGGAAAGCTAGCTCTACACACCCCCAATCCCAATGTGTGTGCTCCCTCCCTCTCTGTGTATGCGCGCACTCATATCGTTGCTGAAATACGGTTTTGGTTGGTTGTTTTTAGCCCAACTGCTTCCCTCTTACTACTTCTCTATGAGAAGCCTCTGATTGGACCTCCTACGGGTGCTCCAATGTCACAAAGATGCATTGAAAGCAATGAATTCAAGATACGTTATAACTTTATTTTATACTTGTTTTGCGTTGAGGGACCAAAAATAGAATGCTAATATTTCTATCCAACCCAATAGGGCATTATTATTATTATTATGGTATTTATATAGCGTTATCAAATTCCGCAGCGCTTTACAATACTTTGAAAACAATAACATTTTAAAAAGGGATGGCGTAACTTTAATTTAAGCTTTATGTATCGAATGTAACTGACGCCACAAACTTTTGACTTACGGTTTGTCTATTTGTCAGCTGCACAAATATTGCACTCTGTAGAGTACTTTTTCTTTAGACCTGTTATGTATCTTTGACGTGGGGATGTCAAAAAACACAACCCAATAAAAATGTATATTTGGGGGGAAAAGTGATATATATATATCTTGGCAGATGATTCCCTGTGCAGCTAAATGTCTTGATGCTTCAAGACTCTGAATTTTTTGGGACTGCAAGCACGCGTATCTTCATACATCCCTCGTTTAAAGATAAGAAAAGGAACAGAATTGCAAAACCCTATCTTACCTAATAAACTTGGTACAAAACAAGGAGACTAATCCACAGAGACGTAAGATTTAAAGCACAGCGAAATCAGGCAGACGCTGTCAATCTGCAGTTAAACTGCACGTTAAATTGAACGATTGTCTCTGGATCACAGCAAGCCGTGTCACTGTACAGGAATGCTAGTTATTAGCGATGTGTCCTGGGTGCCGAGATCATAAGCAGACTGGCTTATCACTGGCAGCACAGCACAGCGGCAGCGTGCCAGAGATTAAAGACTAAGGACTGCTACCAGTCCAGCTAATTCACGTCAGAGCTGTACGATTGTCCTGGCACTGTGTGTTACAAGCATAGTAAAGCTCCTTAGGAATGTGGGTCCATATGTTGATGCCATCTGTCACAAAGTCTTGAAAGAAAAGGGTTCAAGAAGAATGTATGGCATCTTCAGCTGTTGCTAAGCAAGTAACTACCTGACATTTTACCAGAATTCTGAAAAGAGAGGGCACCGGGAAACCAGAGGGGGGCACCTGAAAATCCAAGTGAAAAGACGGTCCAGAGAGAAAGTTAAAGGAACAGTGGGAGGAAATCACACATATCTGTAGGATTCAGAAGCCAAAGAGACATACTAAGATAGCTTGTGGGATAGGGATCCTGCGGAATTTCATCGTGGCAGGTTTGACTCCCGGCAAAGAGACCTCAGTCTTTATCCTTCTGAGATCCATAAAATGAGGCCAGTCAGACGGACTAACAATAAAAGCTAAATGTACCTTTCACAGGTAAAATGGCACTACAGGCACCCGGGCCATTTCATCTCATTGAAGATGTCTCGGGGCATTGTCCCTGTCGCCCTTAGCCCTGCAAAGTTAAACCTTTGCAGGAGGACATGCAGCGTGGTCTAAATCCCCATAGGAAAGCAGTGAGTCGATGCTTTCCAACGGGGAAGGCCTATTGAACGTGCAGATTAGGTTACTGTTGTACAGAGCTGCAGAATTTGTTGGCCCTTTATAAATAATAGTAATAATAATCAGCGGACTTTGGCAGAGGAGGAGCCAAACCCAGTGCGGAGTGGCATCGGCGCTAGAATTATGTAAGTGCAAAAAGGTGTATTTTTTTTTTTTTTAACCCTTTTATGGAGTTGGGGGGGGAGGCTGCACAGACAGGCAGAGGGCCACTTTACTTTTAGGAATACATCTTTGTATTCCTAACACTAAAATGTTCATTTAAATACTTTGATATATACAAGTATTGTTTGCTAGCCAACCTACATTTTGTAATAAAATTAAACCCCACACCTCTCTTTTCTGAAAATGGGCACCTCCATTTGGCTGCCTGTAAATCATTGTTATAAGCTCTGCCCTTGTCACCCGACAGTCAACATAGAGAGAGCATACAGACAAAATGAGAAATGGAACAATGTTTCCCTCTCTACTCTTCGTTTGTAAAGGATGTCCCAACTTTGCCGTGTCTGTACTGGATTATAATGGCATTTGTTAAATCCTCCAAGAAAATGGAGGATCTAAAAAAAAAAAGAAGGATCTGGCATTATTAGCCCAGCGGAACCATCAATTTGTATGATGGTGTGCGTGTATTTCTTATTAGTCATTTTACAGTCTTCGCTGGGGAGCATGATATACAGCACATACGTATACACAATGTAAAACAAAGGGATAAAGGGATTAACCAGTGTTTTAAATGTACGGAAAATACAGTCCTTGAATGGAACAGACATAAACAAGACATGTTTTCACCATAATACACCTGTTGAATGCTTTAATAAAGTACAGGACTTCAATAGGGAGATTATGGGATACAGACAAAGTCCAAACAGCCTTCTTTCCTCTTTCTTCCATTTTAGAAAGGGTTTTCAAAAATCCTGGGCGCTCAGGACATATAGGTGTAAACTACTTCCGTCTTAAGGGTTACTGCAGCTGTAGAGATTCCATAAGCAGAAAGCAGATAACTGAGCTACAGGGGTAGGCAACCTTCGACACTCCAGATGTTGTGGACTACATCCCCCATGATGCCCTCACAGTCCTAATGCTGGCAAAGCATCAGGGGGGGGGACTCCAACTTTTACTCACGTCACAGTCAAATAACAAAATTCTACATATAAACTGCACTGATTGTATGGATTTTCCAACACCTTATTGTACACCTCAAGCCAACCACATATTGATATAAAGGTTACCAGTTGTAGATATTTTATATCATACTCTTCGTGTGTTTTGTCATTTACACCAAGCCACTCCAGCAATAAGAGTAATCGCAATCTGACTGTGGACACAGGGGGCTTAGTGTTAACACACAGTAGAAGATTAGTCGTCAGTCAGTTTATATATTTATTTAATGCCTGGACGCATTATGAACACCAACACTGAGGGGGCATTGCTGTGCATTGTTATAGCAAGGGACTGGGCTTATGACAAGGAGCTAAGAAACTTGGAGAGCTGCTTCTAAAAAAAAAAAAAATCACTGTGTAAGAGCAACAGGAATGAAGCAACACGCTTTATAATAAATATGTGACCAAACGGTGAAAAAAAGTGCATTGATTAATGTAGCAGACTCATTCCCATTCCATTCAGTTGTCCGTAACCCCTTTGTTCGTTTCCCGAATGGATGATGTATGGTCCCCCTTTTATAACTCCCTGAACACCGACCCCCCCTATTGTTAACCACAGTGTTTTCCCTGGGTGGCCGCCATTCGTGTAACCGAACACACATGGTCGAACGCCTGGAACTATTTTCGGCCATGCGATCTCACAAACCTGGGCAAAGATTGTACCGCTGCCCGTCCCACTTCCCGACCAGCTAGACGAACGACGTTCAGGAGATAGGAACTACTGACTGTGGGAAGCATTTGCTCCCTAAAAGCCAGGGGGAGCATTTATTGGTGTTCGCACAGGAACCCCCGACGGTTGACCTGCTGTTGCCCTCTTTTCTCTCAGAACTTTACCCGAATGGCGATTCCGTTCTACCAAATGGATCTGAGCGCTATTTGTACAACTTGGGCGCTCATATCCGGGCTATTCGGGGATCTAAAACTTGTGGGATTCCTGTGAATTATGAATATGTTTATGGGGTGTTTCATGTAGTTTCCTGTAACGGAGTTTCTCAGTTTTGACTCTATCTCCCAGACACAGGGACACCTTGTCAGGACTAGCCGTCCACTACAATCAATATTGCACTGTGTCTGTAAACAAAGTTTATACTAAGGATAATGGCATACATCTCAACATTTTAAATGTACAGAGAGGGACACTTTAATTGTAGGGGTGTAACCAGGGGCGTGGCTGTTCTGAGAAATCTTAGGGGACTTACTAATAATAATTTATTAAGACTAATTTTTAAACACATTCATTGCAGTTTAAAGACACATTACTGGGAGTATTATTGCCGTGAAACTCTGTTATACACGAAGACACACCAACAATATGGAGCTCCTAGAAAAGAGGGACAGAGGTGTCTGGGCCCAAAATAGGGACCATCCCTCCAAAGGGATTCCAGGGAGTTATGGAATGGGAAGTATATCTCTGCCACTGGCATTTAGATGATAAGAGTACGGTGATGGTCGCACACACTCACAATGCCGTTCAATTAGCCCAATCATTACTGGAAACTCAGGTTGCTATAAGGTATACGACCATCAGCAATATTACTGGCATTATGTATACATTATATGTTGGTACAGCTGCAATAATGAACATTGTATGGCAGAGCAGGCATTAAGGAGTGTGGTATACAGCTTAGCTGTGAATACAGCCTTCTTCCTGGCTACAGACATTTGCAAGTCGTGCCAACGAGCAATAATACCCAAATTAATCACAAGGATCCACCACCCCAGTGCTCTTTATGGATACAAAGAGCTGGGGGAAAAACTGGTAAAAATCATAAAGGAATGGAAAGAATAATGAGCCAAAAACTAAAATAGTCTTAATTATTGCCGTTTAGTTAATAAAATAAATTCCTAAAGTGTAATAAACCGGAATGACTTCATTCTACTGAATTTACCAGCTGTTAATGTAATGAGTGGAAACATTAAATATTCACAGTGACACAAAAAGGAGACATCAACGATCACCATACTGAGACACGCGAGGGATTTGTACTGATGGAGGATACACAGTGCGAGGTGTAGTATACAAACTGCCCACCAACAGAGACATTTTACCAGATTAACACAATAACGGGGAGCACCTGAACATGATCGTTACCCTCCGATTTGGAACCAAAATTACTGTGACGGATATAAAATGGCAATCTCCTTGTAGATATAAAGCTTGCGGTTTCACTTATTTTTAATTACAGTCATATTTAATGCATTTTCTTTTTAGAAGCAAGCATAAGAGCAGTGGCGTACTAAGGGGGGGGCCGCCCCGGGTGCCACACCAGGGCCCCTGTAGAGAGCCTCAGGAGGCTGCAGCTTTGCCCGGGCGGTGCGTCCATGAGGGCGGACCGCACCGCCCGGGCGCAGCCTGAGGAGAGGGGCTGACAGGAGTGGGGCGGACCGCACCGCCCGGGCGCCGCCTGAGGAGAGGGGCTGACAGGAGTGGCCGAGCCCTGCCTCATGATGGTCCGACGGGTACAGAGAGCAGCTGTCTCCTGTACCCGGCCAGACTAACAGGAAGTGCACACTGAGTGAAATAAGTGCACTGAGTGTGCACTTCCTGTTAGTCCGGCCGGGTACAGGAAACAGATGCTCCCTGTACCCGCGGACTATACTGGACTCAGCCACGCTACAGCAAAGGTAGGGGGGAGGGGGAGAAAGAAATTAGGAAGGGGGGGAAGAAAGAGAAATTAGGAGGAGGGGAGGAGAAAGAAATTAGGAGGAGGGGAGGAGAAAGAAATTAGGAGGAGGGGGGGAGGAGGAGGAAGAAATTAGGAGGAGGGGGAGAAAAGAAATTAGGAGGAGTGGGGAGAAAGAGAAATTGGGAGGAGGGGGGGAGAAAGAGAAATTAGGAGGGGGGAGAAAGAGAAATTAGGAAGGGGGGGAGAAAGAGAAATTAGGAGGAGGGGGGAGAAAGAGAAATTAGGAGGAGGAGAAGGAAATTGGAGCGGGAGGAGGGGGGAGAAAGAGAAATTAGGAGGAGGGGGGGAGAAAGAGAAATTGGGAGGAGGAGAAGGAAATTGGAGCGGGAGGAGAGATTGACATTCATCACATACACACAATGCACCCCTTGCACACAGAAAAACACACAATGCATTACACACACAGACACACAGACACAAGCAATGCAACCGTTACACACAATGCATCCCTTACACACAGAAACACACAATGCATTCATTACACACACTCAATGCACCCCTTACACACATTCAATGCATCCCGTACATACACAGAAACACACCTTGCAGCCCTTACACATACAAACACAATTTCACACAATGCATTCCTTACACACATATGAGGACATCCCCTACACACTCCACCCCCTGTGAACAAACTCATTGGTGGAACATGAAGGTGGACCCTGGGACCCAGACCTTGAGCTGTGTAAAGGACCCCCAAAAAATGGAGCTGCTTCCCGTTCTCCCAGAACATTGATTTTTGTGACCACAGTTACAAACCGCCTCCAGAGAGCCTGTTCTGCACCAGACCAGTGGAGCCAGACTGCAGCTAGAGCCCATCATCATCCTCATCTGGTTGTAAGTAGGCAATCTAGTATATTATTCGTGGCACCAAGCTCTAATTTACCTCACATTAAAGAAACACGTCCTGATCTGAGGTTGGAGATTTAAATAATCTGAGACCTCTAGGTGTAATACATTCGTCAATGGGTGGGGGGTGCCAAGCACAAGATCCGCCCCGGGTGCCAAAAGCTCTAGGTACGCCCCTGCCTAAGAGTAATGTATTCCCCTATCGTAAACCCACTCTGGTGCTTTCTCAATGCATGGAAATGCCTCTTTCAACACACCTCTCTGAAGCCAATAAAGAGTTTTATAGGAGCTGAAATACCATAATAATTCCAGGTCCGATGGTTTTTCAGTTACATTACAAAACATTCAATCATTTACATACCTTGCACCTACTTTGCTTATTTTATAAAAAAAAAAAAAAATGACGTGTCACAAAGAGATCCTCCAGCTCCCTCTCATCATACTACCAAACGCAGGGGGTGAAAACAAAAAGTGATGACACTATGCCCACATTTCTGGCAAATATCCATTTTAAACACCAACATTAAAAATGTTTGAGAAGATCCTTATTCATTTGATAGGGTCTGCTGAACTTGCACGTGGGAGGAATTATGGAGAGAAAATAACTTGGCTGTTTTTTGTTTTACATACATGGTAGAAGATGTAATTAAAATGCACAAACAAAACTTATTAGGGAACAAAAAAAAAAAAAAAAGAAAAGACAACAAAGAAATATGAGGCTCCTGATTGTTGGAGACTCTTTCTGGTCTGTGAGTGCTCCCACCTTAGTGATGTAGGAAGATAAAAAGATTTGAATGACTTTTCCATAAAATTCATTCAAAAACAATTTACAGGAAGAGATAGGTGACAGAGGGTCATGGATCCCAATGGTGTTTTAAGAACCGTTTTATTATATAAACATAGAAATAAACAATTAATATGGTACTGTCTGCTTAGGATATTAAAAGCACACACTGCTGCATAGCTTTAATACGTTTTATTTACTGCTCTGTCCTTCCAGTGATCTGAATATCCTTTGGGTACAATAACATTATATGTTGAATGCAGGCCCCAATATTGTCTAATCAAACAGCAGGGAAAGTCATATACTAGCCCAAACGCCTCCATATATTATTTTAAAAAATAGGAGAGGAGAAAAGCCAACATATTTAGATTTTATGCTCTCCGTGTGCTGCACACAATGAAGTATAACATTTCATCAGCTCCAGGCCCTGCACGTCGAGGTGTCGAGGGTTTACAGGTCAGACGCTTGTGGCTTAGGAGCAGCTCAAACTGTGATAGAAGTTGTACTCTAAAACTCGCTATGAAAATAAGAGCACTTTTGAATCCAGCAAGTAAAATTAATTGCATATTTGCTTTGAATGACATATACGTCCATCCAGTTTTTCCATATACTGTATTTATTTCATTACAGCATACTATTTAACCGCAATTTTGTTTAATAAAGGTCTTTTTTTTTTCTTTTTTTAACAGTCTATAATAACTTTAAAGGACCACTATAGTCACCCAGACCACTTCAGCTCAATGAAGTGATCTGGGTGCCAGGTCCCTCTAGGGTTAACCTGCAGCTGTAAACATAGTTTCAGAGAAACCGCTATGTTTACAAATGGGTTAATCCAGCCTCTAGTGGCAGTCTCATTTACAGCCGCTAGAGGCGCCTCCGCGCTTCTCACTTTGATTTTCACAGTGAGAAGACGCCAGCGTCCAAAGGAAAGCATTGAGAAATGCTTTCCTATGGACTGACTGAATGCAGCGCGCATGCGCATTCAGCGGATAACGTCGGAAGAGGGAGTAGAGTCCCCAGCACCGAGGGAGCCCAGTGCTGGAGAAAGGTAATCCCCTGAGGGTGGGGAGCCCCCAAAGACCCTATAGGCCCGGAAAGCAAGTTTGTTTTCCTGGCACTATAGTGGTCCTTTAACATATGTTGCAGTTTATTAGTAATCTTAAAGACCAAGTAGGGATTACAAAACAAAAAAAAACAAAAAAAGAAGAAGAAGAAAGAAAATGTAAATATCGGACTAAGCACTCCCACTTATCTCAACCACCAATTCTGAACTCTGACATGCTCAGCATATTCTGGCACAATTTGCCATTAATACCCATGGCGATCCTATGCCCATGAAGAGTTGTAGAACACTGCACTGTTGCCTCTAGACCTTTAGTGGCCCCCTCTATAGAAACACATTATGGGTTTCTCAGGCAGGGACAGAATTACAACACAATGAAACAATTCCAAGTTAAGGCATTCAAAAGTTGTGTGGCGATAATGGCAGCATATAATTACCCCACTACCGAACTCATTATTTTCAACCCTTTATTATGGTGCCACATCACTTAAAGGACAACTGTGATCTCAAAACTTTTTTTTTACTATAATAATCTTTTCATCAAGTTTTGAAATGAAATATTTTTGAAGTATAAGCATTAAAAAAAAAAAAAAAGAGAGAGAGAGAGAGAGAGAAAAGCTCATCCCCTACCTACTATCTGACCCAAGGTGTATGTATATGGCTGAAGGATCCTGTCATACTAGGTTCTTGTTTTTTGTTATACTTCATTAAAATAAAATAAAAAATCTATTTCCATTTGATACTTGATGAAAGGATTACTATTAAAAAAAAATAAATAAATAAAAATTAGTTTTGAGGTAATAGTTGTCCTTAAAAGGAACATTATAGGGTGAGGAACACAAACCTGTATTCCTGATCCTATAGTGTTAAATCCACCATCTTGCCCCCCTAAATATAATGAAATCTTACTTTTATTCCAGTCTGCAGCTGCTGGCTCTGCCCCTGATCTGCCTGCTTGGCTAGCATCATCAGAAGTGGTGATCTGAGCCAATCACAATGCTTCCCTATAGGATTGGCTGAGACTGTCCCTGCCCCTGGGCAGAGCCGGCACAAGTCAAACACAGCTCTGGCCAATCAGCATCTCCTCATAAAGATGCACTGAATCAAAGCATCTCTATGAGGAAAGTTCAATGTCTGCATGCAGAGGGAGGAGACACTGAATACCAGTCACACTGTGCAGCAATGCTCCAGGAAGCAGCCATCTGAGGAGTGGCCAGTTGAGTTATCCCTACGCTGTAATGTAAACACTCCATTTTCTCTGGAAAAACAGTGTTTACTGCAAAAGTCTGCAGGGACTGAGTATACTCACCAGAACAATTACATTAAGCTGTAATTGTTCTGGTGACTATAGTGTCCCTTTAAGTTTTCAAGAGTGGAGTAGGCAATTATGAACTGCATCACTCAGTACAAAGTAAACAACACGCAGAGTTTCTTACGCAGGAGAACAAATTAGTTCACATAATTTCCTTGGGCAGGAAAGATAAAATACTAATACTAATGGTTGGATTGCAGGATAATACCCTCTGTACCCAATGGGTGCTTACTACTTAAAATGGCGCAGTCGGTCTGAGTTTATCATAGTGAGAGAATATGAAAAATTCATATTTCCTGCATTAAAATTTCCTTGAAAGCTTTTAGCATTCGTCTAAATTATCAATGATGTGTTTTAAAGGACCACTATAGTCACAGGGGACATCCTGGCACCATAACAACTTAACTTCAATGAAGATAGAGGGGGAGGGCCAACCCAAAGGTTGTGGACCCGCCTGTTAAAAAAAGGTCAGGTCTACCAGAATTACTTGCAGGTCAGCCTGGTGTGAATGTACAAAGGACGGACTATGCAGAGAGCACGGTTTCAATGCCCTCTGCAGGGTCCTTGTGCTCTGACTGTAGCTGTAGCGTGTCTAATGATGCCCTTGCACTACCGTTTTTTGAGGACAGCTCTGTGCTGTTCCCAAAAACGAGACATCAGGAAACAAAGTCGTAATAACGGGAAAGGGCCCAGAAATTAGGACTGTCCCACCCAAATCAGGATGGTTAGGAGGCATTCCTTAATGTATTACACCATACCAGCCATGTTGTCACTCTATAGCTCATCATCCCTTTCAAGCAATTTATACATAATGGTCTCCTATAGTCCTTCCTTCACTAAATTGTATCCATTGCATCAAAATTATTGATATCTTTCTGTAAAAGTGAACCTTACTTTTATACACAATAATTGCCCCTTTTGAATTATTCAAGGTAAGGAACAAAATTAGCGAGCCATTTGCCGGAATAGGAATGGAAAATATCATGGCTTTGCATTAATTTGAGACACAGATGGTTGAATGATGCATAATATATTAAGACAAAGTAAGTAGCAGAGATCCCTCAATACTACTAATTAATGTAATGCAATCTGATCAATACATATATAGAAAGTTGCTGAGGAGGGAGAACTGACCAGCGGAACTGGGAAAGGAAAACGTGTTTGCAAGATTATTGGTGGAGGGAGAAGTAGAATGCAATGGCAATGGCAGACTGATGGGAATCTAATGAAAAGAGTGGGGGGGGGGGGAGATAAATGAAGAAGTATTAGTCTGAGAAGGGAAGCCAGTGAAATAGAAAAGTGAAGAAGATGTCAGTAATGGAAGACAGCGAGGGGAACCTGGTGAAACTAGGAAGCAGATAAATGTAATAATCGAGGACTGATAAGAAGACCTAGATAAATGAGGAAGCAGAACTAAACAGCACTAAAAATGGATTGCAGATAGGAGAGGACTGGGTTTGATCCATGTCACTGGTGACAAAATAACAGAAAGAGTTCATTGTAGAGAATTGAAATCCAAATTAAATGTTAGAAAAATATAAATACCTCTCCAACTCACCTATGGCGTTTGGCTATTGTAGCCGGATTTTTTTTACATTTTGATTTTGACTTTGTGAACATCAGCGTCTCTAAAATCATTATTCTCCTATTTAATGTCTATTAGTTTTGAGCATTAGTCAGGTTCTCATCGAAGAACTTTAAAGAAAATAAATAAATACCCTGTGATCGATGTCTGGGGACATTGAGGTCACAGAAGAATTTCATGTAAAATTGCTGCTAGGTGCTTTGGATGCCCCCCACGTCTTCCTCTCGGTAGCACATATGGGAGCCACACAATGTCACGGCAGCTGAACTGTTAACCGGATGGGCATAGGGTTGGCCTGCTACACATATGACGGGACAAAGCTTGGTACCCAACAGGTTATCACCCAAAGTCGTGGGCACTAATCAAAATGATATTTTGAGCCATACAACCACAAGTCAAAAACATATGGTTCACTGTTTCTTTCAGCAGGAAAACCCAAACAATTTAGTTATTTACTGACTTTTTATTAGGCCATAGTTGGAGTTTTTATTTGCAATGTGAACAAGAATAGAATTCCTTTAACAGGCATGGAAAGTTAACCGTATGGGAGCATGTTATGAGACAGCTATTGGGAGTGTGCAAAGTTATTAAAGCTGCAATCTGTGAGGCCAGCGTCAGATAAACATTGTTCTTGCATTCCATCCAAATGACTTCCTAATTCTCGGAAAACTACTGACTTGCCATATTTTCTTACTGCTAACATTGAACCCGAACTCAGAGGAAGCTCTGCAAGATGATAGACCACATGGGAAAGTGTGTGTCTTCATCGTTTTATTAAAATTGCTACATGTATGGAACACAGAGAAACATGCAGATCAAATATGATCATAAAGGAAATCACAGCTGCTTACAGCAGAGATACCAAGCTCGGGCACTTGAGGGCCACAAATATCCTTAGTTTTTAGGAAAATACTGATAAGGCAAAAGGCTTGAAAATGGCATACTATGTTACCTATAAGAGCAGAACTCATACAATGAAGATGTATTCTATCTTTGATACCAAACCCAAATAACATTTGCACGCCACGAGCACTTTACAGTCACATAGAAACCAAACAAACATTTACTTATGTAATAGAAGCAAACTGAAAACCCAATTCACCTCGTAGGTGGATTTTCAGGCACTATCACTGAATGCGGACAGACGACTGCAGGCTCATAAGATTGCATGTGCGCTTGTGGTGCTTTACATGTGCCTACATTCAATCAGCGGTCATACATTTAGAGAAGTAGGGGAAGCAACTCCTAAATGGCAGAGAATTGAGCAGTGAGACTGCAGGGGAATGATGTACACACCAAAACTGCTTCATTAAGCTTAAGTTACTTTGGTGACTACAGTGTCCCTTTAATGTAGTGGTTCTGGTGTCTACAGCCGGTCCCTGTGGACTGACAATTGTTAATACAGCCTTTACATAGAAATGGTGGTGTTTACATTGCTTCCTAAGGCCACTAGTGGGACTTCCTGGATGATGTCCTGCAAGCATTAGCCTCCCCATGCTTCAGCATGGGCACAGACACGGCAAGGGACACTGGGGTGGAGGGGGGACGACTAATGGACAGACAAGAACAACGGTAATTGTTAGCAGAACACTAGAATGTTAGGAATACATGTTTGTATTCCTAACACTATAGCATTCCTTTAAGCTCATCAACGTCCCTCCTTGATGTATTTACATATACTATAATCAAAGAATCATGGGAGTTGTAGTTTATTAACACCTTGGAGGGACAATGCTAGAATTCCCCAGATCTAAACAAACCCCTTACTTTTATCCATTAAAAACCTAAATTTAAATTTTCCCTCCAATTTTCTAGGATGCGAGCGATGAATGGATTTCATCTTTAACTTCCAACTAACAACTATTATTCTACGCAAGATTTATGTTTTCCTTATAAGATTCACACTTGCTCCAAAGACTGTCACCAATAAATGAATAAATAAATGAAAATCATAAAAGTGAAAATGAGCAGAAAGCGCATGATTTAATAGATTTGTCTGTTTGGCGTCTCAGGTCTTTACATAGCCATCTGGGAAATGTATCAGCTGAAACTGCTGTAGTACAGAGAAGGCAGCATGTCGTCGCCTTCGCTAAAACGAGAGGAATTTGTGAGGCTACGCACTGAGGCCAGTTACTATAGCAGAGATTCACTAAGGGCCTACGCAAGGGGCAGGTCGGACTACATCTCCTATAATGCTCTTAGAGTCTTGATACTGGCAAAGCATCATGGGAGACATAGTCCACAACATCTGGACTGCCGAAGGATGGCCACTCCTGGCTGATACAATAGCAGCATTTTTTTTTTAACATACTGACTGTATTCTTAGATAAGCGGTTAGTGACAGACGCCATTTCTTCATGCCGACCTGCGTCAGCTCTACACCTGCCTGCGATCAGGACGCAATTTGCACATAGTGACAATGGCATTACAGGATTTCACTCTTCTGCCACCTCTAGACACCCACGTGAGCATTACTCCATATATAGCAGCCAACGCTGGGCTAAAACAGAGCTCCAAACACATTTTTATTTAACCTATCAATACGCTGGTCTTACAAATTGCCATTTAAATACACGGCATATCAGAAACGTGGCAAAATATGCAGCAAACATACACACATACAGCCCGGTAAAAAACAACCAAAAAAAACTCTATAGATATCTTCCGAGTATCACTTCAATGTGCACAGCACAACCACTGCTAATAAAATCCCACCAATAAGCTGATCTGGCTCTGGATCGTGATTGCTTTGCAAGTAGAGGGTTGCTGGACCCACCATATTTACCTGCACACAAATCACTTCTTAGTGAAAGGCAATCCAGTATGCAGAATTCATATGCTTAAACAGAGGAAACCCAAAGTCTTTGTGCAGCATATGCATGCTACACATTCACTGAGCATCTCTTTTCGCATTCTGCCCAGCAGCATGAATAGGGAATAAAAGTCCATATATCAATAGACAACTGACACTTTCACTATTTATAACACAGGTTTATATTATTATACAAAAATAATTCCTACGCTCAAACTCCCACCACTCCTTGGCGGCAGTAATGACCATAGTACACATCAGCTCCAATACATACACACTATCCCAAATCACTATGCAATAACCAGGTTTTTAGTATCACTCACTCCAGTGGCCAATAGACTATAAGCTCACCTTCCATGTCCAGGCAAACCTCTTAGGGGAGTCCTACACTAACAATTCACCTTGCTTGTTTCAGATTCAGGCAATAAAATCACTAATGAGACAGAGAGGGGTATTTTCTAAACCCCTACTACACACTTATTACCCTTAATAGGGAACACATGGGGTGGGCGGCAGAATTGCAACATGGCTGTGTGATACAAAAGCAAAGACATATATACAAAAATGAGTCCTGCGATCAAAATCCCACCACTCCTGGGCGGTTTATAGAAGGTTTATATGACATTATCAGTCATTTTGAAGAATAGAAAATACTTCCTTGGACAATCCCAAGACAATATGTATACACACCACCACCACCACACTCACCGCACCCTATCAGTCTCTGTGCAGGAGATGCGGTACGACTCACCTGTGAACATAGTGAAGCTGATGCACAGAGTCAATAGCCATGACCATTTCGGCAAGGTAGAAACGAGCCATGTCCTCGGGTAGCCGGTCTTCAAACTTGCTGAGCAGTGTGAGCAGGTCTCCCCCCACATAGTAATCCATAACCAGGTACTGCGGAGGAACAAGCAGGCTACCATTAGAACAGGGAGCAAATAACACACAGCGAGGTTATATCAGGCCACAAACATAGGTGTTAAAATGGCGTGCCGACAATCAAAAAGCAGGAAAATTCAGGTAGGGAAAAAAAAACATGGAATGAAACAGGCTTGTAGAATGTACCATCATCTTTACATTGTCTGCGGACAGAGAGCATTGCAGTCCCTGCGTGCTGGGCATGAGGTTATTGCTGCCCTGTTTATCTAGCTGCGAATACTGTCTGGTTGGCACATGCCAGCAAGTGAGAATATTCTAAAATGATTGTGTGAAAACAATGAAAATATTCTCTGCAGCAAAACAACATGCTATAGTCTGGGATTCATTCAAACATCGGCGTTCTTGGCATTAGGTATACAGAGAGGTTCTGGTGCAAAGTTTCCACACAAAAAAATTGAAGCCATCACCATGGAAACCAATGGAACGATCCTGCTGATTGATCAATTTGTAGAAATTTACTCCATTTTATCTAAACATCATCTAATGCATCCCATAATTTCCAACAGACATAGCTCTTTAACAGAGCATCTCTTGGGAAAGTAAAAAGGTTAAAAGGTATATGTGATTTTTCATGTTTTAGTGGCGGTAGCTCTTTAATAAAGAAACTTTAAGGATAATTATTTATGCTAGAAAGTTATAACTTTTAGCCGTTTTGCTGTTGTGAACTACATTTCCCAGGATGCCTGGGAAGGCACTATGAGAAGGATAGCCTATCTTTTTAAAGGAAAGCAATCATTACTGTGTTTGCTAGATAAAACAAGAACATTACTTAAATCAGTCACATAATAAATTATACAAATTGCAAGGCTGCATTTAATTGCAAGCAAAGGGTTGTGGTTGGAATAAATGGCTAGCGATATGTTTAAACACATGGCAGGCAATGAGCCATTTTTGCATTGGGTTATATTAAAATTGAAAAGCGGGTATCAGGCATTTTGAAGCATTAAAAAAAAAAAAAGATAAAATGAAGCAAGGTGTTAAGCGCGGGTGTAAATGACATTTCCGTACCATATTCTGGGCTAAGTTCAGAGTTTTCACAATTTTTCCATCTCTTTCAAAGACATAAAATAAATGTTCACACTCTTGTCTGCTTTATTTATGTTGTCATGACTTCGGTTTAAATGGCTTTCTTTTGGACGTGTGCAGGATTTACCATGCTTCCATGAATATTAGAGAATAAAACAGCTGTGAAATCACGCCCTAGTCACCTCTCCGTTCGAGAGAGTCCCTCAACGTATGGACCATAGCTCGATCTTACCATTAACATATGTGCAAGATTGGAACCAAGTGATTAAACTAGCTACATGAGAGTATATGAAAACACGCACAGATAGCCATGAAACTAAAACGTGAATATGGTAATGAAATGGACAGTCTGAGTAATAATGTACTGCAATCCCCATATTAACATTGCCAAGAAAGGAAACCGTTATTGTGAGGTTAAAGGGAAGCTGGAGGGAGTATTAGGGTAACTGGGCGTGGGATAGATATAGATATTGGCAGTTAGGTATTGACAAGCAAAGAAAGATAGATGTAAAAAGGCAGAGAGAGAGAGAGTAAGAAAGAGACAGAAAGATACAGATGAATACAGAAAAAACAGAGAGATAAATAAATCTATAGTTCTAGAAATACACAGCTACATTATTACCAGCATCTATATAGCACCAATGTTTTACATTTATAGAATGGTAACTGACAATACGTAACTGCCATACATAAATTAACAGACACAAGAGGTGAAGAAGAGCTTACAATCTATAGATAGATACAGCCATAGAAAGAAAGAGAAGATGCAGATTAGGATCCTGAGACAGACACTGATGTGTGAGACTTACTAAATAGTTGTCATCCTGGAATGCATAATGCAGTGTTGTAATCCACTGGCTGTCTCCGTTCACCAAAACATCCCGTTCTTCTCGAAAACAGGCCGTCTGAATAAAACAAAGGGAAATTGTAAACCATCTCTAACAAATAATTAGGGTACAGCATTTTATTGCATTTACTAAGGTAATGGGTCTGTCTTTGGCAACATTTATTATTTAATTAAAATACATTTTAAAAGAAGAAACCATTGTTACACAAACTAAGAGAGAAATCAACCAGCACAGGACCTGACAATCTGCAGGAGTTAGAGCTCCTGTTATTATATTCCTATATCCCAGACACTCAGGGCATGGCTGGCAATCAAACTGCACCGCGAAGGCACATGGGCATGAAGAGAATACTTTAAATGCGATCACGTGAGTGCATGGTGTAATATACCCATACATGCTTTTCTTTGTTTTAGGCTCTGGAATTATTTAAGAGTGATTTTATCCAGTTTACAGAGATGGCAGCAAAGTAACTGCAAAATGGCAGCATCGGGGCTTTGATATGTCTCCATAGATTTATATATCTGTCTCACAACATAGGCCAATATCTGACGTAGCTACAGACAGTGGATAGAATGTTCTGTTATACCAGACACGTAGAGTGAAAGTGATGAAGCCAAAACAAACATGTTTGGAAATGGCTGAGGTAGAATTACAGAGAAAATACCCTCTGGACTGGGCAAACTGCACACTGTATTCAGTCAAGAACGGATGCCGTGCCCAGGGTGGGAGACAGAGAGATTAAGGTCACCACATTTCCTTTTTAAGGTGGGAGCATGTGTAAATCAAACGCAGTCATGGCTAAATTTATCACTGCAGGTTCACTTCATGGGAAACTAAACTTCAACACAACATGGGATCGCTGATATTAATATAGCTAAATACAGGGAATATGGAATCGGGGTATTATCTGCACTGGGGCACTTGTACAAAAACAGTCCCACATTAAGCACAAGGCACCTACATCATATCATTTTAAGGCCTTAATATAGCATACCCTTCAATTCTACTCAGTGTGCTTAAAGGACTACTATAGTGCACCCAGACCACTTCAGCTCAATAAAGTGGTCTGGGTGCCAGGTCCCCCTAGAGAAACTGCTATGTTTACCCTGCAGTGTTAATCCAGCCTCTAGTGGCTGTCTCCCTGACAGCCACTAGAGGCGCTTCTGCGATTTACACTGAGTAAATCGCACTTATTTGACGCTGGACGTCCTCACGGAGTCCAGTGTCAAATAAGATCCCCCATGGGAAAGCATTGAGTAATGCTTTCCTATGGGCAGGTTTGAATGCATGCGCGCCTCTGGCTGTGCATTCGGCACCGCTCTGGAGCCGACCTCGACAGGGGAGGAGATGTCACCAGCGCCGAGGGAGCCCAGCGCTTCAGCACCGAGGGAGAGGGCACTCCAAGAGCCTATAGTGCCAGGAAAACGGGTTTGTTTTCTGGCATTATAGGATCCCTTTAACCCCTTAAGGACCAAACTTCTGAAATAAAAGGGAGTCATGACATGTCACACATGTTGTGTGTCCTTAAGGGGTTTATTCAATGGTACTCCAGAAAAACAATCAAACACATTTGACTGCATGCTGGAGGGACAATGGATGGATGAGCCGTTTAGGAGCTATAAAAGGCATTCAGGAGAAAATTAAAGCCTAAATAATGCATTCAGATTGGCTGAAACTACCATGCAACCACGAATCAGAATACAGCTGGAATTAAAATCCTGGTCAGTGACAGATGAGGATAAACTCATGGCAGCGCCCTGTTATAAAATACTAACGTCCTGGAGCAGGGGGGCAGCTATGGTGTTAGGGATTGCATCTGGAACACCAACTGAGGACTTTCCTAGAGCTGACAGGACTTGCGGAGACAGCAGAGATCATGGGAAATGTATTCGATTTGCATAAAGAAAGGGGTGTGGTAAATGCGTGTTATTTAAAGTAGGGAATGCACATTAGCCACTTCAAACTTTAAACAAAAATAGAATTTCAAATGTTCCTCAATGCACAAGTAATACTATTAGCAGCATGCTATGGTTATGGTTTGAATATCCCTTTATTGGGGTGAGCTGTTTCAACTATCATTAAGCACAATAATGTAAAGGTTGAGAAACGCGAAAACCAAAACGTTATTTTAAGCTCCTGATATGTGATCATTTTAGCTGCTATGTCTAATTTTTAGATGCCCAAGAATATGTCCAGTTTAACAATGTGTGTTAAAACTTACAGTAAATAGAGAAATCTATAATAATAATAAAAAAAAAACACAAAATGATTCTTCTTCCTCTGAGGGTAAATGTAGAAGTTTAGCAAATGGGGAAGTTCTGCTTTCTGTAAATACATTCTTCGTTTGTCAGATTTTTTTTTTTTGTATATCAATTTACTATTTAGTGGCATTTTTGCTAAAAAAAACAAAAAACTAAAATTTATTTGATCTGACCTGAAATGTTACACTTTTTTTAACTCAATGCTTAGTGAGCAAACCGCACTGTCACGTGAACACTATATAAATGGCTGGCTGAGTGTGATAAAAACCAGCCTGAGGTCAAAGGTTAACCATCGTGTTAAAGTTCCCTTTATTGCACGGCTAAACTCCTAATCATCTGTCCCCGTCTGTATTATGCTCTTAAAGTGAATGCACCTTCCCACTCGAATCGGATACCCAAACGGTTAAGGGAAGAGTCCCGAGAGAATGCACGCAGACAGGGCAGAGGCAGGTATTTTTAGGACGCCTTAAACAAGGCCTTAAAAAATATGTTGGCGAATAAAAAGCGAAATGGTAGTGAGCGTAACAGAAAATCCAGAAGGAATGTTGTAAACAAGCTGCTGATCGCAAAGAAGGTCATCGTAATTTATATTTCCATATTCATTTTGGGAACAGAGTCTACTCCAATACCTCTGAAAATAGACTTTCTTCATTCTATTGCTGCCATGGTGCTGTGTGTTTATCAAATATTTATTCCCTGGAGAGTGGAATCAGGTTAACATAAGAGAAAGACTTTTCTGCTACTCTCTCTCTGTCACTTATCTCCAGACAGGCTTTCTGAAACACCATTAACCCTTTAACTAGCAAAAATATACAAATAGAAAGGATGCTAGTTAACAAGATTGGGGATTAACCATTCCAGTGCCAGCGCTCACAAAAATATAAATATGTACCCCCTCTCTCACACACACACTCAAACGTAATGTGAATGGCCTGCCTGGTATTTTATTAATAGCACTGTTAGTGGAGGGTTTGGGACCGAAGAGACTATCTAGCAATGTCAGTGTACTCTCCATTTACCAAGCAGACTCGTACAATATGTTTAAACCAGTGTGTAAATAAAGTGACCTTATAGGCACCAGAACAACTACAGCTTATTAGATGTGTTCTGGCGAGTAAATTCCCTTCAGGGTTTTTTTGCAGTAAAGGCTGTGTTTGCATTACAGCCTATGGATACCTCCACTGGCCACTCCTCAGATGGTTACTAGAGATGTTTCCTGTGGCAGTGCTGCACAGTGTGACTGACATTCAGTGTCTCAACCCTCTGCATGGAGACACTGAACTTTCCTCATAGATGTGCAATAATTCAATGCATTTCTATGAGGAGTTGCTGATTGGCCAGGGCGGCTCTGCCCCTGATAATCTCAGCCAATCCAATGCTTTACTATGGGAAAGCATTGTGATTGGCTGAGATCACCACTTCTGATGATGTTAGCCAAGGAGGCAGATCAGGGGAAGAGCCAGCAGCAGCAGACTGGAATAAATGTAAGAAAATACTTTATTCAAAGGGTTAAAGGGGGTTGGGCTAGATGGTGTTTTTAACACTTTAGGGTCAGGAATACATTTGTGTTCCTGACTCTATAGTGTTCCTTTAATGTCGCCCAGACACCCATTTCTTAAACCATTTACAAGCAAAGCTTTCCCTCTAGATCCTGTTTGTTTATTTATTTATTTTAAATTCTTTATTTTTGGCATGACAGTGCGATACAATAATGAAGAACCACATGCATTACACGGTGTAGGTTACCAATCCGTAATCCAGTTTACATCTGAGTATACCATCGTTACAGTTCGCGTGATTGTGTTCAGTTTGGAAGAATTTGCTAGTTAGTGTCATTTTTCATACATTTTCATCCTTACATACATTTTGTGAGAAATTGTAAGCGTTATACAATAAAAAGGAAAAAGAAAGGAAAACATGCAATAACTGGGTATTCTAAGTACCGCAAATGTCAAGCTTTGGTTTCAGCCCATAGTAATCTGTGTTATTAGGTGTGAGACCGTTCTCGTTGCAGCGGGACCTATTTGATATCGACCGTAACCCCGTGTGGGTAGGTACTAATATTCTTGGTCCCGTTTCCAGCAACGGTGTTGTAGATAAGGTAGGGGAAGGGAAGCAGGAGGGAGGGGAGGAGGGGAGGGGTGAGGGCCCCCGTGGCGGAGTCCGGAGCGTTGCTGTTTGTTTATATTGTGACAACGGAACTCTAATTACCTAGAGTCATCTATAGCATCTTTCGTAGTTAGTGAAAAACAACTGCCGCCATCGGCAATCCTATTGCAATACGTAGATCCACCGCTGGTACCAGGCCTGTCAGTCTTTCAGGTATAATCATATTGATGCAGGTATTGAATGGCTCCCAAACCTCTCAATGGCCCCCAACAACTTAATTCATCAATAATATTCTATGATATCCCCAGTTCTTGAGAACGGAATGTGTTGGTGGAAGGAATAGGGTGTTTCCAGAGCAGTGGATTTCAAACAGAGAGAGTGGTACCTTTGCTTGCCCCATGCCAGGTTAGAGTGAGCCACAAACATATTGACTTCAGGGCTATAATAGATGAGTCGTTTAAATAGATATAATTTTCACCTAACAATTAATTACGACTAATTAACTAAACCAGTTTAGCTATAAATAAGTAAATCTTCCTATTAAGGCTTCACGTTAAAGTGACATTTATAAGCTGCTGATGAAGGTAAACAAGTAGGAGTGTCATGGAAATTTTTCTTCCCTGAAATGAGCATTACTTAAAAAATAAATAAAAAAAACATTGACAAGAATTTTATGGCATACCTCCCAGCTGTCCTGGACTTGGTGGGATAGTCCTGATTTAGGAATGGTGCTCCGCTATCATGGCAGTACCATCATCCTCCCTCCTCCCCCCTTGAAAACTACATAAGAAAGCCCCCATAAACTGATTTCACACCAGAAAATATTTTAAATGCACTTCATGCATTTAGAAGTTAGTTTTTGTAAATAGTTTAGTTTCATTTTAAATATTACATGAAATATACAAGTTTGCACATACAACAAAACAGTCAGCTATGTTAAAAATATATTTAGTTTGGATTCCACATAAATTGCAGTAAATATTTTTACACTTACAGTACGCTTACTTTACTACCAAACAACCATGCAAGGAAGCGAACATACAGTACAAGCAAATACAAAAATAAAATGGATAATTTCACTAAACTGAGGCATGCAAAGAATAGTGGGATTGCCGTTTTGCAGGCTAAAATAGCCGAGTTCCGAGAAATAACAATAATAGTACAGCGAATAAAAAAATCCAAAATGACACATGGGGCTCAAAAGCTTACACTCTATCAAAGATAAACAACATACAGACCGTAAGCACTAACTATATTCTTCTTTAATTCACTTGATTGTTAATAATTTTAAGGTAAGCCAATTAAATGCAGTCCTGCATTATATCTTAAAATACCCTGTTATTTTACATTCCGATCCAAAAAAGACCTCGAACTATGGCTATTTTGGGCAGAGCGGAAAATATTTACCAGTTCACAACCTAAAATGTTCTTCATAATAAAAAAATAAACCCAAAACAAACATATTACACTGCTTATACCCAGTAATGTACGTACAGAATTTCCACAGGAAATGAAAAGGTCTGCGGAATTAAGAAATAAAAACAACTGTGTTTAAAGGAATTTAATCCTAATAACCCACATTTTTTTCATGTACTGGCACTAAAAGGGTTACAGACACTGCAGTGTCTCCTTCAGGAATGGGAGATGTATTTGCCAGTTGCTGACTACCCCGGTGGCTTTATCATGGAAATTTTGCCTTCCTAGATTTTGTTACACATCAGAGAGTGACCTTCAGTATCCACACCCAAAAAACAGCTGAATGACAAAAGTGACACTCGCCAGGATGAAAGGGAGGAGGGGGGATGGTGGGGTTCTGTAAAATCCGACCTGTCATGCATAATAATTATTAATATATTAACGTTTAATCTCTAGCCACTTCACGGAGTAAAAGATATATAGAGTGTCTGCTTCTACGTTTAGAATCGTGCTGCTCAGAGGATACATGGTCGTTTTATAGCCCATAATGCAAACTGCTGTGTCCCACAATGCTTTGCTTTCACCCAATGCTACTTTGAAAGGCAATAAACACGTGAATACACTGTAGCGGACAGGTTTCTGTTTTTTTTTTTTACCTCTATATATGATACTGACAAAGGTCAACAATACAATACAAACTACATTTAGGATCAATACGGAATCATTCCATCCTAGGAATAGCGATGTAGAGATACAGTGTAATTACCTACAAGGGATTGGTCAGGGGGTTAAAAGTGACAAGTCAATGTCCCCATGATGACAGCCATGGAGAAAATGTAATGAGATAAGGGGTAAAAACCCACAGATGCGTTACTGCAAATGCTTTCTTCGAGATTGTGGTTAGTCTTCCGAGAACTCAGAATTTTTTCCAGAATGTTTGCCATAGCTCAGCCAAGTAATGTAACTCAAACCCCTACTACATACTTCTAAGATAAAAAGAAAAAGAACCAGTTTAAGTTAACTTAAAAAAAAGAAAAATTCTGATTTTTTTTTTTTTTTAAATTCTTTATTTGTATGGTTTTGCATAAATTCAGGTAAGAGAGGAAGGGGGTACAGAAGGAAAAAGAAGGAGGGGGTAGGGAAGGAGTGGTACAACGCGTTTCAGTGAGGTTAGGACCATCGCAGGGTACACTTTCGCTTATATCGGTGGGGTAACATTGAGAAGCGTTTACAAGAGTTGTCTTCGGTTTGTTTGTTCCTTGTTGGTGAGCTTCGTCTGTCTTTGTGCTCTTGTGTGTCTTTTCAGTCTGTGTCCTGCTCTGTGTTTGTCCAGGACGAGGGGTGGGGCTGGGTGTAGGTTGTGGGTTCCGGGTGTAGGGAAAGGTGTCACAGTCCGCAATCTCCTTTATTGGAATTGTGAGTTGGCGCGTGTGGTGTAGAGGTGAGTAAGTCATGTATATTTGTATTTGAGAATGTAAGTGCCGGTGTCTTGGTTAATCCTTGATGGGGGGGTGCAACGTATTCCTAGTGACGTTACCATGGTATGGTCGTGTCTCCTTCTAGCCACGGGTCCCATATTTTGTGGAACTGTTTGGGTGAATCGTGTACTTGTGCTGTTAGTTTATCCATTTGCGAGCTATCTATTATTTTCCTTGTGATCATTTCCTGTGTCGGGATGCAGGTTGTGGACCATAGCTCTGCTATGGCTGTTCGTGTTGCCAGAGCAATTCGAGCTGTGAGTTTGTTCTCTGGTGTACGATTCCATTGGTTTAGAGAGCAGTAGAGCCCAAGGGTCTATGGGGCAGGGTTTGTCTATTATTTTGGGGATCAGTTGTGTGACGCTCTGCCAGACTAATTCAGATTTTTAAAGGTCAACTCTCATTTTTTTTGTTAAGTAATAATTCATCAGATAAATGTTATTTGTTTTCCATGTGTTACAGCCCGTAAAAGCCAAGGATCATATGTGGGGCGCTCACCAAGTTTAGTTTGGATCACAGTCACCACTGGAAATTGACAGACACATAACACAGCACGCTCAGGTTTTTAGCCAGACCAGGTTAATTAATTTTCCTTGAAGCCAGATAACTTCACTTTTTAAACACAAGAACATCTCTCAACCCTGTTTCCTTTTTAAACAGCATGGTAAGAAGTAGTTGGTTTTTTCAATTATTTATTTTTTGTTCTGTGAATGCGTTTTAATACACCCACCCGGGTTTATTAGTAGCCATAAGGTCAATAAATGCATGGTAGAATTTGGAGGACGCCATCGACAGTGTTACAGGGAAAGAATGAGCCGCCAGTATCCGAAAGCACGTACTTTACCAGACTGGTCAAATACGAAACAAAATCGGCTGTGCGTCATGTATGTGCGCCATTACAAATCACGCATTGTGCAGTTACAGCAACTAATGGGTTCTTCCACGAAAAAATGCATGATCAATTCTCTATATTAAAAGTAAATGATAGCCATGAATCCGTGCCAAAATAAAAGTAACGTGGGATAACTTAACATTTTTATTGCATTTTTTGCTTATACTATAATCGGCTGCCATTAAATATGCCTACTGTATTTCCTCATTTCCTTACCAGCCCTGGAAGCTCAAACAGAGTACTGTGAGTGATTCTGCCATAGCTGAGAGCTATGGGAGTCATGCTCCAAAGGAGTAATAATGACCAAGAGTACTTGTGCCAAATTAGATGTCTCAGGGATAAAAAGGTCATACAGGGTAGTGATATAAAACCCCTGGCACTCGAATGGCTGTCTTTCTATAGATTAGTAATCCTGACAACTAAAACCCTAATCTTGTTTAGTAACAGACTAAAGAGCTGCAGCAGGAACCGGTTATTGAAGAGACGACAAAACAATGTGTACCTGCCAATAAAGGCAAAATCATTCTTAACAAATTATTAAATAGCTTTTACTATAACTAGTTATCTTTATTTATGCTGCTGTGTTAACGGGACATTTTGCTGAAACTATCACATATAAAATATTAATTAATCCACATTAAGCAGATCTTATAAAAGGCATGTTTTATGGCACTTATTGAATGGCCCAGTAGGTATCTGTGAACACAACACTATACTAACGCTGACACAGCATAAAAAGAATTGCAAATGTAGTCTGGTAAAAAAGGACTCTGCTATCAAACAAAAAACCTCACAAAGATGACCAGACAAGTCAATAATATGTTATAAATGTTACCTACATATTCTTCATGAGATTTAAAATATGGTGTAATTGACTCATGATGTTTGTTCCTATTGCAAACTGGAGTACATCACACCTCCAAGGCAGAAACAGTACTCAAAACATACTGCCAGCATTTAATAAGATAGCTCCACAAATAAACACAAGATTTAACACATTTACATTATATCATGTAAAATGTGGTGTAACATTCACAAACTGGTGCGGTCACCCTGGAAATGAAATGGTACAAGCAGGCACACTTTGACAACTTAACTCCATTTTTCAGATAATGATATTCACCAAAGTCTGAAAATAAGATGAGGGGCGCACAGTGCTACAATAATACTGTTGATAAAACAGATTGGAAGTTTTCTCAAGCTAGTTTGGCCAGTCTAGCCAAAGCTGCTCCCTGACTACGTAGATTACAGAGTACTATGCAGATCACAGGTCATCTGGCCGTCTCACTCAGACACTAAGAATTTCAGATCCATTGTCCAATTGCACATGGCTGGAACGGACTTGTATTAAAGCAGTGAGCAGGTGATTAAAGAGATTGTGAATCTTTCTGTACTGTACCATAAAGACCATCTGCAGATGACTTAAAGATGGATAGAGCGACGGTGCAAGGTTTTTTTTTTTTTGGTTAGTTTTTTTTGTAGTAAAATTAAGCCACACAATGCTACTCGGATTACACAGCAATTTCATTCATGTTATCTGATGAATGGAGCTGAACTAAATATCCAATAAGCCTCGGCTGAGCACATAATTATGACTTCTGTTCAGCCCCACTGGAAAAGCTAGGATTGGCTGACAGGTGACAAATGCTTCCTGGTTTGACGGAGAGTTCATCGCAATAATAAAAAAAATAAAAATAAAAAAAAACTTTAGAAAACCATATGAATTTGCAGAAATAGAAGGAACTTCAAAGGTTAGTATATTTTTATTTTATTGCATTTATTTTCTTTTTATATGAGATAGTGTATTATCAATACAATACATTCCAACTGGGGTTAATAGTTTGAATACCCCTTTAAATGGATAATATAAGCAGCAAAATAACTTTAGCTTAATTAAGTCATTTTAGTGTATAGATTATGCCCTTGCAGTCGCTCAATTCTCTGCCATTTAGGATTTAAATCCCTTGACTCTGTTTATGTAGGCCTGGCCACACCTCCCTTGACTGTGACTCACACAACCTGCATGGAGAAAAAAAAGGTTACTTTAAATCAGATGTTAGCTTGCTTTAGAAGTTTTTATCTCCTGTGAATGTAAATTTAATAATACACAATTCTAAATTAAATAGAATGTGCAATAAAGGAAGTTCAAATTTAAGATCTCTCTTTACAGGAAGTGTTTAGGAAGCTGTTCAAGTCACATGTAGGAATACATGACTAGGTCTTAACGGCAAAGAATTGAGCAGTGAGGCTGCAGGGGAATGATCTATACACCAAAACTGCTTCATTACACTACAATTGTTTTAGTGCCAGTAGTGTCCCTTTAAGTGTTAGAAGCAACCACTCTTACGTATATATAAAACAAGTAAAGAGTAAAAGAGAAAAGTCAAACCCTGACAAAGGTTTGGAAACAAGAGAAATCTCAATGAATCCTTCCTGGCAAAATATTTTATAAATAAAAATGCCTTCTCAAGCTTGTAGGATGTGCTGTGTACAGGAATCCAGCCAAAGAGTTGCATCGGTCACTATTTATAGAATTTAAACAATTGATTGCCTCTTTCAGTACAAGATCTGCGAGTCTTCATTTAGTTATGTGGAACCTGCTGAGTGAATCTACATGTTCCAGACTTAGATAATTCAAATATTTTCCACTGGATCAATTGACTGTGGGTTTGGGTAACCGGTTTCAACCGATTAATTTCCTTCCAGCCTATTTGAATTTGGGGATGTGAAATTTAAGATTTAATCATTTGCAATGAAGCATAAACATACCAGTGCAGATTACATCTTGGTGCTATGCACAGCGTACAGGAAACTGATCTGCAAAAGGGCACAAATGCCGGGCACTGTTCATATGGAGAGACCCACAGAGTGGAAGCCACACACGTGTTTAATCAACTACAGTATGAAAGAACTCAAAGAAACCTAACTCTACAGAAAGTATTCTACCCGTTCACGGCATTAGTTTGGGGCGGAGGTGGAAACACAGCTGCGATAGGAAAAACTCAACAAGAAAAAGACTACACGAAAAAAATGGGATGAAGATTTGTATTTTTCTGATCAATTTTCCGTGTATTAGTTAATAAAAACATATAAAATGGGGCTTAACTGCACAGATAAATTTGAAAATTTCTTTAAAAGTAAACAATAAGTAATCACGTAAATGCACATTTACAAATGTGTCCATAGGCCACAGCAGGGTGGACATAGGTATAATCCTGGAGCTGAGGCTGAGACAAATAATCTCAAGTAACATTTTAGGACCCCTAGGAGTGCAACTTTTATAATGTTTGACCTAAGGAATCCAACACTGTGACAAACATAATATGGCGCTATTAGTTACCGAATGGACACGCTTACGTTTTACTCAATGCACTTATTCTTTTTCATACCATGAGGACACCCGAAAGAACCAACAATACCAAAAGATTTCCAAAATTTCACGGCAGACGTTTTTAACACTTTGTGTGCAAACATTCTATAGAGATAACCTCTACTAGATCATTTGAAGAAAAAAAGAAGTGTATGTGGTTATTAAAGGGACCACTAGCAAAGTACATTTAGAACCTACAAATGAAATGTGTCCTATTTGTATTTACATGTCGGAACATCTGATGGATCCTGTTTGTGTAGACTGCCCATAGTTCTGGCTAAGCTAAATGATGGCACACCAAGGCTCAGTGTGCAGGAGAAATGAATGAGGATGCAGGAGGTTGGACAAAAGACAGTAATCTTCATTTCAAGTCTTGGGATATTGGGTTGGAAGATACTCATGAGGTCATCACTGCCCATAAGTCTTACATTGTTGGTAAATTAAATAAATTGAAAACAGAGAGTCCAACTAAGAAAATAGGGGCTTCATAGTAAATTCATTACCATAATGTTTAACAGTACTTTCAGAATTGTGTACTCACCTCGGCTCTTTTTAACATTTCCCATTTATTTAAGATCTTCATTGCAAACACCTTGTCTGCATTTTTTAACTTGACAACTGCTACCTGTAAAACCAAGGAAACATTTGTTATTCCAGAAGTTGTGTCCTTAAGGGGTTAAAAACACACACACACACACAAAGACACACAAGGCAGCTGGTACACACAGCCCCGAGTCGTCTGTTTATTGAACTCTACCAGTGTGGGAGTATTCTCCACTATACTGGTGCCATGAACGTGTTGCTGTATAGCGGAACCCCTAAGTCTTACATGAACTAAACACTATCCATGTTATTCCGTATTTAGAAACATAACTACTACACGTGTTGATGTGAAGAGGAGCCTGTAGCTCTATTATGTACCTTGTGTTTGCCTAAACTAAGAAATCGATCTCTTACACTTCCTGAGCCCTATGAAGGCACTCCACTATAGACAAATACAGTTGCAAGGAAAAGTATGTGAACCCTTTGGAATGATATGGATTTCTGCACAAATTGGTCATAAAATGTGATCTGATCATCATCTAAGTCACAACAATAGACAATCACAGTCTGCTTAAACTAATAACACACAAAGAATGAAATGTTGCCATGTTTTTATTGAACACACCATGTAAACATTCACAGTGCAGGTGGAAAAAGTATGTGAACCCCTAGACTAATGACATCTCCAAGAACTAATTGGAGTGAGATGTCAGCCAACTGGAGTCCAATCAATGAGATGAGATTGGAGGTGTTGGTTACAGCTGCCCTGCCCTATAAAAAACACACACCAGTTCTGGGTTTGCTTTTCACAAGAAGCATTGCCTGATGTAAATGATGCCTCGCACAAAAGAGCTCTCAGAAGACCTACGATTAAGAATTGTTGACTTGCATAAAGCTGGAAAGGGTTATAAAAGTATCTCCAAAAGCCTTGCTGTTCATCAGTCCACGGTAAGACAAATTGTCTATAAATGGAGAAAGTTCAGCACTGCTGCTACTCTCCCTAGGAGTGGCCGTCCTGTAAAGATGACTGCAAGAGCACAGCGCAGACTGCTCAATGAGGTGAAGAAGAATCCTAGAGTGTCAGCTAAAGACTTACAAAAGTCACTGGCAAATGCTAACATCCCTGTTAGCAAATCTACAATACGTAAAACACTAAACAAGAATGGATTTCATAGAAGGATACCACAGAGGAAGCCACTGCTGTCCAAACAAAACATTGCTGCACGTTTACAGTTTGCACAAGAGCACCTGGATGTTCCACAGCAGTACTGGCAAAATATTCTGTGGACAGATGAAACCAAAGTTGAGTTGTTTGGAAGAAACACACAACACTATGTGTGTTGAAAAAAAGGCACAGCACACAAACATCAAAACCTCATCCCAACTGTGAAGTATAGTGGTGGGGGCATCATGGTTTGGGGCTGCTTTGCTGCGTCAGGGCCTGGACGGATTGCTATCATCGAAGGAAAAATTAATTCCCAAGTTTATCAAGACATTTTGCAAGAGAACTTAAGGCCATCTGTCTACCACCTGAAGCTCAACAGAAGATGGGTGTTGCAACAGGGCAATGACCCAAAGCATAGAAGTAAAACAACAACAGAATGGCTAAAACAGAAGAAAATACGTCTTCTGAAGTGGCCCAGTCAGAGTCCTGACCTCAACCCGATTGAGATGCTGTGGCATGACCTCAAGAAAGCGATTCACACCAGACATCCCAAGAATATTGCTGAACTGAAACAGTTCTGTAAAGAGGAATGGTCAAGAATTACTCCTGACCGTTGTGCACGTCTGATCTGCAACTACAGGAAACGTTTGGTTGAACCTCCTTTGGCAGCAATAACTTCAACCAGTTATTAAATCCAAGGGTTCACATACTTTTTCCACCTGCACTGTGAATGTTTACATGGTGTATTCAATAAAAACATGGCAACATTTCATTCTTTGTGTGTTATTAGTTTAAGCAGACTGTGATTGTCTATTGTTGTGACTTAGATGATGATCAGATCACATTTTATGACCAATTTGTGCAGAAATCCATATCATTCCAAAAGGTTCACATACTTTTTCTTGCAACTGTATATCTCCTAAATGTCCAGAACCAAACACTGCCTCTCCAATTTGTTTTGGGCCATGCAGGTAATGGGTCCCTGTTGAACTATAAAGACTATGTTTAGACTTTTGTTTTTGCTAATAAGATTTCAGCTTTACAAGAGCTAATCTGCTTGGAGCTCCTACATATACTGGGCCCCATTATCTATGATGGCTTTATAATATCATCACTGATTGCCACACAAGAATTGTAAGAAAAAGCAAGGTCAGTCTACTGTATGCCATCTAGAATTCCTTAAATACGAACACGAGTTAATCACAACTGTAATGTTTAAATTAAGATTTAGGATTTGTACATTTCAAAGAACAATATTTAATGCAAATTAATGTTGATCGAAAAGTGAAAGAGCATAAAGAGGAAATAAATTAAATTACAACAGATGGTAAAATAACCCTCCCCAGTGCAGGAGCAGTGCAGTGGGTGCATAAACATCTAGGGGTTTCTTAAAGAGGAACGGTCACATTTCTGGAATTTACAAATCGGAATAAAACACTAAAAATTGCAAATAACTTGAGCTGACAGCTCAAGAAGCCGAGATAGAGGCTCTCAGAAGAAAAACTTAAGGCAGCTCTGTCACCAAAAATAAACTTTATCTAATCGGCTTCTACATACTTCCCTGTGTTTGAATCTTTTTTTATTTTTTCCCGTAGCGTTCAAGTTTTCATAAAATACAGGAGAAAAGGTAGGGATTACTTTTCCTAATGTACAGAGGTCAAGTTCAGTTGCCAGTCAAGTATATCTAAAATCAGACCGACCGAAGGGCAAACAGCAGACATTATAGACAGAGGAGAACAAAATAGCTCTCAAAAAAAATAAACATTTAAATATAATAAATATAAAGACAAGTGACAAGAAGGAAGTATAATCATTAAGAAACAGGAGGCATAAGGAAAGGACAACTAAAAGACAGTAGCACATCTTTGCCATTTTAAATGATTGAAACTTCGAGGTGTGCTCTACGCTATAAAGTTAGACGGCTACTTGCAATGTCCCCTGTCCAATGCTTCTGTGTTTAACCATCCGGGTGCCCACGGCCTCCTCCTCAACTGCATTTTTGCGAATACAGTTACACATTACTAATTTCAATTTTATCCAAATATGGACGGCATTGAATGGAGCAGGTGATTCAACAAACACTAACAGCCACATAAAGGGACACTCCAGGCACCCAGACCACTTCTGCCCATTGGAGAGGTCTGGGTGCCAACTCCCACTACCCTTAACCCTGCAAGTGTAATTATTGCAGTTTTTTTATAAACTGCAATAATTACCTTGCAGGATTAACTCCTCCTCTAGTGGCTGTCTACTAGACAGCCACTAGAGGGCACTTCCGTGTCTATAGCAAAGGTTTTCTGTGCTAGAGCGTCACTGGACGTCCTCACGCTGTGTGAGGACCTCCAGCGTCGCTCAATTTCCCATAGGAAAGCATTCTTAATGCTTTCCTATGGAGAGCTCTAATGCGCGTGTGCGGCATTGCTGCGCATGTGCATTAGGTCTCCCCGGCCGGCGGGTGGGATCAGTCTCGCCCACTGGCTGACATAAGGAAGGGGAAGAGCGGCGGCGACCCGAAACAACCGCCGAGGGACATCGGCCGGGGTCTCAGGTAAGTGACTGAAGGGATTTTCACCCCTTCAGCAACCGGGGATGGGAGGTGGGAGGGAGAGGGGACCTGCAGTGCCAAGAAAACGGTTTGTTTCCCTGGCACTGGAGTGTCCCTTTAATGTCGCCCAGATTTGGACAAAATTGATTGTTATTTCAGAATTTCCACATTAGCAAAACAGTGTTAAAAAAATATATTTATTTTTTCTAAAGGACAGAAAAAAAATAAAAGACAATGAAGAAAAACAATGACAGAGGGAAAAAAAAAAACATTGTTCTTCCCCTAAACTCCCTTCTTAGATGCAAATCTACAGTTACTACTTGATTAATTCAGCCAATCACAGCCTTGTTTTCATTGGGAATGCTGAGCACATGGTATAAAGCCCGGTAGGGCTTTCAGTATATGTAGTTCGGTGTAAAGCTACTATAGAAAGCGGTCAGTGAGCCTGTACTACGGAAACCTGTGAGCAGCCTGTAGAAGTCTTTTACGGCTATATACGCTCACACTTTACAGCTATTTGTATCCAGTTCAAATCATTGCATTTCCTTTAAAAATCCACTGCCATGCAGAAAAGGAATGAAACCGTGATCCTAACACTGTATCTCAGCCCGGGGAAGATAAACTCTAATGAGTATGAGAACAGTAAGAAGAAACCAGCAAACAATGGCTAAGTGGAGGAAATATATTTTCGATAATTACTAAATGACCAGTCCTCAATCATCGAGCTGTCGGGTTAGCATTCGGCTTGTCTGTAAGCAGAGTAAGCTGCCAGGGGATCGTGGGAATCACCGGCAACACTGTCCAATGGCTCATTCAGGGCACGATATGGAATCGGTTCAACAAACACACAGTTAATGGGAGTCCATTCACAAGGTACAGGCTTTGGATCAGAATCCAAACTTTACCAGAAATGCTCCTTTTACCCACATGTTAGGTGCACTGTGTAGGTTAGGTTACAGTTAGTTATACTGGGTGGGTTTATATAATTAAAGGGACACTCCAAGCTCCCACACACATTAGGTGCACTGTGTAGGTTAGGTTACAGTTATGTTGGGTGGGTTTATATAATTAAAGGGACACTCCAAGCTCCCACACACGTTAGGTGCACTGTGTAGGTTGGGTTACAGTTACATTGGGTGAGTTTATATTATTAAAGGGACACTCCAGACTCCCACACACGCTAGGTGCACTGTGTAGGCTAGGTTACAGTTATACTGGGTGGGTTTATATTATTAAAGGGACACTCCAGGCTCCCACACACGTTAGGTTACAGTTATACTGGGTATTAAAGGGACACTCCAGGCTCCCACACACGTTAGGTGCACTGTGTAGGTTAGATTACAGTTAGTTATACTGGGTGGGTTTATATTATTAAAGGGACACTCCAGGCTCCCACACACGTTAGATGCACTGTGTCGGTTAGGTTACAGTTATACTGGGTGGATTTATATTATTAAAGGGACACTCCAGGCTCCCACACGTTAGATGCACTGTGTAGGTTAGGTTACAGTTTTTTTTATTTAAAAATATATATTACACTGCTCATCTTGTCTCATTACTAGTATGGATACTTATGGGTACAGCTCAGGTTCTTTTTTTTTTTTTTTTTTTCATTTCAAGGCTTTATTGAGGCATAGAGTTGTAGATACAGTTACAGTAGAACATTATTACAGTGAAGGTGTACAGGACACTCGCAGGTCTCATTGTGATAGGACAGTGACACAAAGGTTTTTTACCTATTTGGCCGTTTGCTTCTGCTGCTGCTAGCGGTCAGAGAGTTCAGATATTTGGTTGACAATGTTAAGCATACATGTTGGGATGTCACCCGTCAGCAGGTGAAGGTCAGTTTGGGGGTTGAGTTGTAAAGGCAGATATTGTTGTTAATATATGATAAGCGTCGAACGGCAATACAATAGCATTCATGGCACGTCACCTAGCCTTGTTAGACAGGTCAGTAGAGTGTACAGCTTTGTTGTGGTCTATGTAAGGACATAGGTTGCATTGTAGATTATACAGTAGGAATTGTAAGCTATGTGGTGCATTCTCTTAGTACAGCTAGCCTGCTGGTTGGGGTAGGTATTAGATGGCAACCACTCGTCGTGTTTTCAGTGGTTCCTGGGTTGTTGGTGGTGTGTCGGGCAGGTTTTCTGATTTGGCAAGCCGAGCACGGCATGCGGAGGTGGGTGAAGGGGGAGTGTGGGCAGCAGGGAGACGCGATTCAAGGATCTCTGTCAGGTAGGCCTGTTCAAGATCCGTTGGGGTGGAGGTCGGGGAGCAGTTGTCGAGTAGTGGGGCGTTTGGAGGTCGAGGGTCCGCCAGGTAGTTTTGTCCTGTGTGTGCGTTTGCTGCGGGTGTCCCCTCTGTGCTAGTCGCTGTTCTTTAATGTGTGTAGGCGGTGGTTGTGTGTGTGTCATGCATCGGGGTGTTGTCTTGTTGGGGTGTCACTTCTGTGTCTGGTGGTACAGCTCAGGTTCAACTGTCAGCTTGTGCTGTAGAAAGCAGCTAAACTACAACTCCCAGAAACCTAAACCATAACATGTTCATCATTAATTTTGGGGGAGGAGAGGGGCGCGGGGATCCAACAAAATTTTGCAGAAGATGTAGGCTTATGGAGGAAAACCAATCAATGCTAATTTGCAGATTAAAGGGACACTATAGTCACCAAATACAGCTTAATGTAGTTGTTCTGGTGAGTATAGTCAGTCCCTGCAGCAGTGGCGGATCCAGGGACTGACCCCCGAGATTCTCCCCTGCTAAGTGCCTGCGGACCGGGGAGGGAGATCAGAGCTCTCCCTCCCCGGTCCAAAGGCACTGTGCCGAGAGCCGGCAGGGGAGGGAGGCAGGGAAGAGAGAGGACCCTGGAGCTCTGCCTGCAGCTCCTCCGAGTCCTCCTCTCGCGAGCACAGAGCGTTGCCGCAGTTACCACGGCAACGCTCCAAATCTTGCTAGAGTTCACTCCTACCACTGAGACCACCAGGGATTCCCCACCGGACCACCAGGGACTAAGAAATGTCCCCCCTCCTCCCAGTAAAGGTAAGAAGGGAGGGGGGACATAATGAATACATTTTTTTTTATTATTAAAAAGCCTCCCTACCCTCTATTCACACACTACACACACTGCCCCCCATACACACACTACACACACTGTATCAGTTCAACTGAGCATAACTATTGGCTCAGTCATCTTCCAGACTGGACTGAGCTCACTGCAGAATCTGTAGAGCCTGTGGATTTACTGCAAATACAAAGTTTAAAAATAGATTACTCTTTAATTATTATTGTGCATAAATCCCTTTTATATGATGAGTCTATTTCCATTTATTGCAGAGGATGTCCAGGTCATATTCACCCAGTATGTTGGACTGCCAATCAGATTTTAGGATTTATTTATTTTTTTTACTTTCATTATGGTTATATTTACATCACAAGAGTTCATTATTCACAAAATCTAAGAGCCAGAAGCTATATATTTTGGACTTTGGATCCCTGCCGTCTAGAATTTGCCAAGATCTTAGATTGTTTTGGCAACACATCTGTACAAACTATGCACCCCTAGGGAGAAAGAGTATAGGTGCCCAGCCTTTCCCCTCCCCCTTCCACACACACACACACACACACCTGTGAAATAATATAAAAATGTCTTGAAAAGTGGGTGGAGTATGAAAAACACGTGCTGCAAATCGTAATAACATGAAAACTGTAAAATCGGCAATAGCATTCCAACAGTTTCTATGGCGATTGCTATACTTTATTATATCGGTAACATGCTTAAAAATGTTAGCCAACAAATGAGAAAAGCTAATCCCAGCCCTCTGCGATTTATGACAGTGTGAGTATGAAAACGTGTGCCTTACAAAAACGGCAATAAATACCTCGTTCCTAAATTACAGACTCTTTGACCATTATACACTTTCGCATTACATATTGCAGTTATTCCACATATATGTTGACATCTTAGATATGGGAACAGTAAATGTAAAATGCAATGTTCAACAAGGTGCCTTGACTCGCTCACATGAAAGAGTTAACAGTCTTGCTTAGTAAGCAAGCAGAATAAAGCTTGAATTTGGGGCCGATGAGATGTAGGTTAAAGACAATTCTTCCTTACCTCTCCAAACGCGCCTCTTCCAATAACTTTTAAAATCTCAAAATCTTCCTTATGAAGTCGAAGTTGCTTCACTTTCATGGCAAATGGTTTGGCTGCAAAGAGGAAAAAATAAATATGATTACTATCAAAAGTATTGAAATTGCAAACTCACATCAACAACTTTAAACACCAGTTAACCCTTTCATCACATCGCAGGACAGCTATAACGGGATCTGATACAGCCTTTGTCATGAAGGGGTTAAAGGGAAATGGTCACCCCACACAATATTCAATGTTGTCCATATTTAACAAATATGTGTTTGACAGGTCTGAAAAGTAATAGAAAAAAAAAAAATATTCCAGGCACCATAACAACTTCATCAGATGCTCTCAGCCTATAAGAAGTTCCCCCGTGCAAGGCCTCCTGATTTAAGCTTTGGATAGAAGCATAATGGGATAAGCAGAACAAAACGGCCCTGGGTTCAACACTTCAAGACTTAAGGTTAAAAAAAATTTGTTAACGGTGTAAATCCCTGATGGGACCTCCTGGCACCACAACAACTTCAGCCCGATGAAGTTGTCATGGAGCCCAGAATGTTCCTTTAAATATAGAAATCCAAACAGCTGGTATTTAGCTCTATCCTATAGCCGAGTACCTCTATCATGGCTCCCCGTCAGTAGTTTTTATTAGCCATGGTGCCATTCTCTGTCATCGAATACAGTACAAAGAGGAAAAACAGATTCCATTCTTTTTTTTTTTTCCATCCAATGCAATGTGTGCCTTGGCTATCCAGGGCTGAACTGGACTGTGATGTCAATTGACAAATCTTTAATATACATTTAAAAAAAACAACAACTGAGCGTCACATGATATTTTTTCATTGGTTTGCGTAATTTCCGAGCGGTGACTGTCCCTCTTTAAAACACAGTGACTGCTGTTAAAGGTTAAACCGCAGATCTTTTAAGAAGACATTATCGCAGCAAGAAGCAGTCCAGAATTGTATAAACTTTCCAAACTAAGTTCATCAGCTGTACATTTTTAGATGGATTGTGACCATGACACACATTTTAAGGTGCACTATCGTTGTTTGGGTGACTGTCCTTTGTTTTACTGACATTACATGAAGTACAGAATGACTGTCAGACAAGTAGAGGTGGATTAATGGAAAATTAAAGGCCGCAGCTTGACCCACCTCCATGGAGGAGACCAATCTTGATGATCCTAGCCAATCCAATGCTTTGCTTTTTAAGATACAGATTAATCATTAAAGGGACCATGCCATCCAAAAAAAAGATGACAAAGTCTGGTTCAGGTATCTTTTAAAATCTATTCAACAGCCTGTGACATCAAAAGCATCAACAGTACACAAGAATTAATGAATATTTATCGAAAATGCTCAAAGAGTCAGCACACTATACAGACCATGTGCTAAGAATTGTTGAAATTTGAACAGGTAGACAAAATCTGTGCCTTTATTGCTGCTGCAAAAAAAAGCAATATATATATAATACTAGTGCAATGGACTATTTCTCCACACTCCTACACTCAATTTTCCCTATTTCCACACTCCTACCTTCTCACTAGCTCACCACGGTCCTGATCTTCAATATTTTCCCCACACTCCCTGCCATTTCCCCACACGCCCTGCCCTCGGCCATGTCCCCACACTCCCTGCCCTCCGCCATGTCCCCACACTCCCTGCCCACTGCCATTTCCCCACACTCCCTGCCCACTGCCATTTCCCCACACTCCCTGCCCACTGCCATTTCCCCACACTCCCTGCCCACTGCCCTTTCCCCACACTCCCTGCCCTCGGCCCTTTCCCCACACTCCCTGCCCTCGGCCCTTTCCCCACACTCCATTCCCTCCCTTTTTATTTTATTTTTTTAACATATACTTTAAAAGTATAATTGTATTACTTATTTGTGTGCACATACGGTTTTCACAATTAGCCATATAATTAATAATGAAGCTCATTATTTTCTGAATACATTTATCATGTGTTTAGGTCAAATGCATGTGTAGCGCACGCTGACCCCAAATCAGTGACAGAATTTCAGCTGAATAATTTCATAGCTAATTCCAAATGGAGCCAAACCACAGCATCGCATCAAAAGAGTGTAGACCTCTTGACAGTTCTGAAAACAGCCTTGTACATTATTACTCAAAAATATGCAGCCAGGAATTTTTGCTGAAAACAGCAGTTTGCAAAGAATTTTTAAACATTTACCCAGAGTTCAACCATTATAGTTCAGAAAGAATGCGATCTGGGATACAACATCGAGAGGAAGTAATCAAAAGGTGACATATTAGCCCAAAGGAGTGATATGTTATTGTACAGTGTGTCAGTGCAGACATGTATTTTAATAACCATACTGCCACCGCAGCACATTCACAGACCCTTATCAATGCCAATATGCACATTTGGTGACCCGTTTCTGTAGGTCACTCACTAGACATATAACGCATGGTGTGATCCAACTACATAACATGTTAAAAAAAATAATAACTCTTAAGTCACAAACAGTTGAGCTATAAAAATGTAACAAAAGAACCCGAATGGTGTCATGTTCAAGCCAAATTTAACTCGTATACCAAGAATCTAGTAATATCAAATATTTCTGTTTATAAACAAGCACACTAACTTTCTAATACTTTCTTATTGTGGATTTTAAAATAATTCTCCGGAGCAGGGTGTTCAGTAAATTTAATTAAATGGTTGTTTAATTTAGACCCTAATCCTTGAACAGACTGCAAGTTACCCAACAAGACCACCACCCGAGGTCTAGTATTTCCGTGAAGAGCTCTCTGCGGTGAGACAATCAGGGCTGCTTGTATCTAACAACCACTAACCACATCTAATCTTATACTGAGAAGAGAAGGAAGCCAGGAGACCGCAAAGTACTGAGACATAATGCGAGAAAGTTCACCATCTACCCCAGCTCTCTCCCGGCATTGTACCCCCAAAACCAACATTTTACCAATTCATACATCCCACCGCACCATGCAGAATCTTTATTATCCAGCAAGTGTTAGGCTTATAGAAATTGCCTCCATCAGTCCTATATTAGTCTGTTGTTGCAGTTGACTATAAGGCACTATAGGGACACTATAAGCACTATGATACCCCCTGTCCTGGCTCCTACACACATCCATGTAACTGGACTGATTAGTTTAACTCACTGCAGCTATGAGACCACCCCATTCCTCGAATATGGCACATGGAGAACATTGTGCTCTGCCTTTCCCGTACAAGTACTTGTACAGTGTCTGCCTGCTTGTAAGCATAATCTCTCCTACCTCAGGCACTTGGACAGCTTTCTGTGAAGGTATCACAGCTGAAGCCTATGTCTAAAGTTACATTAATGAAAGCGGGGGGGTTCTCAATTACATTATGTCTCCCATTGAATATAATGGGATGGCTAGGTTTGGCAATATCATATAATAGGAAATAGGGATTCTGTCATAGATGGAATTTCACTGAACACTGGACAATCCTGAGGTTGACAAAAGGTGGAGTCCCGCCATCAACTATTGTTCAATCTAGACCGCTGTCACAAGTGAAGGTGGGGGGATTCAGGCATCGTCTCGCTCATCGCAAGAAAATATCTATGGAGGCCGCCTCTGGATCCGTCATAGACCTCAGTGTTGTGCTCCCATGCATGCGCGATAGTTCAGCTCAGACATGGCTCCTGGCAGATGAAACGCCAGGATCTGAGGGGGGGTACCCAGGATGAAGATGGTGGCAGCAGCGAGGGACAGCTTCACGTAAGTAAAATCCATCTTTAACTGCATCCCACAGACACAGAACTAAATGGCTTCTGTGCTTGGAGAAACACCTGTTATGGAACAATTGCATCCAATTACATGCTTGAAGAGTCAAAGTCACAAATTATGGTTAAAAGATGGACCTTATTCTGACTCTGGTTCTAATAAAGGCACTAAATTTACTTCAAATTTACTCCACTACTAGAGAACAAAATCAATGCCAATATGCCAACGCCTATATCCCCAATACATGATCCAGAAAGGACCAACATATATGGCAATTATATTTTATTATGTCACGCATGTATTTCACAATTAAATTCATCTCCTATTATTCCACATGCATTTCTGGTAAGTTACAGACCCGAAAACTCTGGGTCTGACAGCCAATCGCTTGACCTCCAGGCCAAACCTTGATTCTTGACAAAATTCTTTATCTCTAAATGTAAATACACAGTATATCAGGCAGGTAACCATTTTACTAGTTTTACTAAGAACACCTGCAACTCATTGCACTCCCATGACATCCCAAGGACTGATATACATCAAAATATGCATATTTCAAGTAAAATGTCTGTAATTTTAAAGGTTGTGTAGGAAAAAAGTTATTTTCCCTGAAGAGAAAAAAATATATAAAATTACTGAAATTCAGGACCTATACAAACTGCGCAATGCTGGTGTAATTCTAGAAGTCTTTCCTACGCACGTGCTGCTTGGCATGATGTTTAATTATTCAAAGAAAAAGAGGCCTTGGAATTTATTTATGTTTAAATCACTTAATTTCTAGGAATTTACATCTCTAATTTCTGCCTCGGTCTGCAAGCCTTGAAGTTTTGCAGACTATTTACCAAGATTTACGTGAATTTAAACGGTTGCGCCCCTCTTCCTGCTAACGGCTACCCCCCAACAAACATGTATATGGAAATTTCACTGTAATGTATGTTGGTTACATTGTTTCTGCATTTATCTAAAAAGCAGAACTCCAAGCAAACTGTGGTAAACAATTGAAACGGAAACAAGATACAGCCTTGTGGTACATTTCAAGCTCTGAGGTTCTTCTGTCCTAATTGACGTTGGCATATTTTATGGTGGGCAATTTGTGCCAATAGCTGTAATCACGGCTTGGAAGAATCTGAAGTTACTGACACCAGGAAAAAGATGCCGATTCCTGTTAACCTAACAGAGCGAATGCTCACACAGTGTCCAACTCAGTCCAGTGGGACTGCAGCCAGGCTGTCCTGCATACACCCTATCCCACAGGTATGCAGAACTGAAATTCTCTTTTCTGCCTGGAAAGGAGGGAAATCTTTAATTTAACCCTTTAAAAAAGACACTGCGCTGATGTCTAGCAATGCTATTGGTTGTTAAAACGGTCGTCACAACTAGCGTAATAGAACTGTCACGATATAATGGGATGAGACCCAGCACGGAACTTATTGCTTTTTTGAAGACCATGTTTTTTGTTTGTTTTTAATAAAGTCAGACACCGTCACTGGTTGTAATGGGTTAATATGACTGGAACAAGTAAAATATTACAAAAGAAATGTATTTGTTGCATTATTATTTTTGCATTACCCCATAAAATGTACAGAGTTAACCCGTGAAGGAATGGGGAGAACAGACAAATTGTTTTATAACAAATGACAAGCCGACCTTTATGGGGTTTAAAAACCCACAAAAGCACAAAAATTGAAACAACCTAATGCCCCAAAAAATACTGGTTCACCCTAGAAACCACACCAAACAATGCAAAAAGTGTTCCCCTCTCTCTGGCACTCAAAGAGTTAATCTTTCTATTCCCACCATGTAGAGTTCTGAATGGGAACATAAAATGTAATTTAAGAGCAGGAATGTTCTGCAACCAACAGGACAGAGTTTTGATGTTTGGCGAGTGTAGAGGTGGTAATTACAACAGACAAAACCAGATTCACTTTCCTGCGAGAGTTTATTCAAAGCAAATACTCCGCCAGGGCAAGGGAAGTCTGTCAACTCACTTAGCCGTAAACAGTGAGCGCGAGATTGGAACAAAACCCACGAAAAACTCTAATAACTGCACGAAGGCAAGAAATAGCTCCGATTCAGTACACTGGTACAGACAATTTAATGGGGATTCCTAGAGTATTACTACCAAACATTGTCTCACTCATCGGCTCAATAATGCAAACTTTAACAAGATAATATGTTTTTAACAACTGCATTCTTCATTAATGTGTTTATAAAGACCCATATTATTTTACCCACCAGATAGAACAGCTCTTTTACAGCATTGTGTTAACATTACAACACCTGGATTTTTGACAATTTGACAAACAAGTCTCCAAGAAGAGACGTAAATAAAGAATTTAAATAATAATAATAATAATAATAATACAAGGTTTAAAAAATAAAAATAAAAATAAAGAATTCTGCACGGACTTCACAAGCATGGAGTGCGGTTTGCGGAGATTGCTGGGAGTTGTTGAGCCCTGGGCGCACACACAGTCTTACAGCATGTTAAAACCCTAGGACAGATATTTTATAGCCTTTGTCTGTACGGAAACCTCCACCCTGACAGATGTTTACTTAAACCTGTACATCCATAAACAGTTGGCCTTCACATAAACCAGACTGTAGAATAGGCCGGGCTGTTTGTATTAATGGCCGGATCACCTTGCCGCAGACAGTTTGTATACTTTACAAACATGGGAACGTTAATGCTTCGCAGGCCAGTATTTCCACTTCCAAAGAAACAAATTATTGTGTAAGTAAAGCCATCCGTGTCTTGCAGTTGGGCACAAAGAACATGAAAAATAAGTTACAGAAACTGGCCATTTTGGGCTAAATTTGGCACTTGAGATGTGGTCAGTCCAGCCTTACCATTTGCAGAGACCGTAGAGATACAATTGTGTGGACTTGTTCCACACAAACACAACCATTATTAGCAACCCAAACCTACAAGCATATATGCACAGATATCCTAACACACGCATTACCATACATCCTTAAGAACTGGATGATCACGGTTCCATTAGGCCAAGGCATTGGTTAGACCAGCAAAATTCCTTTCTGAAGGAGATCTGAAAAGAGTACTGCCCTCTAATCAGCAACACACAATCTAAAATAAGTTGAAAGCATATTTCAGTTAAATCCTATCCAGAAACAATAAACACAAATATAAAAAGCAAGGAATCCCTAACAGACATATTTAGAACATATGGATCCCGGGTCATCAGAGGTCTCTCACTGTGCGGTGATACATCACTCGATACAGCTAGGGGCTCTATGAACTCAAGGCCAAGTTGGACAGAGTATTATTGAGACGATTTAACGGCTGTTGTCTTTGAAATAAACAAAATCTCACTGGACCCCTACTGGGCCATACTGGTTACTATGATTCGGGACTGCGCTGTCATACTGCCAACTAAACACTGCGTATAATTCACTTAACATTCTAAGTTTGGAACATTTCATTTTAGCAGTGTATACATTAATATCTTGTTCCCACCATTGGTTTCTTTGTATATTATTTTCCTATATTTATGTCAGAGAATCTTTGTGGAATAAACATGGATGTAACAATTTCTAGTTATACTTTCTGTAACTTTTTATGCAGTGTATGTTTTATAATCTAGCTATTCACATATATATGTGTTGCTGCATATACAACAAACTTGACTTTGTGTAAAAGTTTTTATTTTTATGCAAAAACGGTCACATTTGTGCTCATAGCATCTTGCCGGCAGCTGTACCCCTAAAGTGGAGAGCCCCCTAACTATAATTAAACCAAAATGAACCTTTAACAACCATCTTCTAAACAAACCACTACATTTGGAGCTGTCCTTTAAGAATTGAACAGCAACTAGGAGAAAGTTCAAACAATGCTTGGCATTTCAAAGGCATTGTTTTAAAGAGACACGGCACTGCCCAAATACAAAATAAATAAAAATCAATGTTTAGCAGATATACCCCAAATGAAAACTTGCATGCATTTAATTATGCATTTTTTCTGAAAAAAACAGCTTGCAAAAACTGCAGTTCTCTTGTCTGCAGCCTTTGCAAGTCCTCCTTTTCTAACCCCACCCAGTCGTTCTGTGGCTGTCCAATCACAGGCTTTACAATGCAGCTCAAATAGAAGTTATATCGCTGTTCAAGCTTGAATAATGGTATTGAATCTTGAAACGGCAGCGGCTGTCCTGGTCAGTTCATTTAGTGTTATGCCATCATATTTTACTCCTTGATCTATCCTTATAGTCACTAGACTCGCTGAGTTCAATGACAAACAAATTGGAGTGGGAGCTAACGCAAAACAGAAGTTTTCACAATAAAAACCACCATCACGCAGATTTCATAATCTATATAGAAAGACACGAGTGAATAATAAACACATCAAACAGGCAAACAACCATTTATTGTCCATGTATTAATGGTTAATGTATTCTTTGAACAGCAGAGATCAGAAAGTCAAAGGGAAGAGTAGTGAATGCAATAATCCGAACCCCATCCCACGGAGTCCGAACCCCATCCCGTGGAGTCCGAACCCCATCCCATGGAGTCCGTGCCTCTGGTATTCAATATTTAAACTATATATCTAAAGTTTGTAGAACAAAACCAGATGCTGTAGTTGGTATTCAGTATTTTCACATGTGAAATAAATTTGCCAAGAGTCATCTGGAAGTGAGATCGTTACTGACAAACACTGCCAATTCTCAAAATCAACACCTGTCGTAAATTAAACTACTTAATAAGGCAAACGAACTGGCCAAATCTTGTGTCTAACTGAAATATTAAACTTGTTCATAGATTAAACAAGCCAAGTCCAGATCCACGGACTTCCTGCTTTCCTGTTAAATCGCAACTCTTGGTTTTGCGATGTTATTGTTAAAGGCAAAGCGAGCTGGGATTTCACAGTAAAATGTGATAAATGCCAAGACATAGACAATGGTACGCATCATTAACACACTAGTGGCAGAACTTAACACCACAGCATTTTTTTATTAGCAAATACGAGTTTTATTCAAAAAAAAATGCATCACATAAAAGAATGCATACTGAAAACACAATAGTAAGAGTCACAACAATGATAGGAAATAAGAAATTTGTAGATCTGTAATATCAGATAACAGAAAGCTAATCCACAAGCGTAAACTGCAAGTTGTAGATACTGAATATTGTAAATACACATCACAAAATCTTTATACTACCCAATTTGTGTACAGTCATGCATTAAACGACACATGGTTAATTAACCCAATTTCCATTGAGAAATAATGCCGATGCCAATGATGATGTGGACGCAAGGAATAAAAGGGTAAACAAAGAAAATGGGGCCAGACAATATAGAGGCCTATATGAATTGAGCAAATACAGTATTTTAAACAAACTATATGAAATGTTCAACGCCAGCATCATTGACATCAAGCCAATATAAACATTAATCCTTTCTGCCTTGATATAAGGGGAAAAAGTATTACAGAAAAAAAAACATACAGTGGGACCTCGGTTTACGAATTTATTGGGTTCTCTGGGACGTTTCTTATTGCGAAAAATTTGTAAACCGAAACGCGGTGTCCCATAGGAATGCATTGAAAACCAATTAATCCATTCTGGAGATCAGAAAAGAGTCAAAATGAGCTGGCATGGAAACCAACCCACAATGCAGAACACACAATAAAAGGTATGCAAACGACGAAGCTCAGCTCCCTACCTTTCCACCGCTTGAGAAATGCACCAAAAAGTCCCAAAACCACTGCAAAAAATTTCCAGAATGGCTCCAAAACTCAATGCAAAAGCCGCTCCAACACCTCCACTCTCGATGCCATGTGCTACCCACAGGCTCCAGCATGCGGCAGTGCCATAAACCTCCCAGGTGCAATGCATCCTGGGGAAACTTGCTTTGTATTGCAGAAACAATTTGTAAACCGAGGCATTATTTTCAATGGATTTTAATTTGTAAACCGAAAATTATGTTAACCGAGGCGTTTGTAAACCGAGGTCCCACTGTATTTATATTAAACCATAATATAGTGATTGGTGAAGTGATGCCCCAGAATATAAGTTATCATGGAAGAGCGACTATGGAACATTGCAAATAGAAACATGTTCACCAAGCTCCAGAATTGGGTCATGATAAAGCAATATTAAACACATAACCAACATACACTCAGGAGTAAAAAAGGACTTTGGTAATTTCCTCGTTAAAGTATTTTAATTACATCAGTTTATAGGACTTTCAAGGATGATTATCTTTGAACTAGAAATTAGTTCATAACACCCTACATTTTACTAACTACAGTCAAACAGTCTATTGAGTATTCATCATGGCGGACATAACAAATGGAGCATTGAGACTGGACACTAAACAAGGTTATTTACTAAAAGGACAAATTATTGTGAATTAAATCTGAATTGCAAAACTTGGGACAATGGCTAAGCTGAAGAATCTTTGCAATTCAGCTGTTTTTGCCTCAGTTTTTCAATTTGGATTTAAGCTGCAAATATTCAGAGTTTGGTTAATAGCTGTTAATGGTTTAGAAAAGACAATATACAAAATAGTTTATCTTCTGTAGCTACTCTGTCTCGATCGGTCTGGGCTGGAGCCAATAGGAAATGGATTTAATGGACCAGGTATTGGCTGACGTTATTATTACAAATGATTCATAAAAATCCCCCTTCTGACCATGGTCAATATCTTACCTGACCACGGTGTCGGCTTGAGGGGCTTCTACAGTCATGTGAGGTGGGCTTGCCAAAATCATCTCCTTTTGAAAGCGTTTGAATGTTGATCGATAACTTTGTGAAAAACCTTTTGTAGAATTACTTTGGCCATTCAGAAGATTGTGAACAAGTTGTGCCTTCCTATTCCTCCCTATTTTACTTCCTTAATTTTTTTTTCCATAAAACTGAAAACTTAAACTGTCCCACTGTACTTTGAAGTTTTAATAAAATAAAAAATAACAAAGTATCATGTTAATAAGGTCTGCAATCCGTACAAAAGAGAAAGAATACCAGTTGTGACATATTCAACCATATAGTACTTCCCAACCCAATCCTGAAGGCCCAACAGTCTGGTAAAAGGGCTTTCCCCAAATCTGCTCCAACAAGGATACTTGAATAAACTGGACCACTGGTGTCCACAGAGGATTGGATTGGGAATCATTGGTCTAGAGTGGTAAGTATAGGTATAGGGGAGGAATGGGTGTTAATATAATCCACAGTCATCCACCTGGAGAAGAAGGTCTTGCTGAGGAGGAACAGCAATACGTTCCCAACAAAACAAAAAGTAAAGCTTTTAATGGCAGAGATACAGAAATATATAAAAAATATTAAAAGTGTCTCTAAGAGTAACAGTATTACTCCCTACTGATAAATGTGCAGTACATGTTGTCTTTTTCTCCACCAGCCTGTCCTCTGTCTGCCCTTTCCTCTATGATTATTGCTGCGGCTCAGGACGTTGGAATATGGGGGTGCGGTCAGACGTGGCTAAGGGCACAGCAGCCAGCCATTACAGACACTCGAATAAGCCATAAGAATGGATTATGCTATATGTTCCCTATTACCCTCTGAATTCCTTGTGGAGAGTCCGTTTCTAACCGGAATAACAAAACACAGCAATAGAAGCTTAAATTCACTCAATTTCTATTCCAATGCAAGAGATTCAATGAGCTAAACTAGATAAGGAATAATGAGTTTCCCGTGGCAGTGGCTGTGATGAGTTAGTGGAATGTCCTGCAGTGGGCAGAGGATGGTAGCTCAATGGATTTAGGTATCAGCTTGCAGATCCCTGAAAATTAGTGAAAGTACCCACTAAAATTCAGTTATACAGACAAATATATAATATATGAATAAATGATATAATGCATTTCAAGTATATTTTGATATCAAAATTCACTTGGAATTAAAAAAAATAATAATATATTGGGCAGGCAGAATTTCCTAAGAATTAAATTTGCAAGCCCTATATTTGACACCGTAAATGTACAAAACCCCTATAAAATCTGCACATGGGGCACTGTTGTACTCTGTAGACTTCACTGAACACAAAAAAAGTGTTTTAGAGCAGTGAAACATATATTTACAACAGAACAAATCTGAACACTAACTTTGACAAGGGTTTGTGACTAAGTGGCCACCCTAGGCCATACCCTCTTTTGAATACCCTGGCTGGTCTACTTTTACAAATGGTATGCCATGATGGGGTAATTCTCATTTCTGGGCTGCCATACGGTCTCGAAGGCAACATAGGCAATCTGACAAATGTGTAAAAACTGAAATGGGCAAGCCTTATAATGGACTCTGTAACTTTCCAAAACGCCATGAAATCTGTACACGGGGGGCATAATTGTACTCGTTGGACATCACAGCATATACAAAAGGTGTATTTTATTGCAGTAAAAGCCAACAGCATTATGACATTTACATTTAAAATGTCATGCAGAACTTGGGAAAGAACTACATTCCTTAATTCCTCACACTTTTTAGATTTTATTCATATTAAATATGTTTCATTTATAATTGTGTGTGAAATTAAAGCCCTATTTCTCCTGAACAAAATGATGTATAATAAGTGTGGGTGCACGTAATATGAAAGAGGTAACAAGAAGCTAAAATTCAGAACTTGGACAATTGTCTCCGTCCTTAAGGGGTTAAACACGAAACACGTGTTTTATTCAATGTGCTAATAACTGGAGAGCTGACAAACGAAATGCTAACATTTGGTCAAAAAGGTCAAATTGAAATAAATTCTCCAAGTCAGCTTATTTAGCACTCGGCTATGATGTAATTCCTTCGAAACTCCCCCAAATTCCCAATTCTGAGGGGAACTCAAACTGATGCTTTGCAGCTCTTTATGAATTACCAAATGTTAGCCCTCAATAAATAGTCTTTGTTGTACAGTGTAATGATACTTTCAACCTCTCTGGTTCTCCAAGGGTAAACTATTTAACCCTGTATGTAAACGCATCATTTTAACACGAAATTCAAGGACCTTAACATCAGGCCTCAAGACTAGCAAAGGAATTCTTAACCAAGTGCTCAACGAGTTAACAAAAACACTTGTTTGTCTTTGTAGAATATCTCTGCAGACTGCTGGGGGTAAATCTTAGCAACATACAAATAACCTTCCCTTGATCCCCAATTCTAAAACTGTTTCCATGTGTTAAAGGGAAGGGAGAGAGGGGGCTGGCAGTTTGTCCCACTGTAAAAGACAATTATCGCAAGGAAGTGGCCCATCTAATCTACCAGCTAGCTCTGCGCTCATCCTGCCTGGGACCTTAATATGCTTACACTGAGCTTAACCCACAGCCTATACATCCCCTGGGAGTATATATCATGGGAAAAGTAATTCACAAACCTCTGTGATGCCATGCATTATAGGGAAGGGTTAAAAACACAGAGTGCATGGGTCCCTGGGTATGTACCAGCCTTTTCCTCTAGCTAGCCTGTGGCTCACAGTACTGAGGGACTGGCATTGTTCTGGGCTGCTGACAGTGTGATGGGCATCTCTGTTCTAAAACGGTTATACTTTTATAATAAAAAATGTGTTTGTCACATTAAAGGCACACATTTTTAGCTGGGGAAGAAACCGAAATATGTTTGGATTTTTTAGAATAAATTATTAAGCGACAAGAATTACATTAAAAACAAATGATTTTTGTAGTTTTAAATATTGTACCAGGGTGACTCTCTGACCTCAGATACAATGTAAAACTACAAACAGCCATCAAAAGAATTCGAATTGGGAAAGCTGCAGTCGCCCGCCTTTCACTGCCTTTCATTACTTTTACCGTTACTATTTAGCAGTGGGATTTAAATAAACCACTTGGAAGATAAGTCACATCATCCATGTGTAAGGAACAGAACAAACTGAATAACGCAGCACTGACAAGAGGCCAAAATGGACAGATTAAAAACATTCCTCGACGCAGCTATTTTTATCCTAGAATTTGCAATTCCCTAGTCATTGCTCTACTATTTCCGCCTTAGCGAATAAACCCCCCTCTCCAGGGCAAGTCTTGGACAGTAATCCCTTACTAACCATTTTGCCAGATGAATACACTCCAGACTGTCCAAAAATATAAAATAAAAACAAAACTACTGTAACTAGGATACACGCTATAACAAACACTCACAGGAGTATAGAAACATGACATTTTAACAGACAATAAGAACCAATTGGATGGTCTAGCCAGGCAAGTCATACAAAAAAACCCTCACCTGGAAATTCATTTCCTGCTCCACAAAGCCTTACATCTATACCAAGCATGCTTGAGTTCATAGTATTAACCTTGCATTCTTGTCTGCACTTCTACGGTATAAATGGTTTATTCCAGTGACATAGAATGTCCGTTTAACCTACACAGTGCATCGAACGCCTGGGAAACTGGAGTGTCTCTTTAATAATATAAACCCACCCAGTATAACTAACTGTAACCTAACCTACACAGTGCATCTAACGTGTGTGGGAGCCTGGAGTGTCCCTTTAATACCCAGTATAACTGTAACCTAACGTGTGTGGGAGCCTGGAGTGTCCCTTTAATAATATAAACCCACCAACTATAACTAACTGTAACCTAACCTCCACTGTAAACATAACATGTGTGGGCAGATGATGTGCCCCATAGGGACTTGATTTACTCACACAAAGATGGCGGTGCCCAGGACCTAGGTCCGTGCACGAAATGAAGATTAAATATAGGTAATATGGGGGGCTTAGGGGCATTTGGTGGTGACTAGGGGGACAATTAGATGGAGTGGAGTCAGGAGGGGGGTTAAAAAAAACAACTGGATTCAGCCATGACAGTGCCGCTTTAAGAGCTTGAGGGAACCTGGACGGGGCGGTTTACTGCTGGCCCTTGACGCTGAGAAAGCGCTTGACTGCCTCGGCTGGAGTTTTCTGAAACGTGTGCTGATCAAATATGGATTCCCTGCTACCACCGTCCAGCAACTCTTTGCACTCTACAGGTGATGCAGGGATGCTTCATGTCCAAACCATTCTGCATTACAAATAGGACAAGACAGGGGTGCCCTCTCTCGCCATTGGTATATGTCCTAGCGTTAGAACCGACACTACAAACTATGAGGGATCACCCTAATATCCACGGGGCTCGACTAAGGAACACCCACGTTAAAATTAGTGCGTTCACAGATGATATTCTGCTATACCGAACGCACCCAGAGGAATCCCTGTCAGCCTGACTAGACGTGATTAAAGAATACGGAGCGGTCTCCTATTATGCACTTAATGCTACCAAAACCCAAGCAATGCCTATAGGTCTGCCCTCAAATATGCTGACCACCCTACGAGCCACATACTCTTTTGACTGGAGGACAGATAGTATAAAATACCTGGGGATCACTGTCACAAGGAACCCAGCGGAGTTGTTCTGCTAAGATCATGCAGGCTCCGCTTAAACTGGGAGGGCTAGTGGTTCTAAACATCCAACTCTACTACCATGCTACAATGCTGGCTACAGTTATGCCACGTTTCATCAAAACACTGCCCCCACAATGGGTACACCACGAACTCAAAACCCCATGATCTTATCAGTCTTATGTGGCTCCTGACTGAGATCAGACCCAACTGCCAGGCTGTTTCTCTCTTAATCCTTTCTTAGAATGTGGGATAAATATAGGGGCAAACTATGCCACACAAACTCGATTTCCATAGCAATACCCATTCAGGCAATCACCTACTATATTCTCACCTTCCATCACACCCCTTGGCTGAAGGCAGGCGCCACCCACCTGTTTCACCTATACCACCAAGGTAGTCTGTTGACTTTTGATACCCTTACTAGACAATTCTCACAACCACCGACCTCGCAATATTCCTACAGACAGCTCCAATCACTCCTGACACGTACACAACCTGTAGGCACCCCCTCACAAATATCCACAATTGAGATAACTGAGTGGGAACAACTGTGCATAAACGCTGCTCTTCCACCTCATTGTAAACCCATCTCCGTGTGCTACATGGAGCCTCTATATGCCTCTTGCTAGACCTGTTTATCTATGTACTGAGTACATAGATAAACAATGGGCGTACGAGAGAGGCCTCTCCTCAGTCTTCCCCCCACACCCATTACCCGAAAGCCTGGTCCCTGTCCTAGCCTATCTATGGATATATAGATAGATATAGATATATATATATATATATATATATATATATATATATATGTAACTCTAACTCATACCACTTTGAAATCGCAGAGGATAAAAGAGCATCAACGCAGCTGAACCCAAAATCTAACTAATATTAGCTACCAGACAAGCGAAAGAGGGTTCTCTAAATCCTTAAATGATAAAACATCAACTATGCTCTATCTTTGTGATCTCCAGTACTGTACTACGCTGCATGTTGTATTATGCTTTACCCCCACTAACTTACTACCACTAGACAAAATGATGTAGCCATCTAAAGGTGCCTCGGTCCACAGATTTGTCATTAATGTATTACCAATCAATGTATTAACTACGAAAACTGTGATATTGTGATTCTGTCGAGTTTCAGACTCCACACCGCAGCCTGATATCTCTACAGTCATCAGAAATCCTTATTCCTGCCCAATCAGATGCATTGAGGTCATACAGCGTTACAAACGCAACGATCAACCAATCTGGCGTATCTCATACAGAAACATCAGACTCACAGAGCATCCGACATCAGCTGAGTAGAGAGATATACATTCCAATGGGCTCCTTTAAATTAAAGTCAGATTAAGGAGAGGATCTATTTTGCCATGCTGAGCTCAGTTTTAAACGGCACCTCTAGAATTTTCACATACTGCCAACGCTACGATCAGGTGGTCAAGCCATCGAAGCAGTGACAGATGTCCCTGCACCTGTAACTGAAAGCCATTGTAAGTGTTAACATATGTTCCAGTCATTTATTCCGCCTTTTAACGGAGTTGCTGGGGATCCATTGTATACACTAGGGGAGGGAGCCAGCAGGTGTGCTTTCATGACGAGTTTCTAAGGCATATATGGCGGTACCATCAACACAGGGCGTTGTTTACTGAGAATTCCCCCCGCTGCCCAGGGACGTGACTCCAATTATGCAGGTCACGTAGCTTTAAATCAGTCGATGCCCAATTCGGCAAACTGGAGCAGACAACACAGGGAAAATGTGCTCTGACACAATGTTGTTGTACCAGAGTACCGTGAGAGAGGCAAATTAATTTAAATGCTTAATCAGTAATTTAATATGGCAGTAAGTGTTTATGCGGAATATTCTGGGGTCTAGATGTTATCACCCAATTTAAAGGTGCTCATTTTATCGAAGTGGAAGGGAGAAAAGCTGAAATGGCTGCTGGGTATGGAACCTGTGACTCAGAGGTACAAATTATCACATTATCGCCACTGGCAGGTACATCCAACACACTCCTACAAAGATGTCACTACAATGAAACCAGTGTGTCAGCTACTTAAAGGAAAGGTTTGTTCTGGTTATCATTTGGGGGAGGGGAGGGGAGAGGTGTTCAGCAGGAGGTAGGTAAGTAAATCAATAACATCTCAGCAAGAGGTAGGTAAATCATTAACATCTTCTTCGGCAATTAAATATAACGCTTAGAATTATGATAAATGAAATTCAGGGGAGCTGCTGGAGGCTGGACATTAAATGACATATTTCTACACCATGTAAGAAATTTATACAGAAAAACAAATGAGATACTCTAGTGTAAGACCAAACATGGATTTCTACAAGAGTTTCAGTTTAACCAACTATTGGGTCCTATTTTTGTACCTTAATGTCCCTGGGGAACAGCCAGATGGTTGTAGTGAGCAAGGCCCATCTCCTCTCCCTTTCAGAGATTTTTCTAAAGTCCCAGTCCCCCCCAGCCCCTTTGTGTTAGTGGTGTTATTCCAGCCTAGTGACATGTAACTCAACAGGGGGTAATGCACATTTTGAACTATGTACAAAAGCATTTGAGGAGCAAGAACAGGGCCTGACCTGACTTAGCCAAGACCACAATTGTCTGTCACGACACACTACACATCTCCCCTTTCTTGCAAATCCTACCCCAGATTACCCCTTGATATCCTGAGAGCCTACTATTAGTCTTGGGATGACAGAACACCTACCCGATGAATTTGAGCCCATTAGAATTTTAATAGCAAATGTGGCAACTGTATAAACTGTATGTATATATATATATATATATATAGCTTTGTATCATGCTAAAATAAAGAATGTTAAAATAAATAACAATGAATTATAACAAATAACAGTAAGTTTACTTAAAAAAAAAAAAAAAAAAATAGATCACAAATTAGAGCTCCTTCACTGGATTGAAAATATATTCTTATTTGACGTTTACAGTTTTCTCTAAACGTCACCAAGCGGAACCTTTTATCTTTGCTGACATTCAGTCCTGGGTTTTTTAAAGGGTTAAGTGCAGCTGTTTGTCCCCCCACTGCTAGGTAGAGGTCATCTGGTAAGGATGGAGTCACAGAGGGACAGCTGGTCCTACAGCACAGTTAGCAGGCACCCCCTTGGCTCTCTGTAACCAGCTGGAGATATAGACCAGTGGAGAGGAACGGAGAGCCATTTATGGTGAGTGGGAATAAGAAATACATTGTTGCGGTCTGAAATTCATGATCTTGCATGTTATGCTGGAGATCGCAGATCACATCCTTGGGAAAATGCAGCCCAGAGTATGCAAAATATGTCATATCAGTCACCTTCCGCCTCTTCCAACGGGTCAATGACATCCAACAAATGTTATGCTTAACCAGACTCCTACAAGACTGGGATAAGCCCTGCTTTACTTCTACAGCTGCTGTGGGATCTCAATGCTCCTGGGCCCATCCTGCTGAATGGCTGGCTCAGCATCATGAGAGTCAAAGTCTACAGGCATATCTGAGATTATTTATTTCCAGAGCAGCATGAAATGGGTACATACTAGATCTTATGAAGCATGTTCGATTACACACATAATACTTACTGCCTTTTAAATGATTCAAACACTTTCTCAGCATTAACTCCATATGGACCAATCACCGTCTATACCAATGGTTCTTAAAGGGACACTAACATTAGAAACATTTTCATGTTAAGACTTTTGGCTTCCCACTTTTAAAATAAAATAACAGACACAAAACGCTTATTAGTGCTGACCCGGTCTTGCCACACTAGCCGCTCTCCTTAAGGGGCCTTATGGCACACGCGTGGCGCAAGTATTGTCAAACAGATGCCTCTCACAGGGAAGCATTCACAACACTTGGTGATGCTAAACATGAAGAATTTTAATAATTGAAGGTCTTTGCGAGGAATTACCCCTTGTAACTGTCTGATTGGATTGGCATCCTTAGTGACAAATATTAATGTGTTTGTATGTATATATTTCCGTCCGGTTACAACATTCAAGCAACGTCTTCCAACCGTACACAATGTATAATTCAAATAAAACCAGGCAGACAGTGACGTGTTAAATAATAATTTAAGTGTAAATGATTCTCACAAACAAGACAAAATGAATGTCTAGTCCTTCAGAGGGTGGATGGTGACAATCTTTTACCACTTCGTGACCAGACCATTTTTCAATTTTCTTACCATTAAGGACCAGGGCTCTATTTACATTTCTGCGGTGTTTGTGTTAAGCTGTAATTTTCCTCTTACTCATTTACTGTACCCACACATATTCTGTACAGTTTTTCTCACCATTAAATGGTCTTTCTAAAGATACCATTATTTTCATCATATCATATAATTCACTATAAAAAAAATTATATAATATGATTTAAAAAAAAAACAAAAAACACAAACACCTTTTCTAACTTTGACCCGCAAAATGTGTTACGCGTCTACAACCGCCAAAGAACACCTGTGCTAAATAGTTTCTAAATGTTGTCCTGAGTTTATAAATATCCAATGTTAACATGTTCTTAGCTCTTTTTGCAAGTTATAGGGCAATAGATAGCACTTTGCTATTTCCAAACCATTTTTTTTCTTAAATTTAAGTTAAATTGTAACATTGATATCTGTCAGGAATCCCCGAATAACCTTTCACATGTATATATTTTTTAAAAGAAGACAACCTAAGGTATTATAGTGCCAGGAAAACAAATTAGTTTTCCTGGCAATATAGGGTCTTTAGGTCCCCCCCACCTTAAGGGTCCCCCTCCCGCCGGGCTCTAGGGGAAGGAAGGGGTTAAAAACGTACCTTTCTCCAGCGCCGGGCTCCCTCAGCGCTGGGGACTCTGCTCCCTCTTCCGACGTCATTTGCTGAATGCACATGTGCGGCAAGAGCCTCGCGTGCATTCAGTAAGTCCATAGGAAAGCATTTCTCAATGCTTTCCTATGGACACTGGCGTCTTCTCACTGTGCGGAAGCGCCTCTAGTGGCTGTCAATGAGACAGCCGCTAGAGGCTGGATTAACCCTAATGTAAACATAGCTATTTCTCTGAAACTGCTATGTTTACAGCAGGCAGGGTTAACCTTAGCTGTACCAGGCACCCAGACCACTTCATTAAGCGATCAGGTAAGTGCCTAGTTGCTATTGGACATACCATGTACGTCCGAGGTCGTTAATGGCCTTTTTTTGTTGGACGTACCAGGTCTGGAAGGGGTTAAATAGACACTATAGGCACCAGAACCACTATGGCCCAATGCAGTGGTCCTGTCCCTGCACAGTCACCAGCAGTAACGCTGCCTTTTCTGAGAAAAGGCAATGTTTACACTGCTATCTAACACCACCTTTGGTTGCTGTCACTCAAAAATATTGCAGGACCGACATTCAGCATATCCACACAGATATGCTTGAATTTCATGACACTGGACGGAGCTATTGCCATCAACAAATGTCCATCCCTGAGCCGCCACCAGTGATAGCTGCAGTGAATTGGCTCGGACTATGGAAGATCACACGGACTCATGTGCGAGACTACAGCAGTGACATCCTGGCCGGAAGAGGACAGTGGTGCCTGTGAGGGACAGGTTCAGGTAAGTTAAACTTACCTTTCCCTGCCTGCCTCCCCCAACCCCACCCCCCAGACCCGATGAGGCGATGTCACCATTGACAGTTCTGATTTAACTTACATGCTAGATCTAGGAGACTGCCATATTTAAAAATCCTTAAAGCTTCACTTGAGATGAAAATGATTGTATGACCTTAAGGTAATCAATACTGTATAACTCGTTAAAAAAGCCTCAACTATTTACTCCTAATCAACCTTGTGACCCACAACTTGGCCTTTTATGGTTATATTATATTTATCTGTGTGACTTTAAATAAGACAAGTGTCCTGATTACATCTGCAATAAGTAAAAAGAAATGTACCTCTTGTCTGTGCTCCCCATTTTAACCTGTAGATTGTAAGCTCATGGGTTCTCTAGCTAAGGACTTTGTATAAAAAAGCTCTAATGGCTAGATCTCAGACAGGGAGGTTTATATATAGAGCCAACATATTCCGCAGCGTTTCACAATTATAGAATATGGATATTTGACAAAAAGTAATTTACATACAAAATATAACAGAGACAAGAAGTGAAGAAGGAGCTTACAATCTATGAAAGAATTCAAAGGTGATAAGCTAAATCAACACACGGTCCTTATAGTCACTGTTACAGAAGGATGCTATTCATGTACAGGTTGTAGTAAGTGATTGATTCCTGGCCGATAGGATGTATTCAGACGACCTGGCAGTGCTAACACAAGCCTAATGGTAAACGCATCATCCCATTTATAGTAAAAAATGCGTTCTCACTTGGCTCGACCTCCCAGTCTGTGTCTTCCCCAAACACATCCTCCTCCCTGGCAGGCAGGACAGATCAGACCTTTATTTGGGGAAATACTGCACATTGTGACTTACACACAGGTGCACATGGCTTGGTACAACCGGTTCAGTGAGAATTACATAAAGTAAATGTGATCAGCCAGAAATCCAGTGCCCTGTTTATGGCCATCTTTAACCCTGGATCTTGGTTTAAGAACAATGCAGCTTGTCTCATCCAGCTAATTCCAAATTCACAACCATTAAATACTAACTCTTAATGGAAAATAGACCCAAGAGAAGAGGACACCCTGAGCCTAAAGCTGGATTGACAGCAGGATGATCAGTCCTAAAAACGGAGAGCCATGTAAAGTAATTGATCCTATTAAAAACAGGAATGGGGTAATTTCAAGGTGCTCAACCCTGGCTTAAAAAAAATAAAGTTTTCATAATATAAAGAGGAGCCCTGAGAAAGATGGTCTTGGAGTATAAGCTTCCAAGGATATACAGTGATAATAGTGATCCAGAATTGCCAAAGATATACAGTAATCAAGAGTTCACAAGGATGGATAGTGATTCTGATATGACAAAGGTGATCCAGATCCAGATATAATGAAGGATATACAGTGATCCAGATATAATGAAGGATATACAGTGATCCAGATATAATGAAGGATATACAGTGATCAGATCCAGATACAATGAACGATATACAGTGACAAAGATCCAGATAAGATGAAGGATATACAGTGATCCAGATATGATGAAGGATATACAGTGACACAGATCCAGATACAATGAACGATATACAGTGACACAGATCCAGATAAGATGAAGGATATACAGTGATCCAGATATGATGAAGGATATAGTAATACGGATCCAAATAAGACCAATCAATGATATATAGTGATCCAGATAATACCAACCAATAATATACATTTATACAAATCCAGAGCTTTCAATTGTATATTAATTAGTGGCATTTATAAAGCGCTGTACAATAGGGGGTGGGGGACAGTACAATATACACATATCAATACAAAAGGTAAAGATGGCGCTGCTTGTGAGCGGAGATCTAGTCATTGAAGCTCTTTTATCCAAAGTAGTTGGAACCCGTGAGCTTACAATTAAAAGAATACAGCGATACATATCTAGCGCTCCCAGGGAAATACAGTAATACAGATCCAGAGCTCCGAAGGACATACACTGCCCTCCACTAATATTGACACCCTAGGTTAACATGAACAAAAAAGACTTTGATAAATTGTCTTTGTTTAACTTTTATTACATTTATCCTCCCCAGAAACTATTTCTGTTAAATAAATGTGTGGCATATTTATTGGCACCCCTCTGAATTCATTTGATAGCAATATATTTTAAGTATATTCCCATTGATATGTAAAAAAACTTTGTACACCTGGGTGACTAGAACAGGAAATTGTTCAACCATGACTTCCTGTTTCACTGGGGTTTAAATATGAGGTAACAAATAGGCCAAATTCCCTTAGTCATTAATCACAATGGGTAAGACCAAGGAATATAGCTGTGATGTGCAGCAAAAAAAAAGGTTGCTTAGCTTCACAAAAATGGGAAGTGGTTAAAAGAAAATAGCACAAGCATTAGAAATGCCCATTTCCACCATCAAGGCAATAATTAAGAAGTTCCAGTCAACTGAAAATGTTATGAATCAAAAGACGAGTGTCTATATTGTCTCAACACACTTTGAGGATGGTTCCGAGGATTAAAGCTGGGGAATTGCAGACGTTAGTTGTGTCTTGGAGTCAGAAAGTCTTCACAGCTACAATCCAACGTCACATACATCACCACCACCACCATGGTTTTTGGAAGGGTCTCTAGAAAAAAGCCTCTACTCTCATGCAAAAACAAATTCGGCGTCTTCAGTTTGTTAGACACTACTGCAAGCATGTCAAAATCAAAGGGTAACTCGGGCCAAATATACAATGCTTAAAGGACCACTATAGTGCCTGGAAAACATACTCTTTTTCCTGGCACTATAGTTCCTGAGGGTGCCCCCACCCTCAGGGACCCCCTCCCACCAGGCTCTGGGGAGAGGAAGGGGTTAAACTTACCTCTTTCTCCAGCGCCGGGCGGAGAGCTCTCCTCCTCCTCTCCTCCCTCTTCGGCTGAATGCGCATGCGCGGCAGGAGCAGCGCGCGCATTCAGCCAGTCTCATAGGAAAGCATTCATAATGCTTTCCTATGGACGCTGGCGTCTTCTCACTGTGATTTTCACAGTGAGAAGCACGCAAACGCCTCTAGCGGCTGTCAATGAGACAGCCACTAGAGGCTTTAGAGGCTGGATTAACCTATAAAAAAAATGGGTTAACCCTAGCTGGACCAGGCACCCAGACCACTTCATTAAGCTGAAGTGGTCTGGGTGCATATAGTGGTCCTTTAAGTTTATGTGGGCCGCACACAAAAGTTTGACCTAGACCAACACAAAATTAAATTACTTGTATCATTCTCATGCAAACTGCAGTCTCAGCCAGGTAGGTAGCCGCACTGTCCGCTCTGCTCGCTCCGTAGTCCCTCTGCAATCTCCAGGCAGATAATGTGTGGCTGCACACTCCACTCTGCTCGGTACTACTGCCTTCTATCCATGTCTGTTCTCATCCCCTTCCATTCATGTCTCTGTTCCCCTCCCTTCCATGTCTTTCTTTCCCCTTCCTTCCAAGTCTTTTTCCCTCCATGCCTCTCCCCCATCTCTCCCTCCCTTCCATATGTCTCCCACCACATCTCTCCCTCCCTTCCATATGTCTCCCACCACATCTCTCCCTCCCTTCCATATGTCTCCCACCACATCTCTCCCTCCCTTCCCATATGTCTCCCACCACATCTCTCCCTACCTTCCCATATGTCTCCCACCACATCTCTCCCTCCCTTCCCATATGTCTCCCACCACATCTCCCCCCCCTTCCCATATGTCTCCCACCACATCTCTCCCCTTCCCATATGTCTCCCACCACATCTCCCCTTCCCCATATGTCTCCCACCACATCTCTCCCTCCCTTCCCATATGTCTCCCACCACATCTCCCCCTCCCTTCCCATATGTCTCCCACCACATCTCCCCCTCCCTTCCCATATGTCTCCCACCACATCTCTCCCTCCCTTCCCATATGTCTCCCACCACATCTCTCCCTCCCTTCCATATCTCTCCCACCACATCTCTCCCTCCCTTCCCATATGTCTCCCACCACATCTCTCCCTCCCTTCCATATCTCTCCCACCACATCTCTCCCCCCCTTCCACATCTCTCCCCCACAAAATCAAAGTCCTGCCATGGCCACCCCAGTCCCTTGACTTCAACCCTATATAAAACCTGTCGGGTAAACTGAGGAGGAGAGTCCACCAGTGTCGACTTGCAGGATCTGAAGAGATTCTGTATGGAGGAATTGTCTCAGATCCCTTGCCAGGTATTCTCTAACCTCATCAGGGCATTAAAGGAGAAGACTTAGAGCTGGTATCTTGGTAAAGGGAGACAGCCCAAAGTATTGACTAAAAGGGTGCCAATAATTGTGCCTCACACATTTAATAATGATTTTATCAATTTTTTTTACATTCCTGAGTTGTGTTTGCAATAGTTTAATACCCATGAGAGCAGAGTATTTTTTGTGAACAAAAGATGATTACAGAATAAAGAAACATTTTCACACCCTTCTTTGCTCATATTTACCATGGGTGGAGGCAACTGTACAGATCCAGATATCCCCAATGACAGAGCTCAACAAGGAAGACAAACACAGTCCCATTCAGTTTTTAGGAGATACACTAAAAGTCCAGATCTCTATACGGTATTCAGCAGCAAACAAGCCAAGGTCAGGATACCAGGAATCAAGAACTAGAATTATGAGAAAGTCACAGTAAATTGTCTGGGGTTACAGTACCATAATAGGGCAATGAGTCTACAGGGGCTCGGAATTTAAATACCCTCAGATTTAGTGCCCAAGAGTGCATACTTGTTAGCAATCCAGCTCGTACAGCTAGAAATCTGTGCGGAGCAGTGTTGACCACGGACATACAAGTGAGTAAAAGAGAAAGCCATGACAGCAACCAAGCACTTCATTCGGTCACTCAGGATAGATTTTTTTAAACATTGGGAAGGGACCATCTGCAGATGGTGGAAATAACCCGAGGTGAAAATGCTGGACGGCAGCAAGTTTCCCCTGGCACGGGAAGAATTTAATCATCATATAAAAGCAGTGAATTATTGCTCACGCATTTTTTTTATACCACAACATTTCCTTTAGTTATTTTAGTTAGCAAATCTCTATGAGAAATAAAAAAACTAAATTTCCATGACCTAATACGATTATAAACTTTGCACGTTTTCTTAAACTCAGGAGGGGTGGGGGGGGGGAATTATGTGCCTACTTAAAAAAACTAAAAAAAAAAAAATGACATGATGTGATGGGTGTATTAAGGTAGTTTAAATATGATATACAACCGGAAAAGCAAGCCTTTAACTAACACAGAATAATAACCGTTATCCAATATTCTGACAGTATTCTTACCATGACAGTCCCCGGTCCTCAAGCTGCTGTTTAACTACAGCTAAAGAGGGGAGTTTGAATAACTCATCTACGTTTTCGATTTCATTTCAGTGTTTTCTAATCACATAAATAGCATCTGTCTTTCCATAAAGAATTTGTAAAACTGCCTATGCCTCGTGTTGACCATTTTTACATTTGTTCAACAATTTTAATATTAAAACAGATAAATAAAAGTTTTCCAGCTAACATTTGGCATGTTGACGTGAAGCATTATCAGAACGTTTAAAGAACCCTTCTTCTGTTTGCTGTATTGTGAAAAGCTAATTTGGAATTTGTAAAAAAACCACAGACTCTGATTGGCTGCTGACATTTCAAACTTCATTTTTTTTTGAAAATTTTTTTTAGAAACAGTTTTTGCAGGATTGAAAATTGTGAGTAGACCCTAAAGTCGCAATTACAACTAAACTTACTATAGCTTGTGCAAATGAAAATGTTATTTTAAAAAAAAAAAAATAAATTGCAGCATTGTTTTGAACCAATTTATAGAAATAATTTTTCAGGTCAAAGTTAAATTTTAAAACCATGCTTTACAATGTTCAATAATATAAATATATATTATATATTGAATTATTTACTGTGCTGTTTGAACACTTTCATTAGACAACTCTTAACTTGGTTAAGGTCACATAAAAAGCAAGTGAAAGGACCTTGCGTGTCTTATTACAGTTACACCCCATAGCAGATTGGAATGGGCTAAATACAGTTTTACAGAGAAGGTGGAAGATATATGGAATAATCTCCGGAAAGGCATTAAAAATAAAATGGATGTGTACTGGACACCACTTTATTAAATCCCATGAAGCCACAAAGCCTCGTTAAAAAGTAACCATGTGCAAAGCTCAGTAAAGCTATAATTTCTTTTAATTTATTAAGTGAATCCTCGGACTCTCCACTCCTATAACAGAATGCAAAGGTCTGGGTGACTATTTCCATCTGCGCATGCGTACATCATCAGTGGTCCAGGTCGAGACGGGCTAACCAAGTGTCCATTTTCTGCACAATGTAAGAAGTCATTACCGCTTTATTCCAATTTCATAGATCATTGCATGCAGTAAGATAGAGCAGTTATTCAGCCGAATTACACCCAAGTCATAGCTCTACCAAGTAGGACTTTGAAAAAGGCAACCATGAAAAAAGAATCCACTTCTCAGGCTAACGGAATTCACAGCACACCCCAGCTGTGAGCAACCAGTTACAGGCCTGGTTTCAGGTACACTGCTGTTGGCAATTTGACGATGTGAGTCTCAGCTCATGTTTTCAAGCAAAGATAATTAGAAATACTGTAGTAACATAACTTAGAAAAATAGCAGAAATTAAAGAACTATCTGGGCGGACATCGTGCTGCCTAAATGTAGTGGGAATGGAATAGAAAACGAGTTGCAAGTCCTTCGTTACCAAGTCCTCTGTAATTGCATTAGTACATCACTAGAATGAGTTGAGACCAAACAGAAAAATTGAATCCGGGAGCACCGGAACTAGTGCCGCACCGTGGAGTCCCACAGGGTTATATGCTAAAGTGGGATTTGTGGGGAAATAAAATTACATTTAACATAGATAGGAAGCAGCAAGCACATTCTACAAAGATCCTCGATGTCACAGACCACAACGGTGAATGCATGCCAATACCTAGCTATGTCACGAGCCTGTGACAAAAACATGCCAATCACTAGTGCGCATCTATTAGAGATAACACACACATTCTAGAAAGTACAGGAAATATGCAGGTATGTTAATACAGAGATATACCAGTCATCAAAGGGACCAACAGGAGATGCAACATGGCAACAGGAATGATGAGAGCAAGTGGGAGATACTTTGTATCCTTTACCTGTTGTCATCGATCCTGGAGACTCCCATTTAACAGAGCACATAGAATACAGCACAAACAGACATTCACTCAAGGGAAAAATAAAAGAGAGCATGAACTGTAAGTGCTGCTTCCTATAATCCCATTCATTGTAATTAAAATGTATTGTTGTGGGACCATGCATTATAAATAAACTGCACAGGGGCTCACAATCACCCATTTGATCTGGTAGGAACTGATTAGCTAAGTGCACATTACAGCCAATCATCGCTTCCCCGGACACAAGAAGGATTAGCACCATGTAAAATTTGCAAATGCAAACTGGGGTGTGGAACACCTGCCAAGAGCAGACTGCCAATTTCGTTTGATTCATTTATATATTTCTCGGCTCGTCATATGTTCAGCAGGCAGACACACTGCAGCAGCGCGGCCTACTCGGGATCACGTCATCCCTTGCAGTAACCCCCTGAAGCTCAAGGTCTACTTTCTGTTTGTAAAATAAAAATAAAAAATATATGGCGGAATATGAGGTCACTAAATATAGGGGTTTGTTCACTAAACAGTGTATTAAGAAAAACCTGACAAGAGATTGACATAACCTGCAACTCCTATGTAGACGCAACAAGCACAAGAGGCAGAATTTTAATAAATAAAGTCTTATTATATTGCAAACAGAGGATCGAGAGGTTCCTGTATAGACCATGCAACAAGTGTAGGAGGTTTATTGAACACTGCACCTCTTATCAACAACAAGTAATGGAGGCAGAGTCTGGGGGAGAGAACACAGATTGCAACTCATTTATATTGCAACGTCTCTATACCAGTGATGGCTAACCTATGGCACGCGTGCCACACCGGGCCCTCTCTGTGGGCACGCGGCCATAGGTTCACCATCAAGGCAGAGTAGGCACCTGCCTGCCCAGAACGGCAGGCGCCTACTCTGCTTCCATGTCGTGAGGCAGGGGGAGAGATCTGTGAAGCAGCTCACCTGTCCTCCCTCGAGCAATCTGTGTGGAGCGTTGCCGCGCGTTACCATGGCAATGCTCCACACAGCATTGCGCAGGAGGACAAGGGAGCTGCTTCACAGATCCCTCCCCCTGCCTCCCGACCCAGAAGCAGTACTTACCACCACCGGACCACCAGGGATGGCTGTGTCCCTCCCTCCTACATTAAAGGTAAGAAGGAGAGAAGGAGGGAGAGGGGGTGAATACTGATTTAGCATACTTTTTTTTTTTTTTTTAAACACCTTTACCCCCCCCCCACACACACAGTGCGAATGTTAAATTAGTATGACGTGGTCAGATATACAATGACTGTGACAATCAGACACAGACTAGTGACACCTCCAGCTTGGCGAGCCCAGCAGTGATATTGCCCACTGTGAATCGCACACCCCACTGGTTCCCAAAGGTGACAGACTATCCTGCACTGGACACGGGATTAACGTCCCATCAGATTTTCCATCTGTGGTAAATAGGCGTTTTACTTCCTCATGGCTGGTCAAGACGGATGATGGATTGAGATGGGTGTGAGAGACCAGAGAGAACACAGAAAGTTTGAACACAATAATTAATACACTTCTCACCAAATCCACTGACAGTGAGAAGACATCTTATATATGAAAGTGCTATGGCAGGGGTGGTCAAAACAAGCCTCCTCCGAACTACAGAACTGTGTTACTGGAGATAGCCAGGCTCCTGGACTAAAATGAACAAAATAAAACCCAGGATAGGGCCTGTTAATTACTAAAATCTTTAATGTTAATCACCTGGCACACAATGGATTCAGCACAAAGACTGCCAAGCTAGACCTTGCCCCCAGCCAAGCACAGCCTTCAGTTAGTTTAATTAGCAATATGTGTCTTTAATTTAAGTAATGCAAAATGTTTATAGTGCATGGTTTGTTTGTAAGTGCTACAAAGGGACTTATGAACCAAAATGGGAAGCGTGGAGAACAGACAAGGGTACTGCAATTCTGTAAGACAAAAATGGCTAAAAATTGCAATACTGATGCCTAATGGGGGGGTGGGGGGGGGACACCCACGTCAGCTAAGTATCCAGCTCAGTTCTTCCAATCAAAAAATTGCAGGAGTCTGTTCTACGTAATTCCCAGTTTTGTGACTGGCCCCCAAAAGAATCACGAATACAGTGACAAGTAACACATGTTTTATGTTTTTACATCATTCAGAGTAAAGTGCGGCCACTCTCAGAATGAAAAACTGGGAAGAATGAACGCTAAAAAGAGAAAATGGATCTAAGGGTCAGAAGTTTGCATTTAAAGAACAATGTTCTGGTAAGGGACAGTTGGAAATCCAGTTTTATGCAGCAACCGGCAGCCAGGTAGCAACAAAGTACGCACCGCCTGGGAGAACTCTTACAAGGCTGGACGTTTTCATAAGAAATTAATACTAAATAGTACGCGGATTTACAGGATCATAGAAGAAAGTCGCAGAAAGGAGACATGGGTTGAAATGTTAACATTTTTATTTGATCAAATTTGGAGTCCAAAGCTGTATTTATTATGCACATACATTAACTTAATGTCCATCATTTGCAGACAATATCTTTTTGGTACTTTTTTTTTTTTCCTTTTTGGAACATTTTACTGTATTTTAGGGCTCATTTCTAAGGGAATCCACAAGAAATATTAACTTATTTTCTTAGTGACTGTGTTAAACAATGCAGTTCAACGGTTATCTGTTTACTATAGGAAGATAACACTGTACACATAGAAATCTTAATTCCAGCCTGAAAACTTGTTGAATCATAGTCACTGAAATGAGCTGTAATAGTTATGGTACCTAAGAGTTTCCCTTTAAAGAACACAAGATGTGTTGGAACATGCAGTGTCCCTTTAAAGACTCAAATAACCATAAGCACTGCTGCCTACCTTAGTGTTTATAGTGCCAGGACTGCCCTGATGCCCTCCCAGATTTAATAATGATTCGCCAACTTATCTAATCCTTGCCAGGCACCCTTCGCCACCTCCTTGCTTATGGTGATTGGAGTGTTCCTTTTACAGCTCAATGGATGGAATATATCACGGCAAAAAATACGTGCTACAGAAGCTGCAATCACCATAGAAACTAATATAATGTTTGGCAACTTTTTTACACTTTGCCCAGTATTGCACCAATCTAGCTCAAATCTCCTGGAACAGTACTGAAAGTCAGCGATTGCAGGAACTTATTTTTAGCAACAACCAGAAAAAAACAAACTGCTTGGTATGAAAACGGGTGACAGCCCTGAGACGGTTCCCAGAGAAACTAAAAGTGAAATGCAGGAAGATTGCCAATGAAATTACTGAGCCGGCACAGTTAATTTTGCTTGGTCTCATAAAGCATCGTTCTTAGTACAGGGGAAACTTCCACTTACGGAAGTGAATAAAAGGGAATGAAAACAGGAAATCAAACATTCAATAAGAATGTTTCACCGTATCAGACAGGGAGGAGGAGCGCTCACAATAACCATTAGGTAGTCTTGGGGAAATGTTACCGTAATTATCATTCAAATCAAAATCGACATACAAAATGGGCAGCAAGGATTGCGATCCACACTGAATGCCAAACCTGATATTTTAAAAGACATTATTCCAATAGTTTGGCTGCTGGTTTGTACAGTGCCAGGATTATTCTCAAAATTAAGAATTTAAAGTGAATTTCTAACTGTCACCCATGCTTTCGGCTCAACTACTCTGGCCTTAAATTTGCAATTCACATCGAATTCACTTCAGTAAATAATCCCGAGTGTCTGTATCTGAACATATAACGTACCTGGACTATGAGCCTGTGTTCTAGCGCACAAACACGTAACAAAAACAAGCAGGGCAAAGTATGGTCGCCTAAAGATTGATAATGTTTCTTCAATGTTCCTTTAATAACAAAACATATCTTTTTTTAATATTTATGATCACCTTCAGCATTAAAAGTGGATTAACTCTAACCTGGCCTGTCCCTTTGATCAGCCAACGGTGAGATGTTAGAGAAGTAATTCCGCTCACCTGCGGATAACCTTTAGCAGTGTGAAATGCCGCAGACGTGCGCATATATCTGCAGGTTATAAAGCTCCCAAGACGAGTTAAACATTCCTCAAGTAGGATGCCATAAATAAAACTCTGGCTGGACGGAGGGAGGCCTGGGGAGCCATCACACGACGGCCATCTGCCAAACTGCAGAAGTAGAACATCTGTGATGGTGGCAGTGTCCAATGCTGGCCCCAGGACCTCTCATAATATAGCACTGACACCAAGTCACGGGGATCTGACAGGGTCAGCAGGTGGTCAGCGGGTGGTACAACTCTATGCATACACAGCACTGCCTTTCTGACAGCGGAGCTGCTCTGATTGGCCAGAATAATAATAATTATTGTTGATATTTATAAAGCACCAACAAGTTCCGCAGCGCTGTACAATAGGTGGACTAACAGACGAGTATTTGTGACGAGTCTGACGCACAGGAACAGAGGGATTGAGGGTCCTACTCAATGAGCTTACATTTTATAATATATATACACCTCACAAGTTTATTAAGTAAATAGTGAGCTGCATTAAATACAAAACTAAACTTCCAAAATGTGGGCAGATACTAAACTGTGTGCTAAACTTTGCATTGTGCTCAACTGAAAACCACATTGCAAAATTTAGATCCTAGGGAAGCACTGAATCACCGCTTTCCTATGTGCATAGCGTGAAGACATCCAGCGTCAGTTAGGCGACCAAAAGTCCAATTAGGACCCGGGAACGCCTCTAGTGGTAAACAGCCACTAGAGGTGGAGTTAAACCTAGCACGTAATTTATTGCAGAGGGACCTGGTACAGTGCACCCAAACCACTTCAGTGAGCAGAAGTGGGATGGCTGCCTATAGTTCCCCTTTAAGGTCAAAACAGCCAAAGTATAAAGATTCTCTAAGTCATCCATGCTTTCAGTTCGACTGCTCTGGCCTTAAATCTGTAATTCACTTTTAAATCACTTTAAATTCTGACTCTAGTAAATTGCCCCATGTGTCTAACAGTAGGACACTGGAACTGGAGCTCCTTCTACTGAGCTATCTCCAAGTATTCATTCAACATGTTGGGACAGCTGTATGCCAAAAAGGAACAGAAATCATATTTAATCCGTGTTCGTTACCCCGGGTTCATTTCCTACAGCGTGGCGTTAGATCTTTTACCCGGCACCAACAGCACTGCAGCCAGATGCATTTTTGTAAGAGTCCCTTATGAGGTCCCAAACATATTTTGCCCTATAGCGACTATTGTTTAAATGCAGCCTTCCAGCCACTTGATGAAAGATAGCAATCAGACATGTGTACATACTTCACTTGGACACTTGGCAGAGCTCGACAGCCACACAACTTAAAGAGACAGGGACATTCAACAAAACTATGTCTACCTTAAGGTCAAAATAACTGCATGATGTAAAGCTGACATGATTACTACTTCTCCAGTACAAAATATAGACTTTACTACAACGTTATTAATGCACGTGTAATAGAAGAATAAAAACCCTTTGCTGTACACAGGTAAGGTGCTATATGCACAATACAGCAGGAAACAATTGCTAAGGATCTCACAAATATCTCTCTCTCTATATCTATCTATATATATATAAAATCCAAGAAGAGTGCACTCTTAGGACTTTTTGAAAATCAGTATCGCGCTTTATTTAGCATTCATATAAACAGAGTCAACGTTTCAGTCCCTCCAGACTTTTATGAAGACAAATTGCAGGAGCAAAAAAAACAAAAAAACATTTAAATATCGTGCAACAGAATCCTGATTGGAGAGTGAAAAGAACAAAAGCGAGATTCAGTGAGGCCACTGATGACGTGAGTATATTCAAAAAACATCATCAGATTTCATTAACCCCACGAGGTGGTACCAATTGCAAAAGTGCAAAGAAAATGTAAAAAGTTTTTCAAGAAAATAAAGAACTATCTACAAAGTACAAAGGATCGTGGATAAGGAGTAAGTATCAAAGTAGCCCGCAAGTTAGTTCGACATTAGAAATATAAAAATGTGCAAGCATACAAGTAGCGTAGCGGGCCCCTCGTACTCCCACACCTATCATGGACAGACATCCCCACCAAGGTCGTGAGCATAGGTATCAGAGAACCATAGCGGCAAATGCAAAGCAGTACAATCCATTCAATGTATTTGTGGCATATGTATCTACGTAATATCCATTAAATCCTTTTGAAAATGATTAGCTTATAAAAGAGCCTCTAAGCATAGTACTGAGGATAGTTAAAGTAAATTAGCTGCATACGTAAATATTTTGAATATATCAACATGTAGGCTATTAAGGGCAGAATTAGTGCATAGTAGACAGTTTGAACGTGCAACTATGTCATATTCTAGCAGTAACAAGCCAACATAATAACAGTGACATGTGTCATAATTTGGAGACAATTAACGTGTTGGAATGAAGCATTAACCCCTTAAGGACCAAACTTCTGGAATAAAAGGGAATCATGACATGTCACACGTCATGTGTCCTTAAGGGGTTAAAGAGGGTTTTTCCTCATTGAGACCTTGAGGAGAAAGTGTCCCAAGTGTGTATATCCAATATGCTTCCCTTCTCAGACGCTGGTTGTCACAATCACACCAGCTCAGGGATGTGGGGACGGGATCGATAGCCATGAACCATAGTACTGGCAGAGTATGTGCCACCTCCAAAAAATGTCTTGCTACTGGTGTAGTGGCTATGCCGAACTAATGGCCAATCTATGTCCCCTCATCCACGCTCTCAGATCGTTGCAGGTCTTTCAAATATAAACCAATCGATATAATACGGTATACCATGTGTTGTGGTACATGTTGTCCTGTACCTGACCTTGTATTATTTCCCTGTTTTTGGATGGAAAAATGATTTCCCTGGTGTCATGTTATTACACGCGGTGCATTTAAGGCAGTGAACACATCCCAAATTACTACTAGAAGTGTCTTTGTATGTTTGTGTATATTGATCCGTTTGCACTAGATCTCTTCAATTTGTACCCCTTTGATAGCTCATGATCGGGGTATGTTGTAACAGGGTAGGTAATGAAGAATCTTTTCTTAGTTCAGGTAGTTCCCAACTTTACGAACTAATTGGTTCCGAAAGCCTAGTTCATAAAGTGAGAACTAATTTCCCATAGACACAATGTAATAAACACTGGTTCCATTTCTGACCAACAAATTTTACCATTGAAAACCTAAATTATTAAGTACAAATACAACATGAAAGCACAGCAAATACATGTATGTTGCAGGAATTTTAAAGGCATGCATACCATATTGAAATCTTCTTTAAATTATCATCAATCCTCATACTATTCAATGAAGAGACATGCTGCACTTGTTGAATGGGGAACCTTTCTTAAACCCTCATACTTATTCATTTTCTTCATTATCAGCTTCCCCCTCTCCTTTATCACTTTTCTGTTACTCCTTTTATTTTTACAGCTCTCAAACGTTCTTCATTCTCCCCTCTTTAGGCGTTTTTTTAGCCCTCCTCCTGCTACTTACTATTGCTGCCTGCCAAAACATGGCAGAATGGCAAACACACATACACACAGCTATGTCAGACAGACACAGACAGATCAAGTCAAATCTATACTCAGTAGCACACAGTGCAATAATATTTCAGGATCTGCAATGTATGCCCATGAAAGCACAAAGAGAATACAGTGCAATCTAAACCTGTTTTTAGACTTCCCTTTATCTTCAGGAACTGTGTTCCTGGCCCTCATCTCTCTTCTTGTCTACTCCGGACCACAAATTCTTCTTCTCCTCTTCTTGTGTGTGCTCCAAAGCACTCTCCTCTGTCCTGATCCGTGGACCACTGACACAAAATGGCGGTGAAACAAAATGCGCATCCAGAAAAAAGTTCATAAAAGGCGGGAGTTCATAGAGTGAGAAATGCCTGTATGTCCCAATTGTCACGTATCTTAGAAACCATTTCATGTGATTGTGGATGTAATGCTTGGGGGAAAATTAATCAATTACCGAGTTCTGTTTTTTTCAGATGGATCGGTAATTGATTTCATCGCCTTTGTTAATGCTCGTTGTAATGTTCCAAATCTTCAGATTTTGGGAACATCTCCTTGATCTGTGCTTCCACATTTCTTGGATCAGAATTGTTCCTGTATACTGTGATGAACTGTGATATGGGTAATGAGTCTTTGAGATTTCTAGGGTGAAAGATGGTGGTGTGTAAGATCGTATTACGGTCAGTGGGTTTTGAGAAAAGGGTGTAGCATAGCACCAAGGCATTTACAGGACCGGAAACAGTGAGTGCGGGGTATAAGGAAATATATATATATATATATATATATATATATATATATATATTATATACACACACACACACACATACATACACTAATGCCCTCACAAATATCTCTAGAGACAGGCTTCAGGCTTTCATTAAATCTTTATGTAACAAAACTTAATGTCCAGTAGAATTGATTTCACTTTAAGACAGTTGTAGTTGATACCAGCAATTCTGGTACAAAAGGTCCAAAAAGGGAGAAATATTGTGGGATAGTCGATTGGTTTCTATGGTGACAAGTACACTTTTATAATGCGAACCCCCAATATTTTGGTTATTCATAACCCCCAATGTATATTAAAGGGACACTTCAAGCACCATAACCACTGTAACATACCATTGGGTCATGAGGCCATGAAGCTGTCCTTGGAAATGTACCTTTCAAATCCCTTGTAATTTCGCCTTCCCTATGACATAATGTGGGGAATGATTGTCCAGCTCAGTTTAGATCACTGTGTGTACTTGGCTCTAAGTCATGCAGGGAACATTGTTTGTGTGCACGCTGAGAATACAATGTCTGCAGGTTCAGAAACCCGACCCACACAGTGTGTGTAGTCAGTGCACGCTCAGGAAGTACACACAAATGACGTCAAAGTGGAGAGTGATGCAATACAAATAAATAAAAAAAACAAACACATAGAAACAACTTGTTTTTAAAAGTACTGTACATGTTTTAGGGCGGTTGGTTTTCCTGCACATCTGGAAATAATACTTTATAAAAATCAAACTTTAACTCCTATGTTAAAATTATACACTTTCATTTTCATACAAAGGATTTGATTTAATATTTTTGAATAACCTTTTCAAATGATTAAATATTTTAATAATTTATATATTGAATATCAATATTATATACGATATAGTTTTTCAATTTTAGTTTTTTGGGGGTAAAAATAAACATTTTAAAAGTTTATTAAAAATATTAAATCATTTGAAGAGCTTATTCAAAAATATTAAAACTGAGACCCTTGTACTATAAAATCTTTGTATATAAGAAAGGGAATATAGTAAAAAAAAAAATATATATATATATATATATACACCGGTACATTTGTGATTCTTAAAAATATTATTTTTAAAAAGGGAAATATAAAAGATGTTACAAAATTCCCATGTAATTTAGGGACATCTTATTCAAATAATAGAAATTGTACTGATCTCCAATGGAATTTTTTTTTTTTTACATATTTCCAAAAGAGACACTAGTGTAAATATCCTTTAATTTTAAGTTTCAACAATATAAAAAAAAAATAAAAATAAAAAATTCAGGGATATAAAAGAATATCTTTATTTGTTTTCCTATTCGATGTTGAAAATTAATAAATCCGCTTTGATTATCATCTTCAAAGTAACCTGACTGCCACAGGAAACAGATTTCATTATTTCCTTAATTTGTACTGAATGCCTAATTTTAGATGGCCAGGCCCCATTTGGGATCTCTTCACCAGCTGGCCGCTAACCTGGTCACAATGATATCATCGAGGTCAAAGGTTAAGACTGTTCCTGGTGACATCACAGGAAGCCTTCTATAAAGATGTATATGGGTCATGTGTCAAAACAGTTCGGAATAGATTTATTATTATTATTTATATAGCGCCAACAAATTCCATAGCGCTGTACAATGGGTGGACTAACAGACACATAACTGACATCAGACCACTGACGTACAGGAACAGAGGGGGTTGAGGGCCCTGCTCAATGAGCTTACATGCTAGAGGGAGTGGGGTATATGGACACAAAGGGTTAAAGTAGGGGAATTAAATAGTTTGTTAGAGAAGGGTTTATTGAGTGCTTGGTAGGTCATTTTTTGACAGTTGCAGGAATGGAGTCATGGGGTGGGGGATGAGAAACCTGCTGACAGTTTAATTGATACGCTTTAATGAAGAAGTGAGTTTTCAAAGATTTTTTGAAGGAGTGGAGGCTGGGTGAAAGTCTGATTGAGGAGGGAAGGGAGTTCCACAGAATAGGTGCAGCCCTGGAGAAGTCTTGAATGCGAGCATCAGAGGTGGGCATCCGGGCAGAGGATAGGCGTAGGTCTTGGGCTGAGCGCAGGGGTCTCGACGGGACATACTTGTGTATGAGGGAAGATACGTATGTTGGAGCAGCATTATGTAGGGCTTTGCATTATGTAGGGCTAACTGGAAGCCAATGCAGGGACTGACAGAGCGGAGGAGTGGGAGGTGCGACCGGACAGGAAAATAAGCCTCGCAGCCGCATTCATTATAGATTGCAGCGGTGCAAGCTGGGAACATGTAAGACCGGTGAGAAGGGGATTGCAATAGTCAAGGCGAGAGAGAACAACAGCATGAATATGACAAATAGACAACAATTTTTAAAAGAACAAAATCTTTTAATAAATTTAAAAAAAACAACAAAAAAAAACAAGGTAGTGAATCATTTGGGATTATAGCCTAAGAAGGGCATACTTCCCAAGTGTCCCTATGTAGGAGGGACAGTCTCTTTTCTTGGCTCAAATCCATCTGTCCCACGTTTCTATCCTAATGTAGCTCTTTTTCTAGGAGCTCAGTGTTTTTTGTTTCTCTGAATTTATACCACAGTATACCCATTGTATAGCGCTGAATTTGTTGGCGCTTTACAAATGATAATAATAAACATTAAATTACAATAAATTCTGTGTAAATAGAATATGTTGTTCTTTATTCAAAATTCAATTTTAGTTACATAAATTGTTATTAGTAAATCACCTAAGATTTCCCAGCCCCGCTACATCCTCACCCCCTAAAATTAAAGTGTCTCTCTTTGTCCATCTGAAATGTTGGCTGTGACGTAAGAGCGGAAGTTGCAAATTACAGTCATTATGTTATAATCAGATGAGATCAACATGTTCAGCAAGTGAATATTATTTTTCCAAATGAGGCCAAATGTCTAAAAGATAAGCTGCTTAACTAAAGAATTTCACGGCCCTGCTTGAAAATAGTCCCTTTAAATAAGCCAGCACCAACCAGGAGATTCTTGGCTACTGTCCTTTTAAACTCCTTGATAAATATTAACAGCTACCAGTACATTTTACTTCCTACGCTGAAACAATATTTTCATTTAGTCCAGGCAGCAAAATGGGGCAAGGGCCAGGAGTCTGAAGCCCGAGGGTGGAACAAAGACTTGGCACGTTTATAGAGCCTGCCAAGTACATAATAACAGGGCTGTCTGTTTGCCCTGTAGTCTGTGAAACACACGGGACTTATCGCAACCCAGCACACTACTGGAACCTCACTGCAACCTACAATGGGCTTGACAAGTTCTTTAGCCGGACCACAAGATTATCAAAATCTGCAGAATTCCTGTCACTAGCTCTGTAAACCTCTATATAGAGCAGCCGCCTCGGGTCCTCAGAGCAAGCTGAGTGCCAGTGCAGGGGGTGGAGTGGAGCTGGCAAACTTCTCTACGGATCAGTAGCCAAACATGAGCCATTCCTGCACCAAAAGCGTTGCATGTGATTCAGGGTTTTACATTACTCCTGCAAGGTTTTCAATCTTCCCTGAATTAAAACAAAATTCTTGGGTTTACTACTCATTTGCAAATGCAGAACAATTAAAGCTGCGTACAGCTCTTTATCTTTCCGTCAACTGTAACAAGCTCATGGAATTGATCAGCAAGATATTTAGGGCCAATTCAAAAGAGTGGAAGTGGTGCAAAATTTCTTAAAGTGGAGCAACTATCATGCAAACCACTAGAATTCCGCAGAGAAAGTCCACTGATTTAAAGGGACTGTTCCACTTTGTTTTATTTGTAACACTTTTATAAATCTCCACTCCATATTCACATCTCCTAATGCATGGAAGCCAAGATGCGCTGAAATTAAGTATTAAAACAGGTTTATTATGCAAGCCAAATTGAGAGGAAGATTTGAGACAGTTAAGAGGTATGCAATGTCCTGGTGCAGTTGGAGGTGCTTTTAATGTTGCAATATTTGGAGACTCTAGAGTCCAGAAAAGCAAGCAAAGGATATATTCTAAGACTTATTTTGGCCGATAATTTGAAATTAAATAAAATTTCTATTTCTAATAGTTTTGACATAATAGAGGAGTTTAAAGAAGTAGTTGAGTAGACATCTCTACATTTAAAAGGACAGAACACAGTTGCACACATCCACCAATTAAATTACCCTAATCTGGGGATTCTAAAAAGGCTCGCAATTATTTTATTGGCCGTGTGCTTCTGATTTAACTCTTACTATGCCTAGGCACTTCCTGTCATGAGCCGGCTTTGCTCAGCTCTAGAAAGACCAAATAAAAATGTTCTCCTCGCCCTTCCTCTCTCACATGGTGCTTAACCAGATCCCTGGGAAAATATTCATCTTACTGGCAAACATCAGTAGTTAAAGGAGAATACACCAGGCAAATGTACAGGAACTGCAGCCCAAAAGTGGGCATTCACAGAACAACATGAAACTCTAATTGTATTCAGCGATTAAAAACAATGAACTCTCTGTTGCCAATTAACCATGTGACAGTTTTAACACCCTTAAATGACTTGTACACTACACCAGTAATCAGCAAGGGTTTATTCACTAAACAATGAATTGCTGCTAATTTAGCAATAATATATTATAATTTCATTTTCTATTCCCGAAATACACCATGCACTTATTAAACCCTAATGAATGGAACTGCTTCTGCCAAAGATCCGACTGCTTCACTAGAAAAAAGAAAAAAAGAAGAAAAAAAACTGAAAAAAGTAAACTGTCATAAAAAACATAAAATAATGAGGAATGAGCAAAAAATAAATAACTTGCAGCTTTTATCCTATTATTTGCACACCACCATGTAACTCCAGCACTTAGACTGCAATACCCGTATATATAATGCTGAGAAACAGATTATATAACTCTGTATCAAAAACATTCAATGAGGAAACATTTATAATGCTGTTACACTCTTATCTCTTTGTTTATGATCCTTTTATAACTAGATTTATTACACCTAAATGATCAGAAGCTAAAATCATTAATAAAACCATAGAAAACAAACATCAGGGAAAAACGAGACCGTAAAATTACCACAATATTCCTTGAAAACTCAGCTCTATTATAGGCGTGTAAGACAACGTTTATCAAATATACAAAAATATGAACAACGCTTGCATCCAAGGTGCCAGTGTAATTATAACGGCCTGTGATTAGCACATATATATATTACACCTCTTATTCCCAGAATAAATATATAGAGCTTCTGTTATTCCATGGGAGGACATGATTAGTCATTGTTGCCCTGTAACCTGCATCCTTTATAGGTAGGTACAATTAAAGGGGCAGTATAGTTACCATAATGACAGCTAGATAAGTCAGAACACTGACAGTCATAATATATGAGATATATATATATAAATAAAAGAGTGAATTATTAATATGCACAGACAGCAACTGTCAGCGGTTTCTGATTACGTCAGGTGCACATAAAACAAAACATAAATAATTTACTACCCAAGTATTATGCAGTTAGGTTTAAACAATCTGCTGGCCCTTAACTATTAGTGGAGTACAACTCCCATCACACACTCATATTGGAGATAAGACTTTTTCCTTGAATATGGAGTCTGGCATCCAGTATATTCATAGAGAAGTATTATATCCTGAAAGGAATACTCCAATCATCGTACATGTGAATTCTGTGCAAGATGTGAACCCATTCATTGGCCGAAACGGTCAGATAAGCACTCTCAACCAACGAATGACTTCCTAACGATGGCTGGAAATATATTATTCAATACTTAGACTAGTCCAAACCGCGCTGTGCAAGGCTGCTTGTGTTCAATCTAGAACAACTTGTAGATCTCCATCTGTTCTAGAACCACAACTCCCACAATGTATTGCCAAGCTTAAGGCCTCTCCTGCTCTAAATGTTTAACCAACGTGATACTCTGCTTGTTTGAGCAAGGGTACTATACACCTCGTGTCTGTCAACATTATTTTATCCGTCAATTACTTGCTGTTATATGTCTCAATTGCTACAAGTGCTGAGGAATATATTAGTGCTCTAAAATAATTATAATAAGGGTTACAAAGTAAAGCACTCCTTTATACACCATGGTACTGCCAGCCTTGGTAAGAGGAGGGTTGGCACAATGCTCGCTGTCCTTTATACGCCATGGTACTGCCAGCCTTGGTAAGAGGAGGGTTGGCACAATGCTCGCTGTCCTTTATATGCCATGGTAATACCACCCTGGGTAAGAGGAGGGTTGGCACAATGCTCGCTGTCCTTTATATGCCATGGTAATACCACCCTGGGTAAGAGGAGGGTTGGCACAATGCTCGCTGACCTCTCCAGGAGGTAGGGAGGTTAAACGCAGAGCTCTGTGCATTAATGAGCATCCCTCCCCCTTACCCAGGCTGTGTTGACAGTGCATTTTCCTTGCAGTGGCGTCACTAAGCTGGGCTGTGCACGGCTCAGCTCTGTTCCCTTGCTGCCTTCAGACAATTTAACCAGCAGCATCCTTCATTCTCCTTCCCTTTCCTCCTGCTGTTACTCCTCACGAAAATCGAAACCATTTTCAGACTGAACGCCATATGCTGCTATAACCACCTCTAGGCCTCTCTCAGCACATGCAAAGCTAGAGCTTTATAGACATATATACATACACACACACCAAACATGTTATATGACAGCCATTAGGCCATAGGTTTAGAGCTAGAGAGGACAGACCTTTTAAATACATAATTGTCATCCAGAATGACCAGCATTGGCCAAACCATTTAATGATACCTATTATATGACATTACACAGCATTATACTGGAAGAGGCCATTCGTAGTCCCAGCTGAAGGTAATTGAGGTTCGATATTTAAATGGGCGACACACACACAGTAAGGGACACAAAAAGCACAGGAGGCAAAACGGAAACAAGTCCCCTTCTCAGATCACTTATACCAGTCACAGGACCTTAACCCATGGAGTACCAAAGGCGAGATGGGGCAAACCTCCAACTCAAAAAGGATTACATTTTAAACATAAATGAATGATTAGGAACCATCTTAATTGGACATTTAACCCCTGCGTGCTTCTATCAGAACAAGTAAAAACGATTACAATGACTGTTAATAACGTCAATAATGAACCAAAACGTAAATCTAGAGGATAAAACTGTTTTATAGAGGTTTTCAGGAAGGGTGTGCCAATGACAGCAGATGTACTGAATAATGCCAGGGCACCAGCTGGTAAATTAAGCTCTGCACTGGCAAAGCATGTCCTTAACAATAGCTTATTGCCTTTATGTGTCCTTCGGTGACACCGTATATGCGGGTAATTCAGCTTGTAGTGAGAATACCACTTATACATAGATTTAGTTCCGCTCTGTAGCGTACGGAACCCCAGCAGCACCCAACATTGTGCAGAGGAGTACAGATCGTCCCTTAACGGTGCCTTTCGCATCAATTGCGTCCTTCAAATAAAACATGAATGAAGCATTTTGCCACTAGATTAGCTTGCAGAGCGTCATTCTGGGCTGTACCCCAGTAATATCAGTACAGGCAGTGTGAGCTGTCACGGGCTCTGGGCTCAGGACGAAGCGCCGGTTTGCAGTCCAGTACCATCTAGCTGTGACCTTGGGAAGTTCTGTGCCAGTATCTCTCAAAGCAAAACAAGACTGATTTCATTGGTGCAATGGCTCATTCCCAGAGTGATCTCACAAATGCATTAAGAATGATGTGAATGAAAATATCCACAGAATATGTAGAGGTGAGGTTAAAAAGCTGGCATCGTTACAAATCAGGTCTACAGTTACACCTCGGTGTCATGGAAACCTCTGCTGCAATAAATACATAGCATGACATAATTTGACCAAATATGTGCATTTCAAAGACAACTAATGGCATCACTACGTGTGGGGTACTGGGTTCCGGACTTTGCTACACTGCAGTACCGACAAATTAACCAATAGGATATATTCATATACAACAGGGGTAATCAAATGAGACTCTCCAGATCAATCACATGGATAAACTACAACTCCCACAATCCCAATTAAGGACCAAAGAACTTCTAACTCACCCACAGATAGAAAATATACATTGAAATAATAAATACATATGTATGTATCTGTAAACCGATCAACAAGATCTGCAAAGGCTTTAAATTAATTCATCACAGAAGATGTCGTTTTCAACCCTCCCCCCCAAAGATTAAATCTTAAAATAGCAGCTTTTAAACAAATAAATACATTTAAAAAAATAAATTAAAAAAAAACACTTTTTTTTTAAATAAAAATTAAATGAAAAAAATGTTTTTAACTTAATGAAATCAATGTAAATGCTTTGTCATCGAGGTAGATATTTTAACATTTAATGCATAGTACTACAATCATTCCAACATGGTGACCCCAATGTGTCCAAGTAAGTGTGCCCTTCATGACAATGTGTCCTCCTATAGCCCAAAATGTTGACAGGCCCTGTCTACAAGTTGCATATCTCTTAACAAGGCCTTTACTTGTGTCTCGCTGAGTGTGTCCTTACCCCAATACCAGAGATCACAAAATATTCACCAGCATTTGGTGTTTGACTCACAAGCTAAGGATCATGGGAAATCTAGTTCAGAAACTTCTGGGGTACACAGACAGGCCATCGCTGTACTACTGTAACCTGTGGAAAGTCTGGCACTTGGTTTCTTTATCTCACTACCTATGTCTCTCTCCTTCCCACTGAACGTCAATACATCAGAGTTGGCATTTGAGTCAGCTAATTGAGAAAGCACCAACATAGTGTGTGGAGCTGTACAATAGCATGTGTAATTAAGTATGTGAGCCCAGTAGATCTACTTTATGTGTGCAAACCAGACCAGACACTAAGTGTGCAGGAAGTCTAGGTACTCTGCTCCTGGCCTGAAAAAGAGGGCAGCTTAACCACACTGCAGAGTTCTGTGCGAGCGGGCACCTTAACCACACTTCATAAGGCTGGACAAGCATGCAGCTTAACCTCAATGCACAGGGCTGAGTGAATGGGCAGCTTAACCACACTGCAGAGTTCTGTGCGAGCGGGCACCTTAACCACACTTCATAAGGCTGGACAAGCATGCAGCTTAACCTCAATGCACAGGGCTGAGCGAATGGGCAGCTTAACCACACTGCAGAGTTCTGTGCGAGTGGGCACCTTAACCACACTTCATAAGGCTGGGCAAGCATGCAGCTTAACCACACTGCACAGGGCTGAGCGAGTGGGCAGCTTAACCACACTGCACAGGGCTGAGCGAGTGGGCAGCTTAACCACACTGCACAGGGCTGAGCGAGTGGGCAGCTTAACCACACTGCACAGGGCTGAGCGAGTGGGCAGCTTAACCTCACTGCACAGGGCTGAGCGAGTGGGCAGCTTAACCACACTGCACGGGGCTGAGCTAGTGGGCAGCTTTACCACACTGCACGGGGCTGAGCGAATGGGCAGCTTAACCACACTGCACAGGGCTGAGCGAATGGGCAGCTTAACCACACTGCACGGGGCTGAGCGAATGGGCAGCTTAACCACACTGCACGAGGCTGAGCGAATGGGCAGCTTAACCACACTGCACGGGGCTGAGCGAATGGGCAGCTTAACCACACTGCACAGGGCTGAGCTAGTGGGCAGCTTAACCACACTGTACAGGGCTGAGGGAGTGGGCACCTTATCCACACTGCACAGGGCTGAGGGAGTGGGCACCTTAACCACACTGTACAGGGCTGAGGGAGTGGGCACCTTAACCACACTGCACAGGGCTGAGGGAGTGGGCACCTTAACCACACTGCACAGAGCCTGAGTGAGTGGGCACCTTAACTACACAGGACCTGAGCGAGTGCGCACCTTAACCACACAGAACAAGGCCTGAGCGAGCGGGTACCTTATTCACACTGCACAAGGCCTGAGTGAGCAGGCACCTTATCCACACTGCACAAGGCCTGAGCGGGTAGGCACCTTAACCACACTGCACAAGGCCTGAGCGGGTAGGCACCTTAACCACACTGCACAAGGCTCAGCCAGCGGGCACCTTAACCACACTGCACAAGGCCTGAGCGAGCGGGCACAATAACCACACTGCACAAGGCCTGAGCGGGCACATTAACCACACTGCACAAGGCCTGAGCGAGCGGGCACATTAACCACACTGCACAAGGCCTGAGCGAGCGGGCACATTAACTAGACTGCACAGGGCCTGAGCGAGCAGGCACCTTATCCATACTGCACAAGGCCTGAGCGCGCATGCATCTTAACCACACTGCACTAGGCTGAGCGAGCAGGCACCTTAACCACACTGCACAGGGCCTGACCGTCACTAACACAGTCCCTCTCATTCTATGACCGTCACTAACATTCTATGACCGTCACTCTCCTTTTAGGACTGTCACTAACACAGTACCTCTCATTCTATGACTGTCACTAACACAATCCCTCTCATTTTAGGATCATCACTAACACAGTCCCTCTCATTCTATGACTGTCACTAACACAGTCCCTCTCATTGTGTGTATCTAAAAAATGCAATGTCTGAATGTCCTTCTGAACGAGTGACCCCAATGCCTTCATTAATGACAAACTCCAATAATTACTACAACTAAACCGTGAGTGTATTCTCATACTTAGAGATCACAACCTGCAAATTAGGGTCGCACTTTAGTGAGAATCCCTCCTGCTGTCAGCAAGGGTCCTCCCACTCCCATTCAGAACATGAGTGCCCTGCAAAGCCTGGGGCCCCATCCAGTGAGTGTCACTCATTATGTGAGTTGGGAACACCATCCAGGCTGTGTTCGGGTACTTTTCAGTCCTACCCTGTCATGTGAAAGAGCCAGACTCATGCTGTGAGTTTTGTTTATATTCCCTAAGAAAACATAATTCATCAGTCTCAAAACGAGAGCCTTTATCCCTGGTAGTTAGTGTCTCACTCTGCAAGTCACCAAGTCAGTGTCCCCTCTCCATCCCCTGTGTTACAGTCAGTGTCCCCCTCTCCTATCCTCAGTGAGTGTCCCCCTCTCCTATCCTCAGTGAGTGTCCCCCTCTCCTATCCTCAGTGAGTGTCCCCCTCTCCTATCCTCAGTGAGTGTCCCCTCTCCTATCCTCAGTGAGTGTCCCCTCTCCTATTCTCAGTGAGTGTCCATCCCTTGTACCCTCAGTGAGTGTCCCCCTCTCCATCATCAATGAGTGTCCCCATCTCCATCCCCAGTGAGTGTCAGTGAGTGTCCATCCCTTGTACCCCAAGTGAGTGCCCCCCTCTCCATCCCCAGTGAGTGTCAATCCCTTGTACCCTCAGTGAGTGTCCCCCTCTCCATCCACAGTGAGTGTCCCCCTCTCCATCCACAGTGAGTGTCCCCCTCTCCATCCACAGTGAGTGTCCCCTCTCCATCCACGGTGAGTGTCCCCTCTCCATCCACAGTGGTGTCCTCTCCATCCACGGTGAGGTGTCCTCTCCATCCACGGTGAGTGTCCATCCTTGTACCCTCAGTTGGTGCCCCTCTCCATCCCAGTGAGTGTCGGTGAGTGTCCATCCCTTGTACCCCTCGGTGGTGCTCCTCTCAAATCCTCAGTGAGTGTCCCCTCTCCATCCTCGGTGGTGTCCCCTCTCCATCCTCGGTGAGTGTCCCCTCTCCATCCTCGAGGTGAGGAGTCAGTGAGTGTCCATCCCTTGTACCCTCAGCGAGTCCCCTCTCCATCCTCAGCGAGGTGTCCCCTCTCCATCCTCTGGCTGAGTGTCCCTCCATCCTCGGCCCGAGTGTCCCCCCCTCTCCATCCTCAGCGGAGTGTCCCTCTCCATCCTCAGTGTCCCCCTCTCCATCCTCAGCGAGTGTCCCCCTCTCCATCCTCAGCGAGTGTCCCCCTCTCCATCCTCAGCGAGTGTCCATCCCTTGTACCCTCAGTTAGTGTCCCCTCTCCATCCCCAGTGAGTGTCAGTGAGTGTCCATCCCTTGTACCCTCAGTGAGTGCGCCCTCTCCATCCTCAGTGAGTATCCCCCTCTCCATCCTCAGTGAGTGTCAGTGAGTGTCCATCCCTTGTACCCTCAGTGAGTGTCCACCTCTCCATCCCCAGTGAGTGTCCACCTCTCCATCCTCAGTGAGTGTCCCCCTCTCCATCCTCAGTGGGTGCCCCCCTCTCCATCCTCAGTGAGTGCCCCCCTCTCCATCCACAGTGAGTGTCCCCCTCTCCATCCACAGTGAGTGTCCCCCTCTCCATCCTCAGCGAGTGTCCCCCTCTCCATCCTCAGCGAGTGTCCCCCTCTCCATCCTCAGCGAGTGTCCCCCTCTCCATCCTCAGTGAGTGTCCCCCTCTCCATCCTCAGTGAGTGTCCCCCTCTCCATCCTCAGTGAGTATCCCCCTCTCCATCCTCAGTGAGTGTCAGTGAGTGTCCATCCCTTGTACCCTCAGTGAGTGTCCCCTCTCCATCCTCAGCGAGTGTCCCCCTCTCCATCCTCAGCGAGTGTCCCCCTCTCCATCCTCAGCGAGTGTCCCCCTCTCCATCCTCAGCGAGTGTCCATCCCTTGTACCCCCAGTTAGTGTCCCCTCTCCATCCCCAGTGAGTGTCAGTGAGTGTCCATCCCTTGTACCCTCAGTGAGTGCGCCCTCTCCATCCTCAGTGAGTATCCCCCTCTCCATCCTCAGTGAGTATCCCCCTCTCCATCCTCAGTGAGTGTCAGTGAGTGTCCATCCCTTGTACCCTCAGTGAGTGTCCACCTCTCCATCCCTCAGTGAGTGTCCACCTCTCCATCCCTCAGTGAGTGTCCACCTCTCCATCCCTCAGTGAGTGTCCACCTCTCCATCCCTCAGTGAGTGTCAGTGAGTGTCCATCCCTTGTACCCTCAGTGAGTGTCCCCTCTCCATCCTCAGTGAGTGTCCCCTCTCCATCCTCAGTGAGTGTCCCCTCTCCATCCTCAGTGTCAATGAGTGTCCATCCCGTGTACCCTCAGTGAGTGTCCATCCCGTGTACCCTCAGTGAGTGTCCATCCCTTGTACCCTCAGTGAGTGTCCCCTCTCCATCCTCAGTGAGTGTGAGTGTCCCCCTCTCCATCCCCAGTGAGTGTCCCCCTCTCCATCCCCAGTGAGTGTCCCCCTCTCCATCCCCAGTGAGTGTCAGTGAGTGTCCATCCCTTGTACCCTCAGTGAGTGTCCCCCTCTCCATCCTCAGTGAGTGTCCCCCTCTCCATCCTCAGTGAGTGTCCCCCTCTCCATCCTCAGTGAGT